>JAILYA010000110.1:0-377637 GCA_021437795.1 Rhodamnia rubescens
AAGTGGGAAAAATGGACGGTGGGATTCAATTTTGTCGATTCGATTTTAAATATTTTAAATACTTTGTTAATTGATTTATCTAACCATTTTGGATGGAAATTGATGACGAGGGCCTGGTTATGCTTATATAGCGCGGACGTCTTAACGTGAATAATTTTAATAATATTTCGATATTTTTTCCATTTTTTTAATCAATTTTATGAATTTTTCTTTTCCTTTCTTCTTCCCAATGGTAGGCCATCGACCATGGCCATGTGGGGACTGGCCTCACCTAGGTGAGGGTTACCATACCCCCACGGGCGAGGCCCAACCGGGCAAGGACTCGCCTTGTCGGATCGGACGAGGTCGGCTCTCACCCAAGCGGGCGGCCCTAATCAAACATTAGCTCCGGTTGTCTTCACGTGACACGACCAGTCAAAGAGGTGTCGTGGGCCTTGCCCTACGAGACAACGAGGGTTGGCTTGGCCTCCGCCGGCCACATAGGATGACCATCTTTGCTAGACCTCCACATCAGTTATCTTCGGTTAATAGTGGGCGGAATGACTAAATTGACAAATCGTCAAACATTCAAAATTAAATTAAAATAATTGTAATGTTCGGGACTAAATCGGAAGCTGTACAATAGGTTTAGAACATTTTGTACAATTCTCTCCTTTATAATCTTGCCTTCGGGTTTCGTTGGATTATTTGTGAAATGAAATACTTACCGTATCGGATTGACACACATGGACAAGCAATGGTTATTACAGATCGTCTAATACGAAAGAGGATTAAAAAGGAAAATTTCGGGCGCTTAACCATGATAATTTCTTAGAGAGCACGCTCGTGATCCTAACAACAATCAATCATGAGACACAAGCAAATGCATTTATCCGCGTTAACATATTTGTCGAACACGTGATTGACCGAATCTATTAGATCGATCGAAAAATGAAGGGTGGCCCATTCAATGCGTGTCGGTGTGGCTGCCCAAGCGCCGGAACAGGAAGGCCTTTGAGGATAGGGCTGTCCTCACAGCTTGGCTCAATTCCTTGCATGATTTGACAAACCAAAGGGAAGGCTCCATTGGAAGCTTCGAGTTGGTGACTCGCTGGGCAACGCGGAGCCGAACCACCTCGGCCCGATGCGCGCCAACATGCACCGACAGCGTTAAGGTCCGCTTCGTGATCGTGCCGCGGGAACGAGGAAACCTAACATCCGGCTGACCGAGGGGGATTAAAAACGGTTAATGCATCCGGTCCGTCCAACCCATTGTCCTAAAGGCATTCCGATTCAACCAGAAGGAAAGGATCGGTCGGTCGGTCGCTACGCGGAGAAAGTGACGTGGGCATAAGGTAAGACGGCGAATCCCGCAAACGCATGACGCGGCGTACAGCGCCATCCAAGGGCCATCTTAGTATGTGCCCAGGAACGAGGGCTGGCGAGGACATGAAGTCGAGACGACCTCAGAAATTGTCCGAAACCCCCACATCCCATGTGTGTAATGGAGAGATGGCGCGTACGAGAGTTTCCCATCGTCCTACAAATCGAGTACCCATTTAGGGTTAGCTATAAGGAGAGCAAATCCTAGAGATTTCTCCTCTCTCTTCTTCACTTTTTCCCTACATTCTTTTGGCCTAACGTAGGTACCTATCACAGCTCTTTTCCACCGCTGGGCATTTTTCCGTAATGAAAGTGTTCATTGACTATCCATCAAGTCTAATAAGATCCCATTTGGAAAATCATGAGATCCTTTTTCTCTTTTTTGAGCTGTTAGAATAAGCCATCGGCCACACAAATTTTAACATGGGAATGTCTCCTAAGCTCGCCTCGTCTTCGGTTTATGGGTGCCTGAACTTTCCTGCTCGACTAATCCTCACGGATACAAATACGTCGCCTCATGCATCTGGCAAGGTCCTAGCCAATAGCCATGAGGTGACGAGCGTGACCTAGGTTGTCCTGAGGCTGGAGATATTGTGATTTGAATACAGGATCCACCGTATTCGACTTGAGTCGTGCCATTCTAACCCCCGAAGAAACTTTAGTACAGTCAAACAATGTATGTATATTATGACAAAAAAAAAAAGATGGCAAAAGTACATTAGAAGTGTCAATATTTATGTATGTGCAAGACTCACTTTAGTGTCAATTTTTTTTTTAAAAACACGTTTACTAGGGCTAACTCTATGAGTTTCGCCGAAAATCCGACGTGGCATCTACATGGCTCGCGCAGCATCCTAGTCGACAAAAAATAAATAATAAAAATCAATAAAAAAATCAACATAATTTAAAAAAAGTAAAAATAAAAAATCGACGTGGGCGAGCGAGGCCGAATCGCCCTAGCCACCACTCTAAGCTAGGTCGCGTGAGGCCTTAGCGCGGCCACGCCCGGCCTCACCGGCCCACGGCGAGGGCTCCGACGACCCCCCATAGGCACTCCCCCACAAATCGTCGGCTAGCGATGTTGGGTGGCGGCAAGGGGTCATAGCCCCTAGTCAGACTGCAAGTTTGTATTTTTTTATTAAGTTATTTTTCTGTTTAATTTTAATTTTTTAAAAAATTAACTTAATTTTTAGTTTAAAAGTTCACGTGGACTAAATTTTAAAAGAAAAATTGCCACGTGGATGCCATGTGGACAGACTTTTTTTAAAAAAATTCCACATAATATTAAGAAATCAATATAAAAAAATGCCACATGTACTGTTTCATTTAATTGACACTTGAGTGATCGTTTTTTGTCGAATTGGCACTTAAGTGATCTTTTTCTCCAATTTGGCACTTAAGTGATCCAAAAATAAATGTTGGCACTAAAGTGAGCGCCGTACACAAATATTGGCACTCTTGTTGTACTTTTGCCAAAAAAAAAACTATAGATGTATATAAAGTTCAAAAAGTTGGAGTATATGTATGTGCTAACTGGGTCAGAATTATTTGTCCCATACGGCGCTCTCCTTGATGTTTCGACAAATCTCGGGCTATCGATTAAATGCATTTACATAAGTTAATGATAACGTCTCGGGAAGAGATTCCACGTTCGCGCTTTAACTCCCTGCCCGAATGTTAGTAGCATATTATCCTTTTCCAGGTATTCAAATCCTTTTAACAAATACAACCTCTCTTTGTAGAGATCAACTCGTTTCAACATTATTTTCTTGTGCCAATGGGGCGCTCGATAAGTTGATTGAGCTGCTTTGGGCCTTAGACAACGTGATGAGGTCCCAAGTTCGACTCACGCACTGCGTCTTAGGGACTTATCGGGTGGCGTTGGCATACCTCTTACCACCTCGAGAAATAATCTATTGCACGTTGGAAATCTCGGTTATAAAAAAAAATCATTTTCTTGTTTTTGCTGTGTAGTTTGTTCAAGAGGAGTCTTGAAGGGATTGGGTTGTGCGAAGATGTAGTTTTCATGACAACGCTGTATTGGGCAGGCTGCCAACAATAGGCAAGTAGCAGCCGAACATGTAACTTTCTCGACGTCGGGCACCCAAACTCCGTTTCTCATTTGGTACTAGGCTAAGAAGCAAGAATTGCCACGAACCTTAAACGACACTGGCCTAACACTCGAAACCCTAACTTCTGAGCCTATATAAGCATCTCCATGATCATCAATTTGAACTCAAGTTCTTCGCAGCTTGTTTTAAGGCTTCGAAGAGCTTCGTCAAACGCCACCCCTAAAAAAAAAAAAAAAAAAAAAAGAAGAGAGAGAGAGAAGGGAAAGATTCATACTTCTGTCCGAAGATCATATGGCGTTCTCGAATGCTCAGCAGCTGGCCTTCATTTTTGGTCTCTTAGGTACACAGCTTCATTCGGGATGAGCAGCACTCCATCAATATTATTTTATATGTTCTGTCTTGTACAATCCTATGTAATTTTCTTTTTGTCGTGTCAACAGTCAAAAAATGATACAGTTGAATGTATGGTGAGTATGGTCTCATGTGGGTCGACCCAACCCGACCCGGCGGATATGATCGTATCCAAAACACGGGGATCATTTCTAACATGTCTAGTTCTATCAATGATTCTAACAATTCTCTTCTTTCCTTTTCTGTGGAGTCTATGTAGGCAACATCGTGTCCTTTTGGTGTTCTTGGCACCAATGTAAGTCCTCCTCTAACTCTTCATTTGGGTCCCCTTCGATCATTTCATTTGACCACTATGAGTATATTAGTATGATTCGGGAATTTTTCCTATATTTCTTGGTGTTTTGTTTTTGGCAGACCGACATTTTACACGATCTACAAGAAGAAGTCGTCGGACGGGTATCAGTCAATACCCTATGTGGTGGCGCTGTCGAGTGCATCGTTGCTCTTGTACTATGGAGTCCTCAAGAGCGACGCCACTATGATCATCAGCATCAATGCCATCGGCATCGTCATTGAACTCACCTATCTTCTCCTCTTCTTGATCTATGCCTCCACCAAAGAGAAGGTCATTCTCTCTCTTGCTGCTTTTGTGCTTTAAACTGTAGTAAACAATTGTCTTGTTCGTAAGCTTGCGCATGAGTGTTTAAGCAAATTATGACAGGCTCTGAAATCAGGATTTAGAAGCGAAAACCATTGTCTCAATTTGTCATCTCTCCTGTTTTTACATGCAAGATTGAGATTGTCTTAATGGTTATTCACATTTTTTTTGGTGCGAAGTTTATGTTCACTTTTTCCCCGAAAAATTAGAGCTTTCTTACAACCATACATGCTAGCCCTTCTCAAAATTTACGAAAAATTTTCTGCATACGATGATATGCAAAAGGGGAAAAAAAAGGAAACAATTCTTTGGAAATAAAAGAGAAAAACTTCTATAGGATCACAACTTTTCTCCCATCCACAACAAAATCTGTTGGGAATTCAAATAAATCACCAATCTCCGCAGATGTACACGGCGATGTTGCTGCTGCTGTTCAACATAGGAGGTTTCGGAGTGATGATGGCACTGACCATCTTTCTTCTCAAGGGTCGGCAGCGCGTCGACGCCGTTGGATGGATCTGCGCTGCCTTCAGTCTCGCCGTGTTCACCGCGCCTTTGAGCATCATGGTATTCCATTATTTTACTCCACGATTGTGGCAATGCAGTACCGAGCATACGCTATAACAACAAAGCCAGTCCAGAACAAGAGATTTTCAACTTTTGAGTGTGTAATTTTGTGTTCCGTGCAGAGGAGGGTGATAAAGACCGAAAGTGTGGAGTTCATGCCATTGGCTCTCTCCTTCTTCCTGACCCTCTGTGCCACCACCTGGTTCTTCTATGGACTCTTCGTCAAGGACATGTTCATTGCTGTCAGTACCATCTAGCTCTCTCCATCATTCAAAGTTCTTTTCATTGTACATGCAACTTTAAAGGGATTTCTTGCACTAGGTTTGATTCGCATAGACCAGACGTTGATTTACAAACTCACACGGACGCACCAGTAAACCTTGCACGACGAATGTAAAACCTTTCTCTGCACGGTCGCCGTTCCTACTGAACATGTTAAGTCGAATTCTTGAATTTCTTACTTCGACCGCGCCCTTTGAAGCAGAGACACATAAACAATGAATAGTCTATAACCTAGACTCAGAAAACAGACAAAACTCGAATCCACCCCCTTTTAATTATTTTATGGCTGAGGCTATGTATCCGTCTGTCATCGGACTCTATCCGTTACTTCTCTATCTATCTTTAAACACACACAACACCTCTCTCCCTCTCATTTGCTTTCTGCTGACTTTGAAACTAATATGGGGGTCCAATTGGGCGTTTCAGCTGCCAAATACACTGGGATTCTTGCTTGGCATCACTCAGATGATCCTCTACATGATATACAAGGATGGGAAAAAGAAAATGACAGAGACAAAAGAGAGGAGCAATCAACAAGAGGTGTCTCTAGACATGAAGAAGCTGACGCCCATCCACAGCGCGAAGCTGTACCCAACATCGCAGCACCAACCACAAGTCCCAGAAGTGGACATCCTTCCCACTGGCAAACCAGCCGAACCAGACAACACAGTTTGATGAATCCTTGTCTCTGTAACGAGTCCTAAGCAAACCAAATAATCACCCCAGCAAGCAAGTTGGGGTCTTGGAAACTATGGAGGGTGACATTCTTTTGCATTTTATTTGAATTTTATTGCATTAAGGGTGTTAATGTTACTTTTGTATGAAAGACAAGATAGATGGGCAGCAAAGGGAATGAACAATTACTGTATTGAACAAATTATTGGAGCACTGGATTTTACAAAAGCCATCTTCCAGTCGATACATTTCCCTTTTTAGATCTTCCTTATCCCTTCAATTGGATGCTTCAAGTAGAAATATATGCCTTTGCAGGCCATACATTCTCTTTATGTGTTAGTCTGAAAAATTCTGACTTTGAAGAAGTGGTCCTTTGGAACTTCCATTTAATTAATGCTAGCTGCAACCTTATAGAGAAGAGCAACTCTCAGCCAGATTTGGCGCGTTGGCTTAGTTGCTGTACTTTCTAAGGTTTTGGCTAGTTGTGGCGGTGGACCCTTTCCTTAATTGTCATTGTTTTGGAAATAGGTTAGGAAAATAAAGAAACACGAAAAGGTGAGTTGGACATCGAATTTATGTGGTTCGGTTGATGTGACCTAATTTACGGGAAGAGTACTGCAAAATTCAGCATTAATCAAGCGATGCAACAGAAATTATAAACACACTTGAGTTGCTTTCAAACACTTTCGAGTATTTTTCAGCTCCAATTTGCACAAATAACTCACACAATATTTAGCACTCACAATTTTTGCGAAACAATCCCTGCATGTCAAAAAAGAATTTACAAATAGAAAAGGTTTCCTGACGGTATTATCATGGACCGTCTAATTTCAACCGTAGGCCACACATCATCACTGAGTGTTTGCATAAAGTACTCATTAATTAGAAGATCGTGTGGTCGGAAATAACCGACAATACTATCGGACAAGCGGTTTCCTTTGCAAATCTTATCCCAAGATTTATTGATTTGAACACTCGTTTCTTTAATACAATTTACAAATATTATAAACCACACTCGAGTTATTCAAACATAAGTATTTGATAGCCCATAATACACCCGATAACCTACATAATTTCTAGCTCTCATAGTATCTCGAGAAACGACGTCTCACTCTTACAAAGGAGTTCCCTAATCTTATTACGAGATTTATTAGCTTAAACACTCATCTCTTGTATGCAATTAACAAAGCAGGCATTCTTTAAAATCACGCTAACAATTGCACACGTAAGGTACAATACTTTGCACCAACGACATGAAGACCAAAAACCCATGATCGCATATAACTATATATTCCAGCAAAATTGGGAAACCTTGTGGCAGACTTCTAAGTCTAATTTGAACTTTCTTTGAAAATTTTTAGTTGTCAAATTCGGATGGTCAATGGACAAAAGTCGGACATGCAAATTTGGATTTCCGCTTATGAGATCAAACTCGAGATTTTCTAACAATTTCCATTTTGACTTTAATTTCGAATCATAATCACTACGCCCAAGGCCCAAAATCGCCACAAAGATCTTTCAAGTCCAAATTGTACCTAAACTTCACCATAAGTATGGACATTATAAGAAGCATTTGGACAAAACCTTCTCTACCACCGATAAACTAAAATCACTATTGCATCCATCTCTGTTAGCGGATCAAACACGCATCTTGTCAACTTAGTAGTTACAACAACCATTGGTACTACATGTTCCATCTCGCTACAGGCACAATCCTTGATGATTATTGCTCTAGTACTTGCTACCTTAGGAGTTTCTCGGTTTCAATGCCATCTCAAGCTAAATATTGTCCATATCCGTATAATCATTATTACCATCACTCCTCTCTAGAAGTAGGGGAGACTTGTTAGATGTAACTTTTTTATGGATAACAAGTGAATTTAAATTTGGGCAACACAACCGATAGTTCCACTCACTTTGTATAGAACCCGCAGATATACACATTCTTGTCCTCCCATCGAGCTTACTATTACTTACTCAAACATAATAAAATGCAATCAAATATCTTAAAATATAATAATTAGTAAAGCAATGTTGTCCGACCACACTTGTTCAAGTGGAAAAGTACCAAAAAAGTCATAGACCTATTGATTTAGTGTCAATTCGGCCATAAACCTTTCAATTAGACCAATTTAATCCTAAACATTTTTACATTGGTACTAATTCAATCCATTCAATCAATTTAGGTAGGAAACCACTTATGTGGACGCTATCCGTCCTACGTGGGACCCCTACGCTGAAGTAAAATTTTTTCTTATATTTTTTAAATAATTTTTTGAATTTATTATTACTTCTTTTTGTTTTTTCCTTACTTTTTTTTCTTCCCCCTATTTGTGGTGGCCGGCCACGAGCATTGGCCATGCCCGGCGAGGGTGACCTCGCCTCGGCAATTGCCATCCCTCCACGGCCATGGCTAATGCCGATGGTCGGCCGGCCACAAACAAGGGGAAAAAAGCAAGAAAAAAGAAATAATAATAATAATTGAAATGATTATTTAAAATATTTTTAAAAATTCCACGTCGGCGTTGATGGTGTCACGTAAAGCGACGACATCCACGTCAACAATTTCAAGCCTAAATTGACTGGATGGATTAAATTGATACCAATGCAAAAAAAAGGTTTAAGACTAAATTGGTCCAATTGAAAGGTTTAGGATTGAATTGGTACCAATGCAAAAGGTTTAAGACTAAATTGGTCCAATTGAAAAGTTTAGGATTGAATTGGTATCAATGCAATAGATGTAAGACCTTTTTTAGTACTTTTCCTCTTGTTCAAGAGTATGACATTCAATCACAATTGATAGATGTCTATTTACAATGTAGCTCCCATATCAAACATATCGAGTTAGGAATGTTCCAACCATACCAAAACTTGAGAGCATTATATGGTCTGTCTCTAGCAACATTGTGTTTGTTAAAGCTGTAACTTGTTGTGATTCACTAACACTAGACTATCAATGTGCTATTTTATTATGGCTTTCTTTATAATAAAATTCAAACTCTAAACCGAGCTCAATGTTGTTGTTAGTCTACACATACTATCAAGTCTTTGTTTTGATCAAAGCTCTCAACTGTCCGATCTTTATAGCATCAAAGTTGCCTCGACACAAATACCGAGGTTTTCTCGAGTAGTTCATGACTTTAACCATAAATGTGACACTTTTTCTCTTAAAAATACATGACAGCCTACAAACACCTAAATTCAGTATCTATAATAATCAAGTCCGCAACGTAGCAGTTTTTTTTTTATGATCATATTGATCTACACTTTCTATCATTTGCCTAAGTCGCAACATCTCCACAAATTCAGTACCTTTAATAATCCCTTGCTAATGTCTCTCATATGCAGGTATATTTCCGATATCTCCACCATGAAATCCATCGCTATTCTTCCGTTGAAGCTCACTGTGCTTGGTTTCTTTTATTCTTATCGGACCATCTTGGACAAATTTTAGAATTTTATTTTCTTAAGTACATTGATACCTAGCTAAATCACGACACTAAAAGAAAAAAATGTGTTGTTCTTCAATTTTGGGACATGCCTCATTCTAGTCGATGATCACACATTCTAGTTCTAATATCATCGATACCCACAAATTGCACTCAACGTTGCTCCCCCAATTGTATTTTACTACTATTCGTCCATTGATAAGTAGTAAATTAGATCATGTTTGGTCTAGCTTGAAAAGACAATTAGAATTTATAACACATCCGTCAAGCGACAAATTCCCAATGACAAACAAGACATTAACATCACTATCCGAGACACCATTAGTAATTCTAACAATATCATGAAAAGATTCAACTCAAATGCCCTTACCCTTCTCGTTTACTTAGTCAATATCTTCGAGATCTCTCCTCTAACCATAATTCCAACATATAAGATTCCCAACCCTAAACGAGACCATGTCTTTAATATTCGCACTACTCCCCACTAATACGAGTTCTTACTCTACTTTCACCTACTAAAGCAGTAATCATAGGTTTACTAGATTCTCTTTCACAAAGGTCCTCCCTCAAAATCAAGTGTGGCGGCCTGAATTTTTGTTAGAATAAATTAGCATATGAAATTTATGTCCATGCGGATTGATTTAGCGCGATGATTATTAGAACCCAATGAAAATTTCTAACGCAATAGTACTTGGAGTGGGAGACCATTGGTAATTGATGTTTAGTTTGGTTATGTTAAGCCGGTCCAAGGAATTTAGGCGTGAAACTTACTTTAGGGACTTTAACTAGCCGACCCACTTACACTGTTTATATAAGACTTCCCCCTCCCCTACACTCACTCTCTTACCTCACCATTCCCTCGTGGACAACCACCCCACCCGCACACACTCTCTCTCTCACTCCCATCCTCACTATCTTCGCCTAGCGCTCGCGAGCCTCGGTTGAGCTCGAACGACGGCGCAACCCCACTGGCCGACGGCCCACTAAGGGCCTTAGCTTTGCCCCGATCCCGTCGGCTCTGTCATTGCTTGCTCGTTGTTCGCCACCTGCTCAAGGCACTTGTCCAATGACGCCCGAGGAGGAGAGATCGAAGCCCGAGCTCATTTCTTCATCAACCGAGCTTCCGATTCTTTGAGCAACTCTTTCGGGCAAGTGATGCTTCTAATCTTGCCGCTAATCTATCCAAATATAAATTGCTTAGTGTTACCGAAGATTGTGAATGTGGGTGTGCCGTAGAAAAGTCTCGTGGATTGCATGGTTTAAAAAGCATGATCGTGTATTATCCGTGATGCTTTGGTTTTATTGGTAAGGTTATGGGTTGTTGGAGTTCGAGGGATGATCGTCTCAATTTTAGGCGAGTTCGGCGGAATTGGGAATGTGGGAGAAGTGGAGGTACGGTGAGGGCCTTAGCGCAGGTTTAGGGGAGGAATTGAATTACCGGTATGAGCTGTTGCTTGAGTTGGTGTGGTTAGACCCTATGTGTTACGGATATGTAAGGGAATTGATTTATTTATCCTTGAAGCAAGAAAGAATGGAATTGCACCAACTACATAGAGGTTCGACCGCATTATATGTGACGTTGCTAGTGGATTGATTTTGAATTGTCCTTATAAATTCATGGTTTGACTATGGTATTGTACATATGTGTTGGGCGGTCGGGTAATTCATTGTTTATTTAGATGCGGAGTAGAGAGGGTCGAACTCGCGAATGTTCGACCATTGTTGTTTGGGACATATACTTTGGACGTAGGGATTGTTTAATGAGTTCTTCATGATTGTTTGATGATTTTAGATAACTTAATCGCTTGCTTAAACGTATTACTAGCTGAATCTTATACTCACCCTTGTTGTTGACACTACTTTACAGCTGTTCGGACATGTTATCTTCCCCTCCTCCCGCCAGGGTCATTCCTATTTTGGTGCACCGGTGTGCATTACACGTACATGGGAGGTGCGTACCAAGCCCTACCCACCATATATGCATTATGGGAGGCTGCACACTACAAGGTGGTGCTTGACGTGGGCCCTCCAATTGGACGTATAGAGCATCGCTTTCTCGCCATTTACGTCGGTAGCCTCGGATAGTGGATTGGGCCCCAAGCCTCTCCCCTCGCAGTGAACGCAACGACGGGGGTGGCAACGGTGATAGTAGTAGCGACGAGGAGAGCAACGAGTAGTGGAGTGAGAAGAGTGGAGGTTCGGATGTACAAATAGGTTTTTGATTGTTTGGGTGCCACGATAGCTACTTCTTTAGATGTTGGTTATGAGGTGATAAGGACATTAATGGTGGTGTAGCTCGAGTGGATTATGCCCGATCAAACGGGGGCAATTACTTTTGATGTTGTTCCCGTGTGTTTGTATTCTTTTGTTGGAAATGGTTGATGTACTCAATAAAAAACAAAAGTAAGTACATTTTGTTGAGTAATCTTATTGCATGAATGTTATGTATAACTACAATAGGTTAGGGAAACCCGTATGAATAAGGTCATATCCTTTAGGCGTCATGTCTTTGCTTATTTTCGCATGCACTTGTTTGTTTTGTATGACTATCTAATTGTTTTAGTTTATCTATCTTCCACATGCGCCGTATATAATATATAACATAAGATGAAAACAAATCTCGTAATTAGTGCGTACGCCCTAGGATGTCCCGAACCCGAAGTCAAGTCTCGAACCCCATCAAATACCAAGCTTCTTGACCCAAAAGACCTACAAACAATAATAATAGCAATTATCCAACTCGCAATAATGACAATCGAGTCAAAGCACGCACCTTACCATCAAAATCAATCCCAACAACCTCAATTAAGTAACAATGAAATTGAATTCCTAGATAAGCTTAGGAATCAATACACCTTCGCTCGTCTTTAAGTGAAAAAAGATGTCACACTTTGTTTCTCGTAGTTGATTTCGCGTATAGGTTCTATTGGACATTCACTAAACTCGTAATGATATTCTCTTTCACGATATCTATTTCAATCATCAAAGTCAATCTCTTTCTCGTACATGTACTTAGGAATCTTAAAGGAATTGAACGTGTGATGATGTAATTTTCATGACATGGATGTATTTGGCAGCCGACAAGAATTGCAAAAGAAAAAATGAAGCACATAATTTTTTTGATGTCAAACACTTGAACTCTTGTCTCTCATTAGCTACTAATTTAGAATCACCACGAACCTTAAATGACATCGGCCTAACAATTGAACCATAATTTTTGCAAGAAAATCTTTAGTTTGTGTATATTTACATTTCGTTAAACACTACTCTCTAAGATCATAGGGCATTTTCAAATGCTCAAGAGCGAGCAATTGAAGTAACAAATCAAAAAGCAAAAAAATCTAAATGGTTGGAATGCGAAATCCTTTACAAATCAGTATAAATGTAATATATCTACGGAATCTTCTACAAACCGGAATGAAGATAAAATATCAAGCGAGCATCCGCGAATCGATTATTTTGAGATTTCTTCTAATTATCATGGTGATAAAAGATAATAATTTTGGTATATATGAAATAGGAATAAAAAAGCAAGTCAAAAGAAATCTCAAAATAATCAATTCGCGGATGCTCGCTTGATATTTTATATTGATGCTGATTTGTAGAAGATTTCACTAAAATATTATCTTCATCTTGATTTGTAGAAGATTTCGCACTCCAACCATTCTGAATTTTTTTTTTTTTTTGCTTTTTGATTTGTTATTTCAATACTAGCCTGGATATTTGGTCTCTTAAGTAGACACATACTTGTTCAAGATGAAATTAACTAGGGGTGAGCAGCATTCTTGTCAATCTTTATGATGTTAAATTAAGAGTTAGAGGAACATTTTGCATATATGGTCAATGGTGGGTATATCTCATATCATATGGGTCTACAATTTTCGACGAACATGATCGTATTAAGAACATGGGAATCATTTTTAACATCTCATTTTTCTATTCGAGTCTTATGAATGATTCTAACATTTCTCTTTTGTTTCATTTTCTCTTGTACACACGTAGGCAATGTCCTGTCCTTTTTTGTGTTCCTGGTAACATTCTAAGATCTCCTTCGACTCTTCATTATGCACATAACTTCGTACCCATCCCTTCTATCTTTTCATAACTTTCTCTATGAATTCGAAATAATCTTTTTGCAAAAGAATTTGGAGCCATACTTTTTCACTCCTCCTTTGGCTTAGATACTCCTTTTTTTTTTGTATTTTGACCTTACTATCCCTTGTGGGGTCCACCATTTTTTTTATAGGGAAAATTCCAAATAATGGTTTGAACTGAATTTTGTTTCAAAGAAGGGGTTGACCAAAGGCATTCTCATTATTTATTATTTATTTTTTTCATTTTATTTTTCTTTTCTCCCTTTTCCCTCCTCGAGCCACTTGGGGGCGATAAGCAGACCGGCAGTGTCGTGAGTTGGGTGTGGAATTTTGAGGGCGTAACCAACAAGACCATGAGCATGGCACATAAAATTGTCATTATGAATGGCGGATGTGCTTAGTGTGATCCGAGAGATATCTTTGAATGATTGGACACTATGAGTCCTTGGTGATGCCATGAGGATTGGCAAGTTGTTAGAACGGATTTGAATTGTTAGTGAAAGATGAGATGGAGACAATTCTGTAGTGGATAAGATATCCTTGAGTTCGTGAGAGAAAAATAAGGATTAAAATTTCAAGGATGAAATTTCCTAAGGAGGGAAGATTTGTAACAACACGAGTTTCCGTCGGAGTGATGTACAAGCGGAATAGTCGAGATACATGTGGAATCCGAATTAATGGTGTGATGAATTGCAAGCTATAGTTTAGCTATGGGGGCGATGAAATTAGAAATTGACGACCGAAATTGCCGTTAGTTTGTTTGCTCTTCAATAGAGCGGTTTGGGTGAAAGTTAGGCGAGTTAGAGTATGAAGGATCCATTTATACCTAGTGGGCCGAAGACATGTGGAGATGAGCATGAAAGATAAGTGATAGCTTCCTTCTTGCATGATAGATAAGTGGCGCTTATACAAATAACCTCTCATCCACTATATAAATTCTTTATTTTCTCTCTCCTTTCATTTTGTCACCTCTCACAAGAGACTTTCTCTCTTCTCTCCTCTATTTTCTCTTAAATTGTTGTGACCTCTCTCCCTCTTCCTCTACCCAACGTAGTTACTCCCTCTTGCTCTCTCTCTCTCTCTCTCTCTCTCTCTCTCTCTCCGTCTCTCTCTCTCTCCGTCGAGTGAAGGATGAATAAGAGGAGCTCGGTCAATAGCACAACGACGATCTCGTGGTCTTTTTGCATAGGATTTCAAGGTAAGTGGATTTTTAACTCGTTGAACTTTTAAATTGTTGATTTCGATGTGTATTCACCTTCCATGTTGGGATTTCTAGTTGGATTGACATGCTTAGATATTGGAGTTGGGAAATCGATGAAAGGATTGTCGAGATTGAGTCACAAATTGAGGGTACAGTATGAATTAGAGTTCGGATTTTGCAATGGAAGACTAGAAATTGGTTTGCATATTTGATCTTGTGCTATTCACGGGTTTGAGTCTAATATGACCTTTTAGGTTTGTTATTTTCATGTAGCCTTTTGTGAGTGTATTTGAGACAAACTTAAGTCATAAAAGTTGCTCCGACATGATAAACTATAACATAAATTAATTTGGAAATTTTTAGAACTCGAATGGTCGGTTTATCGATCAAGTAGATTCACGTTTTTGTAGGTGTCTAGAATAGTTCTGTCGTTACCTTTGCATATTCTTGATTTTCCACACTTTTCCTCGAATGGATAGGTCAATTCATCTTCATAAAAGTTGTAGCAGTCATAACCCTTTGAGCCGGCAAGATGACTGTTCCCTTAATCAATTCTGTTCGATTCTGAAATTAACTTTTCCTAATATTTCCTTGGAATACCGTGACTTATACAAATTGATATGGACTTCAAACTTCTCATGAAAGTTGTAGAATAAGGTCTTATATACAACATGTTAAATTTTTGTGATTTTAGGAGCTAATCTACTCAGCTTAAGGTAGTAATTTCGATTAATGCACAAAAGTATCCCTACATGAATGAGTCATGAATTTTGGGAAAAACTCACCTTTTGGTAGCTCAAATGAGAACAAGTATTTAAGGAAATTTATTCGTCACACCCTAATCTGTTGATCTCGCGAATTTTTAGAATCTTACGACCTTATTTGGTACCTTTAACTAAGATAAGAAAGGTGAGGCTCGACTTTATTTTGCGAGGCATACCAAGGTGCTGTATTTGTTGCTCTATTGGTGTGATTAGTGTCATGTGGTTATGAGTATCTCAATTGTGGATGTTAATTGATTAATTCATTGACCTTATGTGCGAGATTGGGATTATTGTATACGGAGTGCCTTGGCCATGAATTGTGTGTGTACAATAGTACAATTCTTTGCGCAATATGCTAGTTTTGAGGACTTGATTGAATGGTCTAAGTATTGATTGTTGTGGCAGTGCACTACAAAGTAAGTTTAATCTGTTTGATGCCATTGATGTGTGATGCCGATGATGAAATTGCCTTGTATTGAGAATTGAGTTAATTGATGCCCTTAATGAGTAATGCCAACGATGATGTTTAATGCCATCAATGATTAATGTCGATGAAGCCCCGTGAGAGATAGGATTGGAAATCGGGTTACCTCCGCTATGTGTGTTCGAAGTGGGGCCCTACCGTGTGTATTCGGGGTGCATGGGAGTGAGATGCGTGTGGACGTGGTGATCCACAAGTAGTTCGATTAGCAAATCGAAAGTGACTCGCCGGGGCACTGTCGGCAAATCGGTAGTGCCCTTAGATGGGGTGAAATTGAAATGCAATGGCTAATGAAACTTCATGCCCATGACATATTGCATCGCATTTGTTGATCAAGAGTCGTGACATCACTTTGTGCTATGTCTCTCTAGTTAATCTTGTGATATCCGGCATGTATACCTCGTGATTGCTATTTGATTGTTTGGTAGAGCTTTTAGCTCACCCTCATTGATTAAACCTTTTCTAGATTAGTTAGCTAGCGATTGTGGCGGAGAAGTAGCCCATGGATGTTGGTGTTGAAGATGAAGCTCCTCCACGGTATCGTTAGATTGGGAGCGATTATCATGCCTTTTAATCCTCCCAATTGATATTGTTTTCTTTTGAAATGGAAATTGTAAGAAACCGATTATATATATAAAGTAAGTATTTAACCAATTTGTTGAGTGATCTTATTGATTGGTTGTAACAGGTTAGTGAACTTATTGAGGCCATACCATTTAGGCGTCATGTCTACATTTTCTTGTATGCACTTGTATGATAACCCGTTTCCCTTTTAATCTTCCGCACGCGCCAAGTATACTATATGTAATATCAAATTAAAGCCAAGCGCATTAATTAAATCGATAGCAAGCCTGGGACGCAACTGACTTTGCTATACCTATTTTCGAAGAGAGGATGTTACAACATATGACTATTTAAGCAAATTATGACAGGCACTCAAAGGGAGATTTAGGGTGCGTCTAGTTCAACTTTGGAAATGAGCTTTGAGCAAATGCAAATGTCCTTAATTTAAGTGGCTTTAGGGGAATGCAAATATTATTCAGTAAAAAATACTTTGAAATGCAACTTTGGCCTAAGTAGTGTTTGGCAAAAAAAAAAAAAAATTACAAGAGGTTTTTGGCTGTATATATATTTTTTTCTATTTCATTCGTATTTGTTTATTTTCATTTTTTAAAATATTTTTTCTATTACTCGAGAAAAAAGGGACAACCCGAGGATGAACCCTTTCTTCCTGATTTTAGGGTTTCCTTCCCCTTCGTCTTCTCTATCTTCACTTCGTCGATGGACTTTGACCCCCACGAGCATGGAGGCAGCTTCGTCGCTCCACCACTAAAGAGACGAGTCAAAGTTGCAATTTTGCAAATTCAATGTAGATCCTGTAATCCGTCACCGGCGTCGCACAGTGTTGAAGGAAAAATGGCAAGCCCGAGCAAGACGGCCCAAAATGGGAAGCATGTTGATCGCTCAAAAGGGATTGGACACACCAGTGAGAGCTTGATTTGGGTTTCCAAGTAGGAGAATTTTTTATGCATGAGGCTGTTTAGGGGATATAATGAGGGGTGTCTTGCGGCCCGAAGACGACAATAATCCTTCAACCTGAAGTTCTTCGCAGCACAATCAACAACAAACACATGTGCCTCGAGCTATTCTGGACGTTGTATGATTTAGATGAACATTAATTTACATGTTAGGCTCTAAGCGTGAGGAATTAGATCTTCATGGGTGATTCAATGCATCGAACAAAATCAATGAGTCCCTAGCAACCCAGGTGGCCTCCGTCGGCCCTCCACCAGCCTCTGCCAGCCCCACTAAGGAAGATGAACAGCATCTAGCAACTAGCAACTAGGGTTTCACTTTTAAAGGGGGTAAAAATAAAATTTCAATAAGGTTTTGAATGCAAAATAGGTAACTGACTCATTTTTATTAATGAGACCTTCAACATTCCGAAAATACTGAAAGCCTAATGCTAGTCCTGAAACCTATGATAGAGTGGATTTCAAGTTTCAAAATATACATAGTAGGTTCCAGGTTCCACAAAATGAGGAATCTAATCCGATAGGCAGGTTTAAATTGAAATTTGCACAGAACCTAAAACCGCTCACCCTAGCCATTTGATACTTCTATGGACTCTTCGTCGAGTACGTGTTCATTGCGGCAAGTTTTAGCTCTCTCAATTATTTAATCCTAGTGCTTTTCATTGTACATGCAACTTTGTAGTGATTTCTTGTGCAAGGCCCGATCTGTAGAGACCTGACATAGATTTGCAAACTCCCATGGACGCACCAGTAAACCTTGCACCCCGAAAGTGAACCCTTTTCTACAGTCATCGTTCCTGAGATTTCTCGTGAACATATTAAGTTGAATTCTTGAACAGCTTAAGTAACAGACGCAACAAGAACTCAATAAATAGTGTAAACCTAAACTCGGAAATATGATAAAACTTGATTCCAATCTGTCTATTTATATCATGATTGACGCTATCTATCCGTGTGTCGTCGGAGTCTATCCTTTACTTTCTCATTTACCTTTAAACAAATACAACACCTCTCATTTGGCATCACTCAAATGATCCTCTACATGATATACAAATATGAGAACAAGAAAATGGCAGAGACAAATGAGATGTACAATCAACAAGAAGTGTCTCTAGACATGAAGAAGCTGACTTCCATCCACTGTACAAAGCTATACCCAACTTCACAGCACCAACCACAAGTCACAGAAATTGATATCTTTCCCACTGGCAAACCAGTTGAACCAAACAACAACGTTTGATGAATCCATGTCTCACTGACAAGTCATAAGCAATCAAATAACCACCCAGGCAGTTGCGGTCTTAGAAACTATGGAGTGCGACACTCTTGCATTTTATTTCTCTTTGTTGCATAAAGGGGAGTTACTTTTACTTTGTGTGAGAGACAAGATGGATGGCTGCATAATGGAAGCAAAGGGATGACGGGATTCATATGGGTGATATTTTCACAGTAGGAGTAAGGTGTCATCTATAATTTGTACTCGACACTTCTACAGTATTCGACAAATTATTTTTTTGTTTTTAGGTCGAATATTCAACAAATTATTGAAGCATTGGTTTTCACAAAAATAATCTTCCTGTCGACACATTTTCCTTTTTAGATCTCCCTTATCCCTTCATTCGGATACTCCAAGTAGAAGTATGCCTTTACAGACCATAGACAGATGATATACTTTAAAGATATCACTTCATCTCCGATGATGACGAGATTCAACACATCTGACTTTGAGGATGATCCGAAGAACCAATGTTGAAGAGAGAGATTGGACTGATCTCTTATGCTTCCGGAGCAGCTTATCTAAACTATGATGACTGAGTACACTAACCTTTTAAGACAGACAAAGGTAATGGTGTGCATAAAGCCAAAGGAGAGTTATCTTCGCATACACGAATATTAAAAGAACGGAAAGCAGGAATAACTCCGGCTACTAGTCCCATGAAAATGTATGTAGTGAATGGAGCTATCCCCTTCGTCTTTAGGGCAACGGAGATGCAAAATGAGCTTGAAGAAAACAATCTGTACTTGGCATTATTCCCACTGAACATAACAGGAAAGACATTCTATGGAGACTGCTCCATCTTCAACCAACAAAATAGTCCATCTTTGCTTATGTTGATGTTCTATACACTTAGTGGATTGTTAGTAAGCTTATAGTTCTACCCTATCAATTCCAGTCTCATCCTCACTCTCTGGGCTGAACTCACCTCGAGAAATCATATTGATGAACGTTTTTGTTGCCTGACCAACAGCACGAGATGTTTTCTTCGCAGCCCCTGCAACAACAGGTTGTAACGAGATAATTGGCAGGCTAGCTCTCTCTTGAATCATTGCTGCATTGAGCATTTGGTGAACATGAATCAGACATTGCGAAAACAAGTGATTACAAAGTTATTTCATGAGGTCGTGGAAGGGGATCAAGCTAAGAAGAAGGGTTAAGACATACAGATGGTCTGCTCTCGAGCGAGAGAACCGATTTGTCTAATTCCAGCTTCTGCAGCCTGCACAGCTTGAGCTGATTTATTTACTCCATCAGCTATCTCCTGGCTAAAAGAGGATGGAGAAAAAAGAAATATTACCTTAAATTGATCGATGTCATGTAATTATAAAAAACAGCTTATGAGAGAAGACAAATTATAGGTTATAAATGTTCGTCTACATGAACCTATACTCAAGAATGCCAACCTTACACGAACACTTTGCGCTGATAATTCGTCATGCAGGATACACATACACTTTGACTCTATAGAACATTTTATCTCGCACGAGTTCGGCTCTGTATTCATTCTTCTGTTTGAAGCGCTTCAAATGTCATTCTCTCTCTGTCTGTATAAGGATGCCTGGGCATGAACCTCACCACAAAAGTCCAGACAAAATTCGAGAAATCAACAACATTGCTATATGTGCATGTGACTGGATAATGAGAAGCTAAATGCATGGAATTCCTTTACTTGTTGATGGAATTCAAGTGCATGCACCACATGGTATATGGATTAACGATTTATACCGACATGACTTCAACTAAAATAAGAACACATAATTACCTTAAGTCGCTCAACTCCAGTGTAAGATCACTGATCTCCATGCCTGAGAGCCTAATAGCAGCCATTGTGCTTGGTAGCTCCTCCCGTGCTGTATCTGCCAGTTTGGAGAGTGATGTTGCAGCTCTTCCCATGGCCTATGAAGGTATGATAACAAAGAAATGCAAAAATTATACACCACTAATCCAGAACATTCCCAAGAATCCAATCTACACATGCTTCAAGAATTCAGTTGTCAAATTTACGACAAAGCAGAAAAATTCATACACAAACTGAGCCAAACATAAACACATATAGACAGCACATAATCATGAATTGCAATCAGTGTATCTTACAAATAATGTCGGGACAGCGGCGACCACAAGGCTCGTGAACGCAACAGAAGTCTGCACGAATGAAATCCCAAACTCAGTTCATGCATAAATCAACCCCACTCCCCTCACCAATCCAAACTTCAGCTAAAAAGCACCACAGTGGTGCAGTAAATTTCAAAACTTTCAGCCGAGAAAACAGAAAATAAAAGGACCCAGAAAAGGAAAAAGAACAATTACAGTGCAGGCAATGAAGGCCAAGAGAAAGAAAGCCTGATCACTCAAGCTCAACTTGGCAACGGGCGACGAAGGAACGATTTTGGGGCTCCCAACTTGCACGTTCCATTCGCTTCGCGAGTCTTCGATACTGGGTTTGCTTGAATCAGAGACGAAATCGGTCGTCTTGGCGGTGGCTGATTGGGCCGAACCGAATCGGTTCCGAGAGCGGACAGCGAAGGTGAGATAGGGTTTGATCTTGAACCGAGAGGCTGAGTAGAGGAACCGGGGCTTCGCGACTGAATTGGACAGAGGGCAATTGGTGAAGCAAGTTGGAGATTGAACCGCGAGGATTTGGGACTGCATTTGGGGAATTCTCGGAATTTGGAACTGCAAAAAGAGGAATGGAGGAATGTTAAGAAGAGCGAGTGACGCTGACAACCGCTCTTCTGGTTTCCAGAGGAAGTAATAAAAGAACAACCTTGAAAAAAATGGAATTTTTCTTTTTCACATATGATTTATTTTAGGGGATGCTCTCCCAAAAAAAAAAAAAAAAATCTCATTTTACAATTTGTTTTGACTCTTGTTGATGTTGTAAAATCAGTCACACGGAAAAGAACAAGAGACATGGGGATTCAACATGGACTTGTTGGGCTGTTCCATCATTCTCGTTTTGTGTCCTCGAGCATGTCTGACGTCTTACTCAGCTTTTAATCATATGTGATTACTCTACTTCATTGCCGGGACTGTCCTCCATTTTTCTACACCTCATTTCCTCTTTCTCTACACTTGGCCGCCGTCGATTTCGATCTTCTTCCCAAGCTTTGCTTTCGGACGTTTCGTTTCTCGTCTTCCCGTTCGATTCGCGGTGGCTCGTTCTGTTGTTTCCACTTCATTTCGGGAACTCTGTTACCGTCCCATTCCTCGTCAAGGTCATGTTTTGGTTTAATCTTTGTCAGTCACTTGTCCTAGAATTCAGGTATGGCTGCGGAAGATTCTGATACATCTCACATAGATCTGACATCTGAGTCCGTGGAGAACCATCTAGTGCTGGAGAGTGTTGAGGGAGGAGGAAGAAGATATGGTGCTACTATATGGGGATGCAACTAGATGGACGGAGGAAGAGAGAGATACATGCTCGCTTTCCATAGTTTCAATGAAAGTTCATTTACCTTAGGAGGCAGAAGGAGATGGGACAGTGTTAGTTGATTATGTACAGTCAAGAAATTAATCACTCTCTAATTTCTGAAGTTGCTGAGGAAGAGGCGAGGACTGCAATGTTTCAAATGAGTCCTCTTAAAGTTCCTGGTCCGGATGGTTTTGGCGGAAACTTTTATCAGAAATGTCAGGATGCAATTGGATCTTCTACCGCTCAAGCAGTCAAAACCACTTTTTGTTGAGGTGATGTCCCTAATTCCCTTAACAATACTCTTGTTGTCCGTATCCCTAAAGTTGCTTCTCCTGAGGAAATTTCCCAATTTAGACCGATTAGTCTTTGCAATTTCATCCAAAAAGAATTACTGATAAGATTCTTGTAAATCGACTTAAAAAGTTTCTTGAGCGACATCGTCACTCCTTTTCAAAGTGCATTCTTGGAAGGAAGAGTCAGACATATAATTGCAGCTCATGAGGCAATTTTTGTCATGTGAAAGCTTAGGAAGAAATGAAAGGAAGGATGGTGTGGTATCAAGCTTGGCATGAACAATGCATATGATTGTATGTTGAGTGAGATTTCTTGAACCAGTGAAGTTAAACGTGGGGTTTGATAGACTGTGGGGTGGGCTGGACAATGGCTTGTGTGGAGTCAGTGCCACATGCTTACATCTCCTACTGCTGGTGGGGTAATGGCTAGTTTTGGGATGTTGGGGGATTATCATTATTGCCGATTCGATGCGAATTCGACACAAGATGTAGGAAATTGCTATTGCAATTTCGAATTCGAAAAAAGAAAAACCCTTTTAGTACCGATAATTGGGCAGAGCCCCCTTGGGGTTAGAAGCAAGGGGACAACCCTATATCTCCTCATTTTTCAGAATTATTTTGCTGATGTTGTTGTCTCATTTGCTAAGTAACGGGAAGAGGGATTGCTGGGTATTAAACTGAACAGAGTGTCCTGTTCTTACTCATTTGTTATTTGCGGATCATTATCTGTTCTTTCTTAAGACAGATGAAGGAAATTGTAGAGCTTTGAAGGAGATCCTAGATGGTTATTGTCATGCATCAGGGCAGCTGGTTAGCTTGCAAAAACCTGGCAAAAAAAAATTTTTCCTCTCCGAATGTAGATGAAGCCAGGAGACAAGCAGTGAGAAGAGTGTTGGGGATCAACATTATCCAAAACCTAGGGATGTATGGCTTCCTTCTTTGTTGGGGAGGTCTAACGATGCAATTATAAATTCTTGTCAAAAACTGCTTATTATGTTGAACCTACAAATTCAATGTCTCGTTTTAGTTTCCATAAAAAATGGATTGATGAGGCAGACAGAACTATCGCTAAATTTTGGCGGGGACAGCTGGATTATGAATCTGGGGGTGCACTGGAAGATCTGGTAGAGACTTGATGCAGCAATATCTGAGGGTGGTTTGGGGTTAAGCTTGTCTCAGTTCTATTAGGCCCTCCTTGCCAAATTCGCTTAAAGCATAAAGCAGAGTCTATCTAAATTTTGGTTCCAGGTTTTGAAGAGTTTGTATTTCCCAAATTGCAGCTTTATGGAGGTTAGAAGTGAAGGGAGGATGTCCTGGTGCTGGAGCAGCATTCTTGAAGGGAGAGATCTCATAGAAGAAGGGGCTTTATGGCAGATATCTGATGGCAAGTCTGTCAAAGTTTCGGAAGATAGATGCGTGAAGAACAGCTTTTTTCATGAACTGCTTCATCCAGAGCTTGAGTAAGTTGATAGAAGCCTCACAGTTGATTCATTGCTTGACAGTGGTCTTGAAAATTGGAACCTGAATCCTGTTAGAGATCACCTAAGTAATGAAGAACAAGACCTGGTTTTACGAACTCAGATTCACTGGAGCAGAGTCGAAGACTGAATTACCTGACCCTCGAAAAGAAATGGTGAGATCTGTCAAGCCAGCTTACAATGTTGCCATGCAGAGGAAAGAAAAAACTAAAGCCCCTCAATAAGCCCTCCAGTTCTTGTGGAGGTTGTGCTTCAGGGCTGTAGCTTCTGGATAGAATTTACCCAAGAGAAGGATTGATCTGTCCCCCGTTTGTGTTTTCTGTCATGAAATGGAAACCATAGAGCACATGATTCTGTCCTGCGAATGGTGATCCATTTAGCTTGGGAGCTTGGGGCTAAGAGTAAAAAAACAATCAGTTTCTACTTTTTCATCAATGGCTAGCTGACATAATTAAGAATTAATCCTTATCAAAAGCTGGTAGAAAGGAGTTGCTGAGAAAAGTGGCTTTCTGCTATTGGTTTTTGTCGAAGGGAAGGAACGAGACTGTCTTCAAGTGGAAGAGTCCGGACTATTTGTGTCATTTTGCCAATGATAAGACGAATCCTGCAAGCTAACGGGGAGTGCGCGTGTGCAAATTTGAACGACAGAAGGCAATTAGCTGCACCTGGTGAGAGTCATTCTGCAAGGAAATGGTGTAAATCTATAAGAAATGAGATTAAAGTCAACTGTGATTAATCTTTTCAAGCTGAAAACAAGGCGGTTGCTATTGGGGTCTCGCTGGCTATTTTTCAAAGCAGTTTGTTAGGAGGCAAAGAGGAGCTGGTCAGAACTGTAGATACCGAAGACACTGAAGCTCTAGCTGTCTGGTTTGGCATTCAGTTGAAAAGGAGCAACATTGGGAGAAAGCATTCTTCTTTCTGAGAAATCGCATCTGTTTAGTTATCCAGTGTCAAGCTCCAAGTGTGAAACCAGATTTCCAAGCAAAAGGTGGCAGACATTTATGGAAAGCTTGAATATAGCGCATTTTTTTTCTTGATAAATTTTTGGTATAAGTACATTAAAAATCCTAAAGCTCATAGCGAAAATGCAATTGAGTTCTAGAACTTTCAAAAAATGCAATCAATCTCTTTCATACATTGCAATGCCGCAGCTAAATCATGAAAGATAAGAATAAAATTTTTGGTTTAAACCTAATTTTTAATACAAAATTTATACAAATTTATTAAAAAATAAGATTAAGAGGTAGAGAGACTAGGCAGCCCTCGTTGCCACTACCCACCATCAAAGGACCCCCGAGGGGAGGGGGGGTGGGGGTGGACGAGAGTCGGCTCCTCAAGTGAGGGCTCGCAGGCCCTCGCCTAGGTCTAGGCAAGGGTCATGACCGGGCAAGGGCTACAACCGGCGAGAGTCGGTGGCGTCGGCCGGAACCGATAACCCTCGTCAATGGTTGCCCTCGGCCGGTTCTAGGCAAGGACCCGTGACCTAGCAAGGGTTTGTGATTGATGAGGGTCGTTGGTGCCTAGCCAAGGCTCGGCAACCCCCATTAATGGCTACCCTTGGCCGGGTTTGGGCGAGGACCATGACTTGGCAAGGGCCTACGAGTTGGCAATCGTCGGAGCCTAGCTAGAGCCCGGCAACCGCCATCGGCCGTCCTCTACCCTCGCCGGCTCTTCTAGGTGATGGTTGTGGGGCGAGGCGGCAAACGCTACCTTGTTTCTCTTTTCTCTCTTATTATTTATTTATTTATAATTTAGCTTATTTTCTTAATATGATTTGCATTAAAAATCGAGTTGGGCTAAAACGTCATCGTTTAGTTATGTCATTGCCACATAGGATAGAAAAAGAATAAATAAAAAAAGGCCGCTTCATCATTTTCCAATAGCTAAGTTGGACGGAATTAATGAAGGGATCGATTGAACTAATTTGACAAATTTTATGACTTAATTGCACTTTCATAATAAGAAGCGAATCTTGTTATACTAACATTGCATTTTTTTTCATTTGATCTTGCAAGCATGTTTGAGAGAGAGAGAGAGAGAGAGAGAGAGAGAGAGAGATTAGCTTGATTGCACATTTCCAAAGCATATATGAAAAGTAGCAATCAAGAAGCAAAAACAAGCCCAAACTTTTCATTAATGATGCTAGCATTTAAAACAAGTCCAACGTGGGGTAAGGATGCGTGAGTAGAGAGTAGGGTTTTGCAACCTACACACGGTACATAGCTCACACGTTGTGACTTGTAGATATGACCACGGGCAGAGTTTGGGCCCGGAACCGACCCGAGTCAAACCCATAAGCGGCCCGTTGATCGGGCTCATCGGTTCCAAACCGAAACCGGCCCATACCATAGGGGCCGGTTACAGTCCCCATTTCGTTGAACCGGCAAACTAGCCAATACAAAAAAAAATTAAAATAAAAAAGGGAAAGAGCCATGTGACCGTTGCCTTGCACGGTCATACTCCCTCTCTTTTTTTTCTTTCTTTATTAATTTAAAAAACCTATCCTAACCATTAGAAATATCCCTTTCATCTCTCTTTTTTCTCATAATGTCTCTCAAATTCTCTCAATCCGCTGAATCCTCTCAATTCTCTCAATCCGTTTTCCGCTCAATTCTCTCTATTCTCTAAAAAAAAAACGGTAAGTGGAAGGCAAGTAGTGACGAAGGCAAGAACCCAATGAGGGAATCCGATTACCCTCGTGATCCTCGTTATTATACAAATTGAAAATTATATGTTGATGATATCAACATTATTCTCAATGTGGAGCATGTTTCAACGAAAAAAAGTCTTCATCTTCCTATCGGTATGGAAGAAATGCCAACAACAAATGAACCGGAACGGAAGGTTACATCCGACATATGGAACCATTTCATGAAGAATGAAAGATTTAATATTGATCCAAAAAGGTATGATGTAGTTTGTAAATATTGTGGGGGTAATAAACAAATATACGGGTGGAACCGGATAAGGAACATTTAAACGGCATCTCAGGGCGAAACATCCAACCCAAGCGAGAATTGACATCGACAACAACAGATTTTCCGGGTACGTCAATCCTAATATTCCTCATTTATTTCGTTATAATGAAAAAACGTATAAAGAAAAATTAGCTAAATGTATTTCCATTGATCATTTATCGTTTAATTTTGGTGAAACTTTTGGTTTTAATTATTTTATACAAACCGTATGTGTTCCACAAGTAAAACCTGTTCCGAGAAATACACTTAAATGCCAAGTTTTTGATCTTTATAACGGAGACAAAAAGATTTACGAAACTTTTTTTTATGAATTTTAATGGACGTGTGCATATAGGTAGTGATATTTGAAGTGATCCTTGGCAAATTCATTCTTATATTGGTATAACATGTCATTGAATAGATGATGATTGAAATATTTAAAAACAAATTATTGCATTTAGAGTTTTTGATGATAGACATTCGGCAAACAATATTTATAGAATAATTAGGTGAATTTTAGAAGAATAATATTTGCTTAATAAAAAATTTTCAGTTGGTTTTGATAATGCCGCGGCAAATACCGCTTCAATTGTCAATTTAGAAAAGATTTGTAAACCCGCTTTTAGTGGACAATTTTTTCATGTTAAATGTGCTTATCATGTTTTAAATGTACGAGTATAAGATGGTTTAAAAACTCTTTATATTTTTCTCAACCCAATAAAAACAATAATTTAATTTTTATGGAAACATCCTCAAATTATGAAAGAATGGTGTAGATTTTGTAAAGCAAACAGAAAAACATCAAAAAACAAATTTCAAGAGATGTTTCAAATCATTTGAATTCTACTTACGAGTTGCTTAACGAATCTTTTGCATATAAATATTTATTACGTGCATTTATTTTGGATAATATTACTAATTAATTTATTCCCACAAGACTAGGATATTTTTAAATTTTTTTAATGATGCGACTTATACTTTATCGGGTGTTTATTATCCTACTACACATTTATTTTTAATAGAGTGTATTAATATTGTTAGAGTTTTAGAAGAAAATGAAAATGATGATAAATTTCGTCATACTATTATGGCAATGCGAACAAAATGGCTATATTATTATAGAAAAATTCCTATTATTTATTTAGTTGCTTGTGTTTTTATCTACGTATCAAATTAGATGGTTTAGGTGATTATTTGGGTACGTATTATGAATGTTTACATTTAGATGAAACGGTAAATGTTAAAGCTATACAAATAGTGGTTAAAAACGCAATAGTAAAATTACATTATAAATTTTATAATAAATATAATCGAGTGATAGTGGATATTCTCAACCTAGTGACATACAAAGCGGGGACCTAGGTAAATTTAGTAGATGATACAAACTTATGATGAATAGGCAAAAAAAGCAAAAGGGAGCAATAGGAAATATTTCCGAAATAGAGCAATCTAACCATTTCTTTTGAGTTTACTGAATCCAAAGGCGATCTGATTTCACAATTCTAGATTGGAGGAAGATGCATTCAACCTAATTCCCAATTCTCCCTCTAATTGCAAAATAAGTTTTAGTAACCCATTGTTCGACGATTACGGTTGAACAAGCATTAAAGCGCTGGAAGCAATATTTTGGACGAAACGACGTTCAAAATTAGCTCCGAATTTGGTAGAGGCTCAAGCTTGTGTGGATGATTGGACAAAGGCTCAATATCGACAACAAAAGATAGATTGCAACCATGAAGCCAAATTCTTCGGAGATGAAGATACCACCGCCACAAGTACCGGTACCGAAATGGGTAGTGACGATTGATGATGATGTAAGTATGGAGTTATCAAAGATAAAAGAACTACATGGGTTTTGATTCTTCTATCCCAAAAAGATATGTAGGCACTTAATAATAAGGGTTAATATCACCAAAAACTCAAACCGGTACCTTTGTGACAAATTTATCTCAAACTATTTTTTGACTATCAAAAATTTCAAACCGGTACACTTGTGACAAATTTACTCCAAATCGGTACCGATTGCGATAAATTTATCCTTCATTAGTTTTTGTTAAATTTTAACGTAAAATTGCTGAATTGAATAACATGTGGCAATTGTCGAGTGTATAAGTTACTCTCTATTTATTGCACGTGTATCAATTTGAGATTTTTCGTGATACTAACTCAATTTAACAGAAATTAATATAGGGTAAATTTGTCACATGTGTAGAGTTTGGAATTTTTTGTAGTAAAATAATTATTTTGAGGAAAATTTATCACGGTTGTACGATTTAGGATTTTTGGCGGTCAAAAAATTAGTTTGGGGTAAATTTGTCACAAATGTACAAGTTTGGAATTTTTTATGATAAAAAAAATAGTTTGGGGTAAATTTGTCACAAGTGTACCATTTTGAGATTTTTTATAGTATTAACCCTAATGATAATTCATTAAATTCAAGTCCCTTCCCCTCCCTTTTTTTCTCCCTCTAAATTTGATTACAATTTACAAATTGACTATAATTTGTATTTGATAATTTATTATTTTATTTTATTTCATAGTTCATTATTTAAAAATTAAATTCAAAAATCGTAATCGAAACCGAAATCGGTAGTTCCATTTTCCGTTTTGAACCGGCACTGTGTCCCAAACCGGCCCGAAACCTCTAGTTCAAAATCGGAATCAAAACCGTCCTTTAAGGTTCTGGTTCCGGTTCCCCCATGGCCACGAACCGGAACCGCCAATTCATGAACCGAAATCGGTCGGTTTCGCCGTGGCCATGTCTAGTGGGCTTGTATAGTAGAATAGGGTAGGATAGAACTTGACAACAACAAAAAAAACCATACTCCCATCAAATGGTCCCCCACGTAATATAGATTGCCAAGGCAAAATTTGGGAAGCAGGACAAGCAATGGAAGTCACCATCTCCCCCTTCTTAAATTCATCATCATTTCTCCCCGATGGGTTGTGAAGGAAGGGCCATCATACGCACAGTATCACATGGAGATTCAGTACATTTGCCACATCTAGGCAAGACAGTATACGCCACCCAGGAAAAGAAGAGAGATAAATGAGGTCCCTATGGACCAGAAAATCAATCATCCAAGCCGCTCCCGATCGAATGATATTTCACTGCTCCGACAAAAAGGAATGGAGAAAGCCTTTGAATCCACTCATTTAACACTCAAAAGGCGACGAGCTAAACCAGGTCGCGATGATAAAAGAGCGCGCAAAACGCGATACTAATTGACAGCAAATGTCTTGGCTTCGTTAACGACGAGTCACGAGATTAGCTAGGTTTGTTAAAATAGGAATGCACCAGAAATCCCAAATGCTCGTAACTGTACTGCTTTCTTTGGATGTTTATCAGCGTTATGTGTGGACAGAATGCTGGGACTTGCTCTTTGGGCAATTTCTTCTCGGCTGTATCTCCAAGTCCAAAATGATGGCCATGAGCAAAAGCGGAAATCTTGAACTAGCTATATGCGTCGTCGTTGTTGGTGGCACCTTACAATTGCTTAGTGTGATCAAGGTTCACACAAGGATAATGTCTCCTGATATCATAAAACTTTGCTCAGAAATGTACTGCAACATATGCTTGCTCAATTCTTAGACGTGAGTTAGTGTAACTTCGTTTTACATATTATCGGAGAAAGCACTATCATAATAAAGATTTCTCATAATCTGATTATCCCTAAACCACGGGAAACACACGTTGCAGCAGATTAGGTGCATAACGTTGTTGGAATCTCTTCGGATTGTACTAGTGAGTTCTCGATGTTTGTGCTCTCCATGGACATTAGCCGCATCGACGAGCCACGCAATCCTCATGTGTTCTCTTTACTCTTCCCAGGGTGCTATGCCTAACATCCTCATGTAAAAATATCGGGTAATCGAATCAATGCAGCATTGGCATCGAAGAACTTTGAAAGGGAAGGACCACAGGGCTGATGTGAACTTGTGCTTGTGTTGGTCAGTTCTGCAGAGTAAAGCTGCCTGATCTTAAACTCATGTAAAGCCATAGGACTCATAGAAAGCAGATGGGCCAGTGACCAAATGGCTATAGCAGCATTACTCAATACTAACTGATGGAGCTTGGCATTGGGAACCAAGTACGAAACGACACACAGATTCAAATGTCGGTATATAATATCCATTGAAGTCTCTAGTTTAAGGGGGTGAGAGAGATGGGTGGTGTGGCATGGACTGAGGAGGAAGATCATTTGCTCAAGAAGTGTATCGAGCAATACGGAGAAGGGAAGTGGCATAGAGTCCCTCAATTAGCCGGTAATAATGGCAAATCTACGGTCTATGCTATGCTATGCTCGAATCCGCAATCACTGTAATAGTAGGTTGAATTCAACTGTCACTACTGTTTGGAATGCCTTTCTTATGAATAATGTTGCTACCTTTCTTTTGCGCTTCATGAATTCATTTTTCCTTAGAGAGAGAGTACATTCTTGAACAGAACCGCAGAAAAGCTTGCATTTCCTTGCAACCATTCATATCACCATGCATTCATTTCTCGTGTAATTATATCGAGATGATAGTTTCTGAGAAGTAATACCCAATTGAGGAGAGACATACCTAAAAAAAGTTCTGATTTCGTGTAAAAAATTAGGTTGGGGAAGGTCCAAAAGCAGTCAAAAGTTGAATTACGATGGGAGCATTAAGGTTGAACCTATATGGCTCTATTCTTCTGGACCGACGCTGCATATGAACCTTGAATTCATCGAGCTATAATCAAATTAAGATCGAGAACCCATATTGATCTGCAACATGCTTGTATCGCAATCTATTATGTCTTAGAATGCTGCAGATTTTGGTAGGAATCAAAACCGCAACTATCTTTCATTGGTTGCCAAGAACAGTATGCTTTCACATGGAGACTTCATTTTGAGCTTCCACAAGTACATCCCAAAATTGCTGACTGATGTTCTAGTTGCAATTAACAGAAGCTAACACCGAATTGACCAGTTTCCACTTTTATGGCTATTGTAATTAAGGACTGAACCGGTGCCGCAAGAGCTGTCGACTGCGATGGCTAAACTATCTCCAGCCAAACATCAAGAGAGGGAGTTTCGCCGAGGAGGAAGTGGATCTCATCATCAAGCTCCACAATTTCCTGGGCAACAGGCAAGCAACAGAGATATATCTCAAATCAATTCAAAAACCGTTCTCGAATAACAAAAATGGTCTTAAGTTTTCAGGTGGTCGCTGATCGCGGGAAGTCTTCCCGGGAGGACCGCCAACGATGTGAAGAACTACTGGAACTGTCACCTCAGCAAGAAGCTGGATCCCCAACAGATCGACCACCATGAAGATAACGACTCAAACACAAAGGACGACATCGAAATCCTCGGTCCCAGCCTACTGGGGGACTTCGCTGCATCATCAGGAGGCTGGACACAGCCACCAACAGCTGCTCTTGAAGCTCCAAGCTTGGTGCATCCCCCAACGCCAGAAGAAATTGGCACTTCACCATCATCACCACCAATGTTGTATGCTGATCAGGATGAATTCAATAATGGTAATCCTCCATTCTTCGGAGAAAATGGGCGTGTTCTTGGGGATCTGGGCTTGGACTTGCAGTTTGATGGGTCCGCTGGGTCGGTGCAAAGCAGCAACCAGTGGGATTGGGATGACTTGATTTCTGACTTGGATCTTTGGGGGTGAATCTTTTGTAAGGTCAAAACGTTGGTCGTTTTAGCTGGTTAATTTATTTATTTTTTGTCGGAATTAGCTAGTTAATTAATGTGCAACCAAAATTTGACTATGGTGAGAATAAGCATCAGACTTTGTGTACCGATCATAAGCTTATGTGATTAATTTATCTCATTAGTGAGAGTCATCAAACCAGACAGATTATAAATTGAAATAATTTGGATTTGTTTAGGACCCGCATGAAAACACTTCGAAATTCCATTTCTTTGCCGAAGCCCATCCGCAGAGAAATGTGTTTGATAAAAACCCGATCAAAGTAGAAATTCGTTTGGTAAAAAAATTGACTTATGGTAGGATTTTTCACTTATGGTAAGATTTTTCACTTCGATAGGATTTTTGGCCAATTTTGAGAAGTAAAAAATTTTAACTTCTCGGTTTCGAATTACTTCTTGGACTGCACCCACCTCCGTCGACCACCATTGCTTTGCGATCGCGATCGCCGACCACCGCAGCCCGATCGCCGCCGACCTGCCGCCGACAACCGCCGCCGACCGCCGCCGACCACCGTCGCCGACAACCGCCGCCTTCGACTACTATCGCCGCCGAAAATTTTGTTAATAATCTTTCAAAAGTAGAAATTTTCAATCATTACCAAATGAATTTTTCGATCGGAAGTCAATCGGAGCGGAAGTAGAAAAATCAACTTCTACTTTTGAGGAGAAGTAGAGAAATCAACTTCGATCAAAAGTTGATTTCTCGGAGAGAAGTGTTACCATGCGCGCCCGAGCTTTCAAAAACTAGACTAAATTCTCATCTTGATCAGAATTTAAAACTTAAAAAATCGTTTTTGATTTTCTATTTTCTTGAAAATACGTTTGACAGATGAAAATGAGAACATTCTTCGTTGTGGAATCAACGAGATGCGTTTGTGTTACGTACATTAGGGTTGTACTTAAATTGAGTTATAAAATTATTATCCTAATCACTAGTATAAGCACTTCCAATATTTTATTCAACAGTCAAGAGTATTTCATTTGCTTAACAAATTTGTATATTCCATGAGTTTTGCCCTTTCACATGTGGGTAACCAAGTTTTTTTCCATTATACTTTCCTAGGTAGGTCGGTCCAAAATGCAAACTTTAGTGAGATTTGCCAGTGTGGCTGTGGTTTGACTTCTCACCCGACTGAAGAAAGTTGCACTCTGTTTTTATCAGATAGATGAAACAATTCCCAAGGAAACAGCAGGAAACTGCGGGTCGTATCTGCTGGCAGGTGGCATTGGGCCAATGCACAAGGCCCCATGAGTTTTCGCACAAAGTCAATTGCACATCTCTCCATGTGAGGAATCCCCAATCTGATAGGCTTGACAATCTCTTCCCTGCCCATTCCAAAAAATCTTTGAGTTTTGCACCCAATAATTTATGCTTTTTGTCATTTGAATATAGGGAAAATAATTTCATTTTCGAAATATTGATCATGTCGAAGACGGATGCATGAACTCTCAAATTTTCTTAATTGGATCGGTTAACAAGTGTTTCTTGGATGCTCGTTAACAAAGTCTTCGGTAGTTAAACTATCGAATTATAAAGCCATCTTGAAAACACCCTCTACTATGGTCAATGGGGTTCATGTACTTAGCTAAAACTTGTATTGCATTGTGCTTGGCTACGAATTTCTGATCTTAGTCCTAACATGCTAATGTATCCTACGTTTGCGATAATAACACGAGTTTTAGTCAAATTGGAAGTTCATACTAGCTGGCATGATAACATTTTTCATGGGTGTTTTATTTTCTAGAATGACTATGTTGATGTTTGAAAAAGTGAGAACCAGCCTTTGGCATCTCGTAGAGAGTCTTCTATGTTGGATAATGGACTTGTTACTCAATTTGGCATGCCCTAGGTTCAAGAAACATTTTCAACATCCATTTTATGCAATTTCTCAAAGACGATTTTCTTCCCAAGAAACGCGTTCATCCCTGACATTTTCAATTGGATCTATTCATATTTCATCATAAGAAGCAACGTGAGTGGAAAGGCTGAGGAGTGAACTTTTTTGAACGGCTAGACTGTCTCATCCAACTTTTTCGCCTACGATCTTATCCGTGTAATCTCCGTAGGATAATTGAGTTTTGGATTGATTGGGTTGGGAAGGACTTTTCTCGAGCCGAACGAGACTACACCGAACTTGGATGTTTTCATTTTGGCTGTTCTAACTCGATTAGGTTAGACAGATTTTTAGATATATGACAGATCTTGAGAGTCATTTTATTTTTCAGGAAAAATTAGGCAACAGTACATCCTTTTTTTTAAAAATGTTATTTCCACACTTCCATTGAATGGCAAGAAGATTAGGGGCCTAGGGCAACTTTTTTTTTTGGGAGGGGGTTTCAAAAGCTGCACTCGTATCTGAGCAAGTCCATGTTTCTACTGTTTTGAGGATTGAGAAACCGTAGAACTCTGGTCACCTCCTTCTGTTGTCTGCGCCGCGAACTCAGGAAAGGAAAAAATGTTAGAAAAAGAACTCCACATGCACTCACGCTCTCTCTCTCTCTCTCGATCTCGATCAGGCTCAGGACATGGATGTCTGGTCTGGTCTTCGAGTTAAGAGGCTACTGTAAGTCTATTGGGAAATTTCTCTTTCCTGTCGTGAGCAGCACAGCCTAGACTTTCAACCCTCTATCTGCGCCCCACCCTTTAGACCTTGGGACTAGGACCTCAATCTCAAGCATGCCTTTCTTTATTCAGAGTTAATTCAGAAAACCACCAACCCCACCCCCGCACAAAAAAAAAAAGTTTATCTAACACACAATAAAAAAGAAAGATGAACCCCCACACTTTCTTGAGACCTTCTCTTGCACCCAAAGGTTCAACCTTTTTTCCCAACCGAAGCTCAGAAAGTTCTGACCTTTTCTTGGCTGCTGCTGCTGCTGCTGCTGTTGTTTAAACAACAACCAACAATGGATGTGAGGGCACATTCTTCACAACTCTCTCTTCAACTTTCTGTTGTTGCTCTTGAAACTTTCTTGCACTGTCATTCTTTGTTGCTTTTGCTCTTCTTATGTTGATGGGTAAATTTCTTTTACAGGAGTATCACTGTAGGAAGAGCGGGCAGATACCAGCATTTGGTGACTGGGACCATGCAAATGAGCTGCCAATAACTCAGTACTTTGAGTGTGCAAGGCAAGCTGGCTTGCTCCGATTCAGCTCTTCTTCCGGAGAATCTGATCGCGCTCGTAAGAGCGGGGACTTGTATGCGGTCGCTGCTGCTGATGAGCACAAGTTCTCTCGCTCCATGGCTCCTCATAGAAAGGTTCAAACTTCGACTCCTTTTCCTGTTCAGGCCATTCATCTAACATGAGATCTTTCTTCTTCTTTTTATCGAAAAAGTACCCGTTGCGTCTGAACTGAGTGCTAAAAACTGTTGCAGGCGAGAACGAGAGAGATGCGGAACGTGCAACTGAAGGAGCAGAGAAAAACAGGGAGAGTCGTTTGTGAGATGAAGGAACCTCCGAGGAAGCAACCCCTCCTGTCACGGTCGCAACATAATGCCGATTATCATCATCACCATCATCATCATCATCTCGAGTTGCCCATGAAGTTGAAGCCTTCAAAACCGAAAGCTGTTGATGAAGATCTCTACAAGATCCCTCCTCATCTTCTTCACACTACCAAGAGGGTCAGTCCCATTTCTTGTTTGCTCGTACTTTTGTTAGCATGGCTTCACAAATGGGCACCTTTTTCTTTGCCCTTACTATTCCAGGACCAAAACTGTACATATAATCTGTGGAAATCCTGGTAAAAGTTGACATCTTGACCATCTTTTCTGTGATAAATTTCAGCCCTTATTGTTGCAGATCTTGATGCATCTGCACGTTGGGTCCAGGCAGAAGTCATTTGTAAATGGCAACATTAATGTTGAAATGTTTGGTTTCTCTTTGCTTTCTTCTGCAGAAAAAGGTGCTGGGATTTTTCTCAAGGTGTCTGGTCCCAGCTTGTACTGCCTAGAGTTTGACAACATATGACTTGCAAGATTCTCTGTCCAAAAGACTCGCCATGCATTTGTTGGATTGGGAGCTCTAGCTGAATTGAGGCTGAAACTTGGGACGACTTCATTCAACCGAAAATGAAAACTTAAGTCTCGTATGATTTGAAATAGCTAGATCAAGACCGAGTAATATCAACGTAGAATTCTCAGTTTGGATCTTAAACAGTGCTCTGTCTTGACCATCTTTTGCCCTTTTTTCATGGGGTAAAAGGAGAATTTTGCCCAGGGTGTTTATGACTTTCTGTTTCTTCCTTTTCATTTCTGAGGATGTGACTAGAGTGCAATGCATAGGTATAAGCAGTCTTCTTTTAATTAGAATAGTTGATTATATTGCTGGTCAAAATCAAAACGGTCAAGGATTTATATGTTATCCCCACATCCCATAAAGCACTAAACGACAATGGCACTTGACACAAAACTCTGCATCCAAGCCAACTCCAAGCGTTGAGTATGACACTATTTGCCACTCCCTCTTCACTTGTCTCATGAAAAATGAAAAGCTTAGACCCTTTCAACAAATCAGCCTCAAACTTAGAAGCTCAACAGTCCTCTGCTAATGGCAATTAACCACACGAGGATTCTTCCTCAATGTTCAGGCAAACTTGCAGTTCTTTTCTCAAACAGCAGCTACTATCTTCTAAGTTGCTGTTTAAAGCTAGCTATGTCTATGTCAGAATCTATAGTATAAAGAAAGGAGCATTATGAGTCAGAACTAGAAAATTGAGATTTTGCAGTAAGGCTTGGCGTCGATGCCCATTTGTGGTTCGTTTGGTGAAATGTTAAACCTGGAGTGTGCTAATAAGGACAACTGCTGAATCTTTCCTGTAACACTAAATCAGACAAGTCATTGAGTAATATCATAAAAGGAATAGATAAATGCACTTGTGCAGCATGAATCTTATGCCAATATGAAGTCAAGGGTGCAAACAAAGTAGTACTAGAGTATGAATAGAACAGTCCTTCAAGGTTGGTGCTGACTGGGACAAGGTGTGCAACACACTGAAGTATGGTCTCAAAATCCTCCTTTGCATTAAATCCGACAGAATTTGGTTTTGAAGCTGCCGGGAAAAGGATGATATTCACGAAAGGTGACTGTACATGAGCTGAGTGAAGAACTGGTCCTTCTCTGATGCCACTTGAGTGATTTTCTTGACAATGGAAGTAGCCTTTATTTCAGCTCTCACAGTCGCCGTGCTGCTCACAGTTAGTGTCAAGAGCAGACCGCAGGCATTCCCATTACTCCAAATTTGCTTCATGGTGCTCGGGTCATAAGGCCAGACCTCGTCCAGATTAGCCATGCAATTTCCTCGCATTGTTCAGGTCTGATTTCCCCTAACACCTTGAGCAAGACAGGAACAGCACCAAAGTCCCTCAGTTACTCCATCGCGTCTTGACCGCAAGGCAATGATCCAAGAAGGCCCATCATCCACACAAATGCAGTTCACCATCCTCTGGAATATCACACTGGTGCCTCGTGCCTGAATGGCATTACTTCTGTTCTTCTTAAGATGAGACAGTTTGTACAGTGCAGAAGAAGCGTTGATGATAGCTACAATGTTCCCTCCTCCGATGACATTGATCTGCTCCCGCTTCTCCAGTCAGACGCCTGTTCGAAGAGGGTCGATAGTTCAGACACAGCCGCAGCAGCAATACTCCTTGTTTGAGCTGTCCTGGAGTTCAGTGACCCAACGAGGAACGATATGACCAATGGATTGTCCTCCGGTAGCTCCTTGTTACTCTCAAGGACTGAGAGATTCAGAACTGTGGCGGTCACATACTCTTCGAGACCAGGATTATCCGCTACCTTGTTCGAGGAAATTGGCTTTAGCAATATTTGGAGGGTCCCTGCAGATTCCCCGAAAAAGGCAGAACTGAGGCTTGTCTGTTGGTCAGCTATCGGAGTTCTTTAGCAACTGCTTTCAGATCATCCAGGGAGGAGGATATTTTGTTGAGGAGTGATTCAGAATAATCTTCGCCACGGGCGCCCGGCTATCTTCCCTTCGTCCTCAATCAAGATTGGTAGCTTAAAACCTTGCTCCTTGCAACATTTTACGGTTAATCTCTGGACCAAATGATTCGGGGTAAGTCTAGTGTCTCGAAGGTATTGCAGGGTTTGAGGGCATCTTCTAGGGCACTCATCAACCAGTCCTGAGTAGGAAGGCGACCGAATGTCTGGAAACAGCAAAAAAAATAAAAACGTGAGCCTGGTAATCTCTCAAACAGGCCTAATTTGGAAATAATTGTGACTAAAAAGAAAGGTCAGATAACGGATTAATCAATGCTGCACTTAGTTATTCGTAGATCAATGAATCCCTTATTCATATAAATACAATACCTTAGTGAAGAAGCTATCTGAAGAAAATATTAGCCGATTACACGGATCTAGAAAAGGATATATGCGACTGCAAAGAGAAACTGGCTCTTCCCTGCAATTCTCCTCATTGAGATGGTTCACATGAGAGAATGAAACCAAACAAGAGCCCTATATTCATAATCTGTATCGAATATACAAAAGAATGCTTCTCTAGTTTAACTTATCAACCGCCGTAAGGTGAATGGGACATTGCAACTCTTCGGGAATTCCCTGCTTGCCACTCATCTTCTATAGCGATCATCTCCCCTAGCCTTGGAATTCGCTCTTCCACTCTTGAGGGCTCTACATTGAACCTCCATCTGAGTCCTCTGTCTCTGCCATCTTCTATCACTCACTCTATGTGACAACACACAAGCTACAGAACAAAAAATGGACTGAACTCCACAAACCATGCTAGAACTCATATGGGTATGTCAGAAAAGAAGGGAAGAGGAAAGAAAGGATTCAACTTTGCGTAATGTGATCAGTTTTGAATCGGTTCCTTTCTGGTAATCTGGCAGTTTTTCAGTTGTGAATCGGTTTCTGATGATCTGGCACTTCTTTTTTCTTTCTTTCTTTCTGTTTTTTCAATAAAAGGAACTACATGGAAAAATGCTGACGTCACTGGAGCCGCTTGTTAACTGAATTTTTTCCGACCAAATGAGACTTGAGGATGTTTTGTCGGCGGTTGTTTGCACGTGCATTGTTGACTTTGCCAAAATAGAGCTCAAAATGGAAAAATTAGTATAACTAGTTCTCCTCAATGCAGTGGACAAAGATAATTATAAAGATAAATCAATGGATAAAACAGATAAATATAAAAGGACAACTGCTGAATGTTGCTTTCATTTTCAAGAAATGTCTGCCTGTTAAGCTAGACAGGCGTGTCATATGGGTCTTCGACTGGTTAAACTAAAGACGTATACATCGTGTAGCCTGAATCTCATGTCAATACGAAGTCTGTCAATGTCGAGTATAAACAAAGTAGTACTAGTGTGAGAACACTCCTTCAAGGTAGGTGCTGACTGGGATCAGAAAGTATGTAACATACTGTAGTATGCTCTCAAAATCTTCTCTTTTTACCAAGAAGATCAATTCTTTCTCATACCTTAGAGGGCCACCATGATGAGAACACCTAGCATATTGTCCAAGGAGTCAAACATTGGCATGCAAGAATCTGCCTAGCTGATTTGCACTATCATTTTCTGATTGAATTGAGAAGAAATCGAGAATATGGTCAACTGTTTTCCTATGTGACAAGACTAGAATACAACAGAAAGAACTTCTGCCATCAATTGAATCTCTCTGTCAAATCCATGTACATTCAATGTAAAAGATGAAGCTATTCCTCAATGTATTTGCTAAGCCATACTCCCCTGCATGGGCAAAAAATTCCTCTACCCTGTACAGAATCCATGAAACAAATCCAGCAAAAATTGTTTTTGAAGCTGCCCTGAAGAGAATGGTATTCACAAATGAGTAAAAGCTAATCATTCTATGACACTGAATTCATGATTCTCTTAACAATGGAAGTACCCTTCCTCTGAGCCCTCGCAGTTGCCGTGCTGCTCTTACTTAGTGTGAAGAGCAGACCACAGGCATCCCAGTCATTCCTAATTTGCTTCACAGTGGTCGGGTAATAAGAACAGATCTCCTCCAGAATAACCACACAATTCTCTTTTCATCGTTCAGGTATGCTTTCCCCTAATACCTTGAGCAAGATAGGAACAGCACCATAGTCCCTCAACTCCTCAACTGCATCTTGATCGCCAGACAATTTCGCAAGAAGACCCACCAATTCATCCACACAGACACGTTTCTCTAACCGCTGGAGTATCACTCTGGTGGCTCGTGCCTGAATGGCATACTTTACGTTCTCAATAAGATGAAACAGTTGGAAAAGTGCAGAAGCAGCGTTGAAGATAGCTAAAATGTTCCCTACTCTGACAACATTGATCAGAGGACCGATTGCTCCCGCTTCTCCAATCAGACGCCTGTTCGAATCGAGCATCGATAGTTTAGACAGAGCCGCGGCAGCAATACTTCTTGTTCGATGTGTCCTGGAGTTGAGTGACCCAACGAGGAACGATATGACAAATGGATTGCCCTCCATTAGCTCCTTGTTGCTATCAACAATTGAGAGATTCAAAACTATGGCAGTCAAATCCTCTTCCAGACCAGGATTATCTACCGCCTTGTTTGGGGAAAGTGGGTTTAGCAATTTTTGAAGGGCCTCCTCAGATTCCCCGAAAAATGCACTAACTGAGTCTTGTCTGTTCGTCAGATGTCGCAGTTCTTTAGCAGCCGCTTGCTGATCATCCAGGGAGGGGGACAATCTGTCGAGGAGTGATTCAAAATGATTTTTGTTGCAGTAACCGGCAATCTCCCCTTTATCTCCCATCAAATTCGGTAACTTAACTCCTTGCTCCTTGTCACGAAGGTATTCCTGGGTTTGAGGGCATCTCCTGCGGCCCTCATTCAGCCAGTCCTGAATCGGAAGGCGATCGAATGTCTGGAAACAGGAAATCAAACCAAAAAAAAAAAAAAAAGAGAGAGGGAAGAAAATGTGAGCCTGGTAATCACTCAAATAGGCCTGATTTGGAAATAACAGTGACTTAGAATCCTAGGAAACAAGGAGAACGAACACAGCAAAATCACTCAAACCTGTCCATTCTCCAAAACAACCGGGTCCACCATCACTTTCTTAGAAATGGGACAGAGGAACTCTTTCGGAAATCCCTGCTGGTGGCGAGGCTTCTTCTCCGTCGTCTTCAACCTCGACCCCGTGAAAAGTTGCAGAGCTCTGATGACCTCATCGACAGTCTCTAACTTACACTCGTCTTCTTTAGCGATCTTCTCCAGCAGCCTGGACACTTCGCTCTTCAACTCTTGAGGGCTCTTCGCCGAAACTCCATCTGGGTCCTCTGTTTCTGCCATCTTGCATCACTCACTCTGACCGACACCACTCGAAGAACAGAGGCAAAAAAAAAAAAAAAAAAGGGATTGAACTGGAGAAAGTCGCGAGAACTCAACGTGGGTATGTGGAGAACAGAAGGGAAGAGCAAAGAAAGGATCGAACTCTGTGTTGATGTGGTCGTTCTTGAATCGGTTCCTTTCAGTTTCTGGTAATCTGGCAGCTTCAGTTGAGAATCGGGCTCTGGCAGTTTATTTGGAGTAACAGAAATGCTGACGTCACTGGGGCTGCTTGTTAACTGAAATTCTCTGATTGGATGAGACTTGAGGATGTTCTGTCGGCGCGGCGGTTGTTCGTCCGTGGATTGCTGATTTTGCCAAAACAGAGGTCAAAAGTCAAAAACTGAAATATAATAAGGATTCTGACCAAAAAAATAAATAAAACAAATATAATAAGGATTAATAAAAACGAGAATATTATAAAGATTAATCGAAACTCAAAAGGCAGAATTTTCTTAAATTTAACTTTGATCCTTAGGTTGCAAAGGTGACAATTTGAGAATAGACTGATGAAGGTTTCTTGAACGTAATTTCGTATATTCGTTTCTAGAAATCTAATTTTTAAGGCAATGGTTTGAAAATTGTTATATCCTTGTCTAGTTATTCTATAATGGATGAATTGATGATATGACAGGGTGCTGAAAAAATTTAAGGATAAATGTATCGAAAGTGCTAAAACTTGTCACAAAAGTGTATTTGGATCGTAAAACTTTTAAAAAATGCGGTTAAGTGCTAGAAATTGTCAAATTGGTGCAATCAAGTCCTTTTGTTAACTCTGTCCAACTTGGCTAATGAAAACCGATGATATGAATTTTTCTTTGTTATTTTTTCTCTACTAAGTGGTTAAAACAAGAAACATAAGGCCAAAACGAAATCATTTTGGTGAAAAAATGATTTTTTTAATAAAAAGCTATTTAAATAATATTAACAATAAGAGAATTTTAAATAAAAAAAAAGGAAGAAGGAAAAATCAGGCGAGGGCTTGCAACCCAAGCTGCCGCTGCCCCACCATCACCGAAAAGGGCCGATGATGGTGGGGAAATGGTCGGCGGGGTCGTCGAGCCTAGCTAGGAGGCCGTCGGCCCTCACCCATGTCTAGCCGAGGGACGCTAATGGAAGGTGGGGGCCCTCACCCGACCTAGGGAGGGTTGCATCCCCTGCCAACTATTCCCCCACTATTGTGCCATTCCCCTGGCGATGGTGGTAACGACGGTTGCGGCGAGGGCTACGCCTGCTTTTTCCTTTTTCTTTTCTTTGTTGTATTTTTTTTTTTTTTGAAATTCTTATATCTTACTGTAACTTAAATATATTTGTATTAAAAAATAAAATTTGATTAAAACGGCCTCGCTTTAGCCTCATCAGGGCCACTTAGGATAGAGAAAATAATCGAAAGAAATCATGTTAACCCTTTTTTGCTAGCCAAATTAGACATGTGGCATTGCTTTCATGTACGGGTATTCATTTTTAGAATAAATTAATTAGAACAAAATACATAAAACCTAAGCAAAAGTTCAAGTGATCCTCAGTCATAATTGTCCCATTCTGTGCAATTACACTTGGCATATGGTCGAGGCATAGCATGAGAATACCAATTTATTGTTTTTAAGAAATGTTTGTCTAGGAAAACAGATAGACAAGAAAAGAAGAGCACTAGAGTATGCTCTCAAATTCTTCTCTTTTTACCAAGAAGATACATTCCTTCTCATACATCACTGCATAGCTGATCTACACCATCGTTTTCTGATTGAATTGCCAAGAAATCGAGAATATGGTCCACCGTTTCCCTATGTGACAACACTAGAATACAACAGAAAGAACTCCTGCCATCAATTAAATCTCTCTGTCAAATCCGTGTACATTCAATGTAAAAGATGGAGCTGTTTCTCAACGTATTTGCTCAGCCAAACTCCCCTGCATGGCCAAAAAATTTCCTCTAACCTGTATACAATCCACGCAACGAATCCGGCAAAAATTGGTTTAGAAGCTGCCGCGAAGAGAATGATATTCACAAATGAGTAAAGAGAGCTAATCATCCCATGATGCTGCTTTCATGATTTTCTGGACAATGGAAGTAGCCTTCCTCTGAGCCCTCGCAGTCGCCGTGCTGCTCACACTTAGCCTCAGGAGCAGGCCGCAGGCATCCCCGTCACTACTAATTTGCTTCACGGTGTTCGGGTCGTAAGAACAGATCTCGTCCAGAATAGCCACACAATTCTCCTGGCATCGTTCGGGTCTGCTTTCCCCCTAATACCTTGAGCAAGAGAGGAACAGCACCAAAGTCCCTCAACTCCTCAACCGCATCTTGATCGCCCGACAATTTCGCGAGTAGACCCATCATTTCATCCACACAGAAGCGTTTCTCTATCTGCTGGAGTATCACACTGGTGGCTCGTGCCCGAATGGCATTCTTTATGTTCTCAGTAAGATGAAACAGTTTGTACAGTGCAGAAGCAGCGTTGACGGCAGCTACAATGTTCCCTTCACCGATGACATTGATCAGAGGACCGATTGCTCCCGCTTCTCCAATTAGACTCCTGTTGGAATCGAGAATCGATAGTTCAGACAGAGCCGCGGCGGCAATACTTCTTGTTCGATGTGTCCTGGAGTTGAGTGACCCAACGAGGAACGATATGACAAATGGATTGCCCTCCATTAGCTCCTTGTTGCTATCGATGATTGAGAGATTCAAAACTATGGCAGTCAAATCCTCTTCCAGACCAGGATTAGCTACCGCCTTGTTCGGGGAAAGTGGGTTTAGCAATTTCTGGAGGGACCCCGCAGATTCCCCGAAGAATGCACGAACTGAGGCTTGTCTGTTTGTCAGATCTCTTAGTTCTTTAGCAGCCGCTTGCGGATCATCCAGGAAGGGGGACAATCTGTCGAGGAGTGATTCAAATTGATCTTTGTCGCAGTCGCCGGCTATCTTCCCTTTATCTTCCATCAAGTTCGGTAACTCAACTCCTCGCTCCTTGCAACATTTTTCGATTAATCTTCGGACCAAAAGATTTGGAGTGAGTCTAGTGTCGCGAAGGTATTCCTGGGTTTGAGGGCATCTCCTACGGCCCTCATTCAGCCAGTCCTGAATAGGAAGGCGATCGAATGTCTGGAAACAGGAAATCAAACGAAAAAATAAAAGAGGCAGAGAGAAGAAAACGTGAGCCTGGTAATCACTCAAATACGCCTGATTTGGAGAAAAAGGCTGAATAAAGGCCAGAAAGATCCGGCGATATCACTATTCCATATCCCGATTCATCAATGCTATGCTCATTTATTCGTAGAATCAGCGAAACCCTTTATATTATTAAGTACAGATACCTTCGCTGAGAAGGTATCTCAAGAAATAGAATGCTGATTACGCACGGGTCATAGAGAAGGAGATGCAACTCCAAAGGGAATCCGGCCCTCGACTGCGATCCTCCTCATTGAGATAAAAAGAAAAGTGCCACTCTAGTCTAACTCATCGACCGCCATAGAGCGACTAGATTCTTAAGTTACGCCTAATCCCTCAAGACGGAACTGATGATGGATGACCTTGACAATCCATAATTCAAATGGCTACCCGAAGACGGAGCACTCAAACCCTCCTCCATTGAAATTCACTTAAAGCTAACCGGAACTCACAGTCGCCAGCCAAAGAAGAGCCAGAAAGAAGGAAACAAGAAGAACAAGCACAAGAAATGACTCAAACCTGTCCATTCTCCAAAACAACCGGGTCCGCCATCACTTCCTTCGAAATGGGACAGAGGAACTCTTCGGGAATTCCCTGCTTGCCGCTGTGGGGCTTCTTTTCCGTGGTCTTCGATCTCGACTCTGTCAAAAGTTGCAGAGTTCGGATAGCTTCGTCGAGGGTCTCTAACTTGCACTCGTCTTCTTTAGCGATCGTCTCCAGCAGCCTGGACACTTCGCTCTTCAACTCTCGAGGGCTCCTCGCCGAACCCCCATCTTGGTCCCCTGTTTCTGCCATCTTGCATCACTCACTCACTCTAACTGACACCGCACGAAGAACAGAGCAAGAAATGGATTGAACTCGAGAAACTCAGCGAGAACTCAATATGGGTACGTGAGAATAGAAGGGAGGAGCGAAGAAAGGATTGAACTTTGTGCTCATGTGATAGTTCTTGAATCGGTTTCTTTCTGGTAATCTGGCAGTTTCAGTTCAGAATCGGATTCTGATAATCTGGCAGCTTCTTCTGTTTTTTCCAGATGAGTTCATCATATTGATCATGATATGAAATTGGAGTAACAGAAACGCTGACGTCACTGGGGCTGCTAGCTAACTGAAATTCTCTTATTGGATGAGACTTGAGGATGTTCTGTCGGCGGTTGTTTCCACGTGGATTGCTGAGGTTTTGCCAAAACAGAGCTCAAAACTGAGAAATTAGAAGGATTAACAAAAACCAGAAGATTGTAAAGATTAATCATAATTCGAAAAGACACGGCTCCCCGATGCCGTGGACAATAAGTAAAATAAAATTATAGCAATTAAACAATTGGTGGAGATAAAAGAATCTCATGAATTTGATTTTGATCCTCAAGTTGCAAGGTGACAATTTGAGAATAGACGGACGAAGGTTTCTAGAACATATAAGGTTCACTTTTCAATTCCTTAAAAGTATGATTAAGGTAATTTCATGTACGATCTTCGCATCTAGAAATTGAAATCTAGGACGGTGGTTTGAAAATGTTATATCCTTGTCCAATCATTCTAAGATGAATGATAGGATACAGTTTTGAAAACATTATGGATAGCCGTAGTAAAAATTTTAAAATTTATTACGAAAGTATAATTGAGCCGTAAAGTTTTCAAAAATGGCAACTAAATAGTAAAATTTGTCAAATTTGTGCAATCAAGTCTTTTGTTAACTCTATCTAACTTGACTAATGGAAAAAGCTAACATGATTTTTTTTTCTCTCTTCTACGTGGCTAAAACATGAAATAGATAACTAAATTAATGTCGTTTTAGTTATAAAAAAAAATGATTTTTTAAATATAAAATAATAAATTATATTAAAAATAAGAGAATTAAAAAAAAAAAAAAAGCAGAAGAAGAAGAAGGAAAAAGCAGGCAAGGGCTTGCAGCCCACACCACCGCCGCCGCCTGCCATCGTCGAAAGGGGTAGCGTTGGTGGGAGAATGGTCAGTGGGGGTTGGCAAGCCTCGGCTAGGAGTTGTCGGCCCTCAAATAGGTCTAGTCGAGGGCATCCCGGTTAATTTTTTTTTTCCTTAAACGTGATTTAACTTCTCAAGTGCTTCATCATATGCATGATTCTGAAAATTTATTTCGTATCAAATACTTCAGATTATAAAGGATAAAATAACTGTTAATATTTTAAGCCACTTCGAATTTTTTACAATGTTCAAATGCTTACGTACACTTTTCCACGTGGTAAGTAATTTTTTTGCTTTGATATTGAGCAAAGCCATGTATACAAGTTACTTCAAGCAATAAACTCAATGAAAACATACTTCAAAGAGAATAAGAAACCACACTTTACTGATCGATTAGTGTTACTAGCAATGATAATATCATGCAAACCTAATTCATACCTCGCAAATTTCGAGTATGCGCAACAATCGAAAATAGTTGATTCTGTCCATTTCATTCGGAATCTTGAGCCTACCCTCTCATTGATATGTTTGTTCTGTTCAAAGTGTGCGCGTCATAAGCCATGGATGGAAGATTCGACTACAAGGGAACGCTTTTTTTGTTATCAGAAGCAATTTGAAGTTACTTCAGTTTTGACTACCACCGACTCTCCACCAATGAGTTTTTTGAACGGCTTACCCAATGATAAGAAAATACAGAGGAATCACTGTACTGTCACTAAGGCTGCGTTCTCGTCGTCCCATATTTCTAGTTATGATAGGATTGGATAGGATAAAAAATTCAAAAATTTTATCGTACCTATATACTATTTGGTGAACTGCAAATATAGAGTCGGATAAGTAAGTAATGCGCAGTAAAAAATCGACTTTGTTTTGCTGAATAATTTCTAAATGCTTTAGAAATTATTCAGCAATGAGTTATGACGAGTGAATTATTATTAAGCGAAGTTTGTGTTATTTAAATTCAAGCGTGGCATTGATGTATAGACCCAATAGAACCTTACGTCTTAATTTGGATTCAAATCCTTTTAGAATGACCTCTTGGCCTTGCTTGTTATTTTGTCGAGAAAGTAAACAAGTGCTGAATAAATGAAATCACTCATGCAAGTCGCCCAAGAAAGTTAACTTGAAAGTCGATGATCAATCTCGAGTTCTTCATAATACGTCTAGACCTCTTTTGAATGTTGAAAATGTTCAATCGATTAAAAAACAAAGGATATCATATTATATTACGCCAAACTATTGATTAAAGAACGAGGTGATGGAGATACTCAGCTTTGATGCCGGAGACCCTTGCTTGGTATCGGAGGGGTGGCCACACTTGACAGTCGCGGCTGCCGAATAGGCGGCCTAGTACGAATAAGAGACAATGATTGTGGGAAAAACCTAATTGTCTTCGTGTCTATTTTCTTGAGGAATTCTATTCAGACCTATCTCACCCCCTTCCCGTAGGATATTTTTATCTAGGCTATGTTCCCTCTATCTACCAAATACACGATACGATAAAACATATCCTATCATGATTTTTATCTTGACGACCAAATGCAGCCAAAGTCCTCACGTGCAACCAAGTACAAGACTGCTTACCCAATTCATAGTTTCTTCATCTACCACTTACACACAGAATAGATCACCCTTTTGATCAATTTGCGAAGAGCACAACTTTAGCCACAAATCCAACCAGCAAGAACGAATTGGCAGAACATTCCAATGTTTCAGGGCCGACCCCACTGACACCGTGGGTGAGTAATCAGGCAGAAATTCGTGGTGCTGCTCAGCAAATTACAGCCCTAGAATACAGAAATTCACCAAAACCTGATACTCGAGTCCATCCAAGGCTGCATGATCCACCCGGGTGTCTACCGAGTTTTTATATATAGACAATTACATCCAACTCGATCCAAAATGGCTCCAACTCGATCCAAAATGGCTCCCTTCGAGTACACAACATTGAGTTCCTATAATAGTAAGTGATTAGAATGAGAATCAAGTCTTATCACACACATTATGAGTAAAATCAATCGCATGGAGTGCTCTCACGAAATTGATCTATTTCAGCAAGATGTAAATAGTCAAGATCTTCTCTAAGAGATCTACCTACTTTCTAGGGGTTTCCATACTTTTAACTCGTATCCTCATGATATCTTTTCTACAGTATCTGATGGCTGCTGTTCAATTTGTCCAAATCTTTAACAAGTTTCTCCCCTTATCCTCAATTCTAAGATCAACTTGCAATCAGAAAGAAATGAGTCACCGCAGCTTCTCTGCATCACCTGTCAAAGAAACTTAGCAGCTGCACCACATGGCATTTGTGAGTTGTAAATTCATTTTCGAGGTAGACGATGATAACCTGCAAAAACCATCAGCTTGTCCATCCATCAAATTTGAACCTCAATTGATTGGAAACTGGAGGGAGACTTTTCTGCGTAAACTTTCTGCTCCACAAGAGGGTTCAAAAGTGGCTGACCACAATTTTATTCAACCCCTCTAATCCCCCAGAAAAGAAAGACTCCAACTCACATTTGCATGATACACACTATTACTTGCACGCACTGAGACATTAAATATCATGACAAGTGGGTAAGAATCTGATTGAAACAATGACCAAGGTGTTGGAAACGTGAGGAAATTTTCTAGTCTATTCAAGTTGGTCAGAAATTGATGCATGAAAGTATGACAATCATTAACATAATCTTTCACCCAAAGATATTATCTGAAGAGAAAAGAAAAGATAAATAGAAACCAACGAAAGAATATCGAAGAAACAACAAGGACAATTGAGGATACAAGGGAGGATACAGAGGTAGATCTAATTCTCGGAAGCCTGATGACTTTATACTGCAAATTAAATGCACATAAACTAAGTTAAAAAAGAGATTGAAATTCGATCCCAGATACTACTAGAGGACTCAAATAACATACCTGACAAGGAGAGAACCTCGTAAGAATGCCTTAAAAAGGTTATTTTCCTTTCGTATTTCACTATTAACCTCATTCTAGCGGCTACTTCATTTACCAGCATGAACGTCTACACTTCAGATAGGTCATCTGACTTGGAAGGATCATATCTATCATCAAAACCATGAAGCGCGACGTCTGAATTATGTCTTCCATGAGCCTCTCGCCGCCTTCTATCTCTGGAGTCTCGATTCCAGTCATTCCCACCTACATCACTTCTAGAAGATGATCTGTCCTCACCTCGGTTGGATCCACAGGTGTATGACCTTTTGATCTCTTGATGTTTTTCTCTAGTCAGTTTTGCATCTTCTTTTTCTATCCTACGGATAGGATTCTTATGTGAAAGACTTTGAGCATTCCTTTCTGGACTTCGGGAATAATAGTGTCTATCACGCTTGTACACCCCAGTACTCTTGCGTTGATCTTCATGAGAATACCTTCTTCTAGACTTTTCAGGTTCGGAGTAAGTATCCCCAATGACATTAGAAGCAGATGTGACATCATGATTAGTCCTTAATCCCCTCTGAGAATAAACAGGGTACCCTTCAGGTTCATAGCACAACTCAAAGGTGCCATTTGCTGGAATTGCATCTGATGAAGGTACTTCATTTGATTGAACCCCAATATGAGGACCTTTCTCGAAGCATCCAATACCTCCAGCTTGCTTAATTTCCTCCATATAATCCTCTATTATATCTCTCATCACCTTCAGAGTCGAAGTACAACAAATTCAGCCATTAGTATGGATGTTCCCATACAAAGGAAATTTTTTTTGAGAGAAAGCAAAAGGGAAAATCTAAATAAATAGCACAAGTACTAATATCATGGGTAACTCTCAGGTTCCCAAATGTAGCTCCTGCACCATCCCAATACAAATAATTCAAACTTAGCAGAGATTCTGCTCTTCCAACAGACAGCATGCCTACCTCAGAAATATTGCGCTTTGACTTCTTGCCACGATATGACATTCTTCTGCGCTTGTAATCTCTTTCTTCAGCCAATAGTTCCTCTCTGGTCTTTGCCTTGCCCGTTTCCTTAATCACACAAGAACATCATTATGATAAGGAAGACAGGAACGGTGAATGAACCAAAATTTAAAGCTAGGAGCCATTGCCCAGCTTTGCCTGTTCTTTCTAAAACCAATGGAGATTTACTTTGGACTGCTTCTATATACCTGATTAGATGACCACTGCCGAGGAAGCCCATCGTGGTCTATGATAGGCTTGTAGTCAGGACGCTTTTCTCGCTCCTCATTGGCTTTCTTAGTTATATCAGCATGCTCAATCATTCTATACATGAGAGAAAAATCCTCAAAGGATAATCCAAGGAGAATACTAAACAATGTATTAAAAAGTCTCTGTTAAGCAGAAATTATGGCTATAATAAGACTAAACCATTGACCAACAGTAATAACACCTGTGCATGGCAGGAAGTATGGCTAAAGGTTAGCAAACATATGCAGGAAGACATATGCAAATAAATTCCAATTTCTGACTTGCAGGGCTTGTGAAAAGAAAGGCCAGGTCATACTATCACGTTGATATACAAATGATCAAAGTAACAGAAGTTCATTTATGAGCAGTGAAGTAATCATCACTGAATATTTCAATCCAGAGAGATAATTTTATGGCATGTCAAGCCTGGTTTTATCTACTATGTCCATGATCTCCATAGGAATTGCCTGCTGAAAGTAAAAGGATACTAAGAGCCTCGATAATAAAAGAAAATGAGGGTATCAACATACCGCTGATATCTGGAAGGCTGTTGAGAATGCCGTAAGGACTTAATCTTTACTTCAAGTAAGAATCTCTCATGCAATGCTGCAACAGCAGCAGCTACCTGGGACACAAAAATCACCTTCTTATTGATGTTTCCAACCACTGTTCCATCTACTCCATCCACTTCAATATCAAGCTGCTTCTTGATACCGCCAGCATCTCTTTCATGCATACTCTCACTTTTACCAGTGGATTCATCCTCCAGCTCCGAATAGTTCAGTAACAAATGCGACACCGCATCCAATAAGCAATTCTTAAGCATGTCAATAGCAAAGAACTTTGCATTCACCTCAGCATACAAAACAGAAAGCCAAGATGCCAACCACATCATAACCTGGATCAAATTGGGACACTTAAACTCACTTGAACACCCTTTATTCCCTTTCAAATCCCTTGTCTTTGGCAAACTAACACCTTCCCTTACAATTGCTTTCAAACACAGAGTAAACAGCGTAAAAATATGATCCCCCATGGCCACATCAATAACCACGCCAAATCGCACAGAATTAACAATAACCCATCTCCTCAAAGCACTCCCTTTAAGCAACCCCACAGCCAAAATCACCCTAAGCACATTGTACGAATACCCATTCGGATAATCCCACCATTCCTCAATTTCTCTCTGAGCGCTCCACAATTCCGAGGGCAGGACACTAACGCACAAATTCTCCACTTCTTCAATACCCACGCCACCATCAGTACCAAAATTACCGCATTCAACCGACAGAACTCCAGGTAACGTAAACGTCCTCCTAGCATCACTATCCTCGATAGGGAAAGAAACAGCACCAGGACAATCCTCGTAGAAAAAGTTAGACCTGAAATCGCCGTAACCGTCCAACGCGAGGCAGAGCTCGCTGCCGGGACCGCTAACTGCTCCAGCGAACCGGGGGTTACCGTCCGAGGACTCCAAGCTTTTCGGGTAGTTGAGAGATTGCAGGGAGGAATCTAAATGGAGAGGGGTGGGGCAGCTGAGATAGTGGCCGAAGAGGGATTCAGGAGGCATGCGGTGGTGAGGGTTGAAAGGGCAAGAGACGAGATCGAGGCCCACTTGGGGCTTAAGAGGGAGCAGGGCCGAGAGGGAGCCTAGGGTTTGCGCCGACGCAGCGATGAGGTGGTCGAGGGACGAGAGCGCGGCGGCGAGAGAAGGCGGCGTAGGAGGTGTTGGGATTTGGGGAGGTGGGATTTGCTGGGGATGAGGAGGGAAGAAATTAGCATTCGGGGTAGGGGGAGAGAAGGGGAAGAAAGGGAGGTTTGGAGGTGGATTCATGGCGTCCCTGTCCGTTGCAGAAGCGAAGTGTTTGATGAAATTACTGAGAGAGAGGCTGTCGAAATGGCGGGAGGCAATTTGGGAGCACAGGCTTACGGAAATGTGGATTGGGCCGACGCAGGCGAAGACGGCGGATCAGGAATCACGTTACAAAGATCCGACCCGATTAAAAAAATGGGTCAAAATTTAGGGTTTTCGTTGAACTAAATTACGTAGGCGTGACCTCATTCAGATCTGTAAATTTTTTTTTTTTTTGGGTCGAACATTCAGATCTGTAATTACATGGTGGGGACTCGTCAAGAATATCCAATGAAATGCAACTTTTCCATTGAAGTCAATATGGGATGCTGACGTTTGTTATTGTTTTTTTGGTGTTAAAAGGTTGTTGATGTACGTTAAAGTCGGCAGAGTTACCAAAACAAAATTTCTAAATCTGTTACTGTCATTTTTTTTTACTGCCAATTTAATCTTAATTTTTTTGGATTAATTTCACGAAAAATCCCAAATTAGTATACCTATGATAAATTTAGCCCAAACTATTTTTATGACCACAAAAGGCCCCAAACCGATACGTTTATGACAAATTTATCTCGAAACTATTTTTTTGATCATAAAAAATCATAAAATGATACACCCGTGACAATTTACCCCAAATTTGTATACTTGTGATAAATTTGCCCTTCGTCAATTTTCAAGAAATTTATCGTCAAATTGATGAGTTAGATGACATATTTTCATTTGGGGTTTTTACTCGATATTTGTCCAAGTGTATCAATTTGGGATTTAATTTAACGGAAATCAAATGAGGGTAAATTTATGACAAATGTATTAGTTTGGGGTAAATTTGTCACATGTATAATAATTTATGATTTTGGAGGTAAAAAAAAAGAGTTTTGAGTAAATTTGTCGCATGTGTACTAATTTAGGATTTTTGGTGGTATTAACTCTTTTTTTTTTTCAATTCAATCCTAAATTTTTGCATTTTGTCAATTCAATCCATTTGTCCAATTTTAACCGAAAATTCCCGAGGTGGATTTGGTAGTGCCATTTGGGACGGTTAGACCGACGTGAATAAATTTTAAAATCATTTAATAGTTTTCTGAATTTTCTTATAATTTTTTTCTTTTCTTAACTTTTTCTTCTCTTTTTTTTTTCCCACGGCTTAGGGCCGGGACGCTCTCGTTGGCACTAGGGGGAAAAAAGTTTAAAACTCAAGTAACGCAATTGTAATAAGTTTAGGATTTCTTTAGGTAAATTTCCATGGAAATGAAGAAGATGATAAACTTTCCATTCTCGAGCATTGTGTAAATCGATATCCAGTACAACTTCATAAACTATCCTTGATTTCATTACAGCCAGGCAACTTCAACTGCTCAAGTTTTTTAGGTACAACGATTCACCGTCTCCTGCTCTAATAATAGGTCACTAGGCTTTTGGACCTTTCAAGCAGATTCAACTTCTTTCCTCAGACATAGAAAAAACGGAGGTACTTCCACAGAGGATTATCTAAATGCTGACCCTCCAGGGGATTTTAACAGTTCGATTGAAGAGTACAGAGTCTCAGAAAGTATTTTCCACGGTCGATCATTTCATACTATCCGGTTTTAAGCCAGATAAGAGCTGGAAAAATTGGGTTGGCGGGGAATTCAAAACGCCCAGACCTGTTCGAAATTTTTCCAGGAATGCGACATTGATACTGCCACCAATTGCCTCGAGTAGGACTTGACTCGTTTCTTCGTTTATTAACGAGTCATGCACAGCAATTGCATGGTCATGGAGTTGTTAATCATAATCGTTAAACGTCTGTCTCATTGTGCCACGGTAATTAGTTGTGACATCAAATCCTTCACCATTGGTTTGGAACTTGCACGGCCGAAGATTGAGTAACTAGGACTCTCATAGCTTACAGTACCCTAGATCTCATCTCGAGAGTTTATCGTAACTTTTACTTTATTGTCAGATCTGGACAAGGATGAATTTGCTACTTGTTAGTGCTAGAATGCCGAAGCATCTGTATCATCAGCAACTCGGTATTGGAATGAACCAATTCAAGAGTGCCAGATTTACAGAGAAGTTAAAACTATAGAAGATCAGATTGCATGGACATCAGCATGTCAACAACCATAGCTCTATGAAGCAGAACGGTTGGTCTGTTGCTTTCCCAATAGAAGATTTAGGTGATGTGAGTTAAGAGTGAGGAAATTTATTGTGTGTGTAGCTAATGGAAAATCTGTACTGACTCGACTATCGAAGGACAATTGCTTAACAACTAAGACATTTCTTTTTGTCAAAGTTTCTGTGCTTTATGGAGAAAAATATGAGATGTGCATGAGTTCTGGCATCTATAAATTGGCATCATTTGGAAGCGAGTGTTCGCATCCATCAGAGCACTTGGGAGTAGGTACAAGAGAGGCAGAAGAAAACCGAAATGACGAATAGGGTTTGGCTTTCCGCCAGTTTGGCACTCTTGGCTCTGGCACTGTCCTTCGCCGATGCCTATGACCCAAGTCCCCTGCAGGACATATGTGTAGCAGTCCAAGAACCCAAGAATGCTTGTAAGCTTGTCTTTCCCTTCCTTGGTAGAACTCTCCGAATTAGTACATTTTCTCTTGATTTCAGAGTAGTCCTCTGATACTCTTACTAGGTGCACCGGGGAAGCTCATCGGGCATTACGATTGATTTTTTAAACAAGACAGCGTGTACGCTAATTTCAAACAAAACAAGACAATTAAGTTAACAAAACCATAACATATCTCGTTCTTGGTGCGACCTTATTGTATACTAGGATGTGCCTCAAAGGTATATGTCAGCAACAATTTCCTCTATAACAGAAACTCCTCTCTGCAGTGTTTGTGAATGGAAAGTTCTGCAAGAACCCCGTTCTTACCACAGCGAACGACTTCCTCTTTTCCGGCCTCCAAGTTCCTAGAAGCACGGCCAATCCAGTGGGCTCCACAGTCACCCCAGTGTTCGTGGACCAGCTACCAGGACTCAACACCCTTGGCATTTCCATGGTTCGTATTGACTATGGAATAGGTGGTTTAAATCCTCCGCACATTCACCCTCGTGGCACCGAGATTTTGCTTGTCTTGGAGGGCACCCTCTATGTAGGCTTTGTCACGTCCAACCAGCTGAACAATACTTTCTTTGAGAAAGTCCTCCACCCCGGAGATGTTTTTGTTTTCCCGATCGGGATGATTCACTTCCAGCTCAATGTTGGAAAGACCAATGCAGTCGCGATCTCCGGTCTTAGCAGCCAAAACCCAGGAGTCACCACGGTCGCTAATGCCCTCTTCAATGCGAAACCTCCTATTTCCCCTGAGGTACTAGCCAAGGGGTTCCAGGTGGATGAGAAGCTTGTTGAGACACTTCAGAAGAAGTTCTGGTACTACAATTAGCCGGAGAGATGCATCTGACAATGGCGTCATCTCTGTGTACTTGATTAAAAGAACTTCAAGTCGTCTGATGGAGTTCCTATTTCAAGCATGAAGAAAGTTTCCTTGTGTAACATCTTATACCGATTTCAGTATAATAAGACTGTTGTTTTCTGCACCATCTGCTTGTGATGAACTTATTTCATGGAACTAAGACAGAGAAAGACAGTAAGCTCGACACTACACTCTACCATGTCACAGGATTTCCAACCTGAATGCTTTACAATCACGAACTGCTAATAACCATCATCAGTTCTACTAAGGCTGCATAACTAATATGGAGGGAATCAGTATCGACGGAACTTCAGTAATTTCAGGGATCATGATGCGGCCTCACAGGATTCCTTTTTGTACATGTTAGTTGGGTTTCTTAAATTGCATTTCCTTAAGATTTTGCTCACCATTGATTATTGTCATTTTCCTATTTACTTAATCTATGATAAGTGCTTAAATAACTAATAAAAGAAATGAAGAAAATAAAATGACAGCTATGATGCAGTTTTCCTCGTACATTATATTAGCAAATTCCCCGAAGTCCCCATGATTGTAATGAGATTACTAGCGAACGAATCTCATAATTGATTTGTTGATCTCCTTATGTTATCTTAGTTACTAAGATAAGTTGAATTGCAGATGCTGGTAAGGTTTCTCCTGCATTAGCAGCTGCATAAGCTACTGTAAAGCTTGGTTATACAGTTGTAAGAATTATAACTATCAATTTGTCATCACTTAAATGAGTTGGAGACGAAAATTGTTATTGTACGAAAATCTTCTGTTATTTTTACTTGACGAAGCCCCGAAAGGTCCAACAGTACAAGCAAGCTGGAGTCCTAAACTGCCAATTAGGCATTATTGTTTATCCTTTGCATTATTGCTGAAAAATGATCAAAATCATAAGGGCGTATCGATGAAATAAATTGTTTGCAGTTTATTCCACCAATCCAATCTTTATGGTGCAATTATTCCTCTTCTTCTAGGAGAAGCACATTGACTATTCTTTCTCAGCCTACTCAGCATATTCCATTGTTGTCAACAGATGCTATATTAAGGTTCCACTAGTCCTGATTTCATTTTGATTGTTTAATTGGTGCAGCACCTACTACCAAAATAGGCAGTTTTCTATTACTACTCCAAATCCTAGACTGTACTATTTTAGAAGGCAAGGCAAAAGTTTCCACGAATTAGACTTTTCAATGATAGCTTAACTAATGATAAGCTGCATAATTCCTATCTCGAGAGTGACGTTTGCTTAAGGAAGAGCAAATCAATTGATTTTCATTCCAAAAGCCGGTCAGTACGGCTTTGTTCCAAAACCTTGGTCACTGTGATGATAGAAGCTCGATTTAGTAAATGTAACTTCATCCAGCATAATTGTTGGACGATGAGAATCACGAGCGTATATCCATAAAAGGAATTGTCTCCTAAGTAGAATAGTGATATTTAGTTATGGACTGGCTAAGTGTTAGGAAGTGGAAAATAATACATTGTTGCTCCTTTAGTCAGTATTCTAAGGCTTCATTACTATTAGCACTTCAATTAATCTTTCAAGACCCAAAACTAATTGCAGTAAAATCAACTGATTCTAGCTACTCCAATCTTTCTGGTGCAACAATCCATCTTCTTCTACACGATGCACACAATGTTTTCTCATGCAGATTGACAATCCTTCCTCAGTATGCTTCAGCATATTCCTTTGTTAATGCCCTGTTAGGGTTGTGGCCACTGGGCAGTCCAATTTTCATCATCTTTGCCTCTTCAACCGGTACAGTAGACACTGCCAAATAGGCAATCCTGGTTGCACTCTCAAATCCGTTGTTATCCATGTGCTCCTCTTACGTAGACCAGACTCTGAAATTCTGGGAGACTGCACAAGTGACAACCTCAAAAGTAATTGTCATGCTGACTGTTATTGATCTCCAGTTCATACAAAAACTATATAACAAACAAGGATAGCATCGATCATAGTGTACGACTCGCATTTCAGTAAATAAGAGCTCAAAAAATGCGTTTGCAGTGAATCTAAGAAGTGTCCGGACAAGTTCAAAAATTCTTCCTCGAATGTCATATGGATATTTGATGTAGAGCAGCTGGCAAATACTTATATGGAAACCTTCAGCGTCGTAAGAGCGGGCAATTCCACCCATGCCATAAATGATGGGACAACTTCAAAGGGTCGTAACTTTTGATGCGGGAGGAGTTCTGGCGCGTACAACATATCAAATCAAAGAGGATTGCGAGATCTTCGAAGCTGCAAATTGGCTAAGGTGAATTGGGCAACGTTTGATCTCCAAATTCACTCGTTTCCTGCAGATTTTTGGGATCCGTTTTGAGGACTTTCCCCTTTATCAACATTTGAATTAATTGTGTTGTTCGATTTTAATTATTTGATTGTTTCCTAAAGGGCTACCTCCCTGTAAATAGGCACCTAAGACGTTGTAAAGGCACTCATTATTCAGCATAAACATTAAGCTTTGAAACCCTTTCGGAGTATATCTTCCTTTGTGTCAATACCGCCATCTATTACCTAGAGCAGGACTCCACTCGTTTCTTCCTTTCCAAACGAGTCATGCACAAGAGTCATGGTGATGATGTTATTAGTCATGATCGATATTAATCCGTCTCATTGTACCGGGATACTTGGTTGTGACGTCCAATCTAGCACAATAGGTTTGCAACTCCCTGGGCTGAAGATTGAGTAACTAGGACGCTCATAGCTTCGAATACCCCAGATATCATCTTCAGAGGTTATTGTTAACTTTTCACTTGTTTTTTCCGGATCTGTACAATGAAGAATTTGTTACTTGTCAGTCGTATTATGCCAAAGCATCTGTATCATCAGCAACTTGGCATCCGAAAAGACCCAGTTCTAAGTGTGTGCCAGAGTGACAGAGGACTTCAAAACTAGAAAAGATCGGATTGCATTTACATCAGCATGTAACTACAATGGCTATATGAAGCAGAAACGCTTATTCTGTTGCTTTCCCACTTGCAGATTGAGGTGATGTTTATTAAGGATGAGAAGATTAATTGAGTTTTGCGTGTTCCAGTTGGAAAAACTGTACTGACCCTGAATATAAAAAAGACAATGGCATAAACACTAATTGTTACTCTATGTACATGTTTCTGTTCTTTGGGGAGAGAAATATGAGATGTGCATGAGGTCTGGCATCATTTTGTAGCAAGTTTTCGCATCCAACAGTGCGCTTGACAGTAGAAAGAAAGAGAGGGAAGAAAACCAAAATGTCGAGGAGCTTTCAACTTTCCACCAATTTCGCACTCTTGGCTCTGGCACTGTCCTTTGTCAACGCTTATGACCCAAGTCCCCTGCAGGAGACCTGTGTTGCAGTCAAAGAATTTCCCGAATTGATATATTTTACTCTCGATATTAGAGTAGTCCACCTTTGAGACGACATTCTAAATGGGTGCGCTATGGAAGCTCATTAGGCATTACGATCTTCCGAACAGGACATTGAATATCACGCAAAACAGGACAATTAAGTACACGTTGATACATTTTTCCTTCTCGCTGTGACCTTATTGTGTCCTAGGATGTGCCTCAAAGGCATTATGTTAGCAACCATTTCCTCTCAACAGGAAATCCTCTCTATGCTGTGCTTGTGAATGGAAAGCTCTGCAAGAACCCCATTCTTGCCACAGCCAAGGACTTCCTCTTTTCTGGCCTCCTTTGTCACGTCCAACCAACTGAACAATTCTCTATTTGCAAAAGTCCTCAACCCTGGAGATGTTTTCGTTTTCCTGATTGGGATGATTCACTTCCAGCTCAACGTTGGAAAGACCAATGCAGTCGTGATCACGGGTCTAAGCAACGAAAATCCAGGAGTCATCACTATCGCGAATGCACTGTTCAATGCGAAACCTCCTATTTCCCCTGAGGTACTAGCCAAGGGGTTCCAGGTGGAAGAGAAGCTGGTTGAGAAGCTTCAGAAGAAGTTATGGTACTACAATTAAAATGAGAAGCATCTGATAATGCCCTCATCTCTGTGTTCTTGATTATGATAAAGTTCCTAGTTCAAGTGTGAAGAAGTTTCCCTCTGTAACGTCATGTGTTGATTACAGGCGTAATAAGACTGTTGTATTCTGCACCATCTACTACTTCGAGGTTATTGTGATGAACTTATTTCATGTGAACAAGGCAAATGAAGACAGTGAGCTTGACACTTGACTCTAACAAGTTAGACGGTTTCAAACCTGAAATCTTTACAAGCACGAACTGCTAATAACCAATGCCAGTTCTGCTACGGCTGCATAACCAACTAATAATGAACAATCAATAATGACGAAACTTCAGTAATGTCGGGGATCACAATGCTTCATCGAGTGTATAGGGAATGGAGCCTCAAAGAATTTCTGCTTTATGAGAAATTGTCATTGCTATTTGATTGCTGTATGTACTAGATTGATTTTATTCAACACTTTGTGTCCCTTTGTTCTTCCAAGTTTAGTTGTAAATGTTGGTTGGGCTGAAGATTGAATATTTCATAGCTTAGAATACATCAAATCTCGTCTTAAGAGTTCATTGTCAACTTTTCACTTTATTTTCCAGAACTTCACAACGATGAATTTGTTTCTTGTCAGTAGTGTAATGCCAAAGCATCTCTGTCATCAGCACTTGGTATCCCTTCTTTTTCTTCCACGTTCTGTTGTACATGTTGGTTGGGGTTCTCATATTGCATTTCCTTTAGATTTAGCTCACCGTAGTTTATTGTCCTTTTGATATTTACTTAATCTATGAACAAGAAGAGGGGTCAGTAAGTGTTAAAAGTACCGAAAAAGAAAACAACAGCTCTGATGTAGGTGTCTTCATACATATGTTAGCAGGTTTCCTGACGTCCCCTGATTGTAAAGCATGGTTATCCCCAAAAAAAATGCGACTTCATTTCGCATAATTACTGGACAATGATCAGTATATGAAGAGTGTCCCCATGAATGGATGCTTTGGTAGTTGTTATTAGTTATGGATGGTTATTATGGTTGTTGGTCAAGGGTTAGAAAATGGGAAAACCTTAAAATTCTCTACGTTAATCAATTTTCCAAGGTATCAACACCATATGTGACCCAACAACTGAAAAGTTATCAGTACCGCCAAGTACTTCAAACAGAACAGAGAAAAAAAAAACTGACACTAGTTTCAATACAATCAACCAATTCTAACAAATACAATCTTTTTGGTGCAACTATTCCTCTTCTTCTAGTTGAAGCACACTGACTATTCTTACTCAGTCTACTCAGCATGTTCCTGTATTGCCGACAGAAGCCATATTAAGGTTCCACCAGTTCTGATTTGATCATTTTGAGTGTTTAATTAGTGCAGTACCTACTACCAAATAGGCAACCTTCCCGTTACTCTTTCAGCTCCTGCACTGAACTCTGAAATTTAAAAGGCATAAGGTTCCATGAATGAGACTTTTTAACAATAGATTAATTAATGATAACGCTGCATAATTCTCATCTCAAAAGCGATTGTTTCACTCAGACCGTCCATCATTTCTGTCCTTTTTCATTAGGAACTCCGTTTCATGCTGGTAACTATAAAGCAAGTATAGCATCAGCACCAAGATGACCAATTCAGGAGTGCAAGAGTACAGAGGGGAACACACTTATGGATGAGATGAAGAATAAGGTCGAGCGATTTATGTGGGAGGAAATGTTATTGCTGGAAGAAAGATCCGGCTGTGTAGTTGTTGAACAATTGTAAAGCAAGAGACATATATATCATTTGGACAATGAAAGTGATGTTTGCTTAAGGAAGAGCAAAACAGTTGATTTTTATGTGCAGCTGTTGAACATTTGTACTATCTACAATATAAAGGGAGACTGTTGACCGCTAAATGTTTATTTTCGTCAGCCTTTCTCTCTGCTTCGTGTTCAGTTGGTGAATGCACATAGACTCCTTCTTGAGTTGTCTCTGCTTCGTGTTTATGATGATGTTGAAGATATCGAGTCATTGGGGATGTTTGAATGACGAGCATGTGAGGATGCACGTTAGACAAATACAAAGGTTGGGAATTCACAGAAAGATCGCCTGAGTTGATCAGGAGCAGTTATGGGAAAAATGAGCAAGTCTGACAAAGTCACTGACATTGTTTGGGAAATTGCCACTGCAGGAGAGACGTTAAAGATTGCCAAAGAGCCTTTCTGACGATTTCTGGCGATGTCCAGCTGCTAACAATGGTCGAACCAATAGCTACTTGAGGATTTTGATTGGTAACGGTCATATGAGGATGTATGGCTCCATATTGAGTCCAAGAGAAGTAGAAAGGTCGGGTGGAAACAAACAAAATGAGTAATGTGCTTTGAGTCTTCTTCTTTGCTCTGTTTTTGTTGTTAGCTGCTGTTTGTTCCAGATGTCAATGTGTGTGTGGTGCTGATGTTGTGGTCATGTGAAAGAGCAAGTGTACAAAAGTGATAGCAATACGTGAGTCCTGATAGTATGATCTATTGGAAATGCAACACTTGCCAATTGTAGCTTGTCTTGAAGATTAACATGGACTCCAACCTTGATGTGGCTTAAGTACGATCTTTGATGCAAGGGTCTAGCTAAAAAATTCTATAAATACAGCTCAAGTCCCTCCTCTAATCATAATGCACAAATAACCTCACATAAAGAGTTGTCATAGAACGCGATATGTAAGGAGCAATCTCGGAGAAGCTCTTAATCATCAGTTCATCGGTATTTTACATCAAGAATAATGGATCCCAAAATAAAGTTTGTAAATTCCTTTATTCCATTTTAGTGATTTGAGATACTGATTATGTTGATCATGAGGGCTTGCTTAAGGTTTTAATCATGCCTTACATGTGATATCAGAGCCTCCATAATTTAGAACTCAAAATTACGTTTTGACTAATTTTCGGAATTTTTTATTCGGTAAAAATTAATTTTGATCACATATTCGGATTGTGCTCGTTAAGACAGGCCAAATTATGCGTAGATCGTCGCCGCACACCGCTGGACATGCCACCACGCACGGCCACTAGCACTTTTTAACAGTTCGATTGAAGAGTACAAAGTCTCGGAAAATGTTTTCCCCGTCGATCATTGCGTACGATTCAGTTTTAAGTAGATGAAGAGCTCAAAAATGGGTTTGCAGGGAATTCAAACGCCCAGACAAGTTCGAAATTGTTCCAGGAATGCAACATTGATATTGCCACCAATTGCCTCGAGTAGGACTTGACTCGTTTCTTCGTTTATCAACGAGTCATGCACAGCACTCAATCATGATCGCAAATCCGTCTCATTGTGCCGCAGTACTTAGTTGTGACATGAAATCCTTCAACATTGGTTTGGAACTTCCACGGCCGAAGATTAACGAGGACTCTCATAGCTTGTGATACCCTTAATCTCATCTCGAGAGTTTATCGTAACTCACACTTTATTTTCGGATCTGGACAAGGATGAATTTGTTGCCTGTCAGTTCTAGTATGCCAAAGCATCTGTATCATCAGCAACTCGGTATTGGAACGAACCAATTCAAGTGTGCCAGATTAACAGAGAAGTTGAAACTATAGAAGATCAGATTGCATTGACATCGCCATGTCAACAACCATAGCTATATAAAACAGATTGGTTAGTCTGTTGCTTTCCCACTAGAAGATTTACGTGAAGTGATTTCAGAGTGAGGAAATGTTGGGAATTTATCCCTCTAGAGTGAATGAGAAGGAAATGTGGGAGTCCCACATAGGATGAGAAGGTAGATGGGAGATGGGTTTATTAAGTGGAACCTCACAAATGGGTTTGGGCCCCAGGGGCACCCCACTTTTGTGAAGGAGGGAGGACCCACCCACGCAAATGGATCTCGGCCCACGCTCGCGCGCCGCCGCCGCCGCCCGTCCGGCCGGGCTTCTTGTGTTCCATTTTTTATTTTTTCCCATCGGTTATTTATTTTTTGCCGAACGAGCGGACGCATTGGTTCGAACCAATTCTTTGAACAATTGTGTTTGTTCAATAAAGAATAACGAACGGATCTCTTCGAACTTGCATCCCCTCATACATTTCTCTCGCGATTATTTCTGCAAAGTTGCGTTCGCCGGAGTCCTTTGGAGAAGTACCGCCGAGGAACGCGATCCGTTCTATCCTGGGAGACAATTGTCCAACGTCCTTGGAGTGCGATCGAGGGGGCAAATTTGTCTTAAGGACACAACGAAATAACGTTGGGCTCGGATCAATCTTCTGCATACTCGTTTTCTCATTTGGTTAAAAGGTTCGTCTTCCAATCTTATTTTCTGTTCATACGAACTTACACGAACGAACAATTCTAATAACAATCTTAAGACAAATTTTTGGTTCGTTCATTCATGATCATTGTGCTTAGTTTGTATAATATTTTTATTGAAAGTGATTCTCGTTCAACCGTTATGTATCGTATACATGCTTGTTGTATGATATTCTATTGCATAGTTCAACTTTTCCACGTATGCTTCCCGATTAGATTGATCTTTGTTCCGGTGTATCTCTGTTCTCGTATACTTAAAGTCCATTGTCACCGTATAATAGATATGGCTTCGACATCGACTCCGGTCAACCCTATTCCGAATCACGGAGAAAAGCCGGAAAAGTTCAATGGTATAGATTTCAAGAGATGGCAACAAAAAATGTTGTTTTATCTTACGACATTGAACTTGGCAAGGTTTCTCAATGAGGATGCTCCTAAGTTGGATGAAGGAGAGGTAGACAAGGAAAGGTTTGCTGCAGTAGACGCATGGAAGCATTCGATTTCCTATGTCGTAATTATGTCCTCAACGGTCTGGATAATACTCTCTATAACGTCTATAGTCCACTAAAAACGGCTAAGGAGTTATGGGATAGTCGGACAAGAAATATAAAGCGAAGATGCCGGATTGAAGAAATTCATTGTCGGTAAATTTCGGACTTCAAGATGGTTGATTCAAAGACCGTCTTAAGTCGGGTTCAAGAGCTTCAAGTGATTATGCATGATATTCATGCTTTGAAGGAATGACTCTAAGCGAATCATTTCAAGTGGCTGCCTTCATAGAAAAACGCCACCGTCCTGGAGAGATTTCAAAAATTATCTCAAACATAAGAGAAAGGAGTTGTCACTTGAAGACTTGATTGTTCGGTTGAGGATAGAGGAAGATAATAGATCTTCCGAGAAGAAAGTTGGAAAAATCTGGAGGTCTCAAGGGCCAATGTTGTTGAAGAAAGATCGAATCTCAACAAGAAAAGGAAAATGCCTAGCAAGTCGGAGAGGGATTCACCCAAGGTCCGAAAAAGTTTGTTGGCAAATGCTTTAATCGTGGAAAATCTGGACATCGAGCCAAAGATTGCGAGCCAAGAAAAGACAGAAAACTCGGCAAATGTGGTGGAAGAGATTTCCAATGGTGTTGACGATATCAATCGACCGCTATGATATCCGAGTGTAATATGGTGGGAAACCCCAAGGAGTGGTGGATTGATACTGGAGCAACTTGTCATATTCGTGCGAGCAGATCGATGTTCTCGTCCTACACAACCGTGGGGGTGATGAAAAACTCTATATGGGTAATTCATCAACCTCTAAGGTTGAAGGTGTCGGAAAGATTGCTCGAAGATGACATCGGAAAGATTGTGACACTAAATAATGTTCGCATGTGCCGGATGTTCGCAAGAATTTAGTGTCCTGGATCTCTCCTTAGCAAGAATGGCTTCAAGTTGGTTTTTGTATCCGATAAGTTTGTACTCTCCAAAAATGAGATGTATGTAGGAAAGGGTTATCGAGTGATGGTTTGTTCAAGTTGAATGTAATGATTGTTGTAACCAAAGCCGATATGAATAAAGCTGCTTCTACTTATGTGCTTGAGTCTCCTAATATTTGGCATGCTAGACTAGGACACGTTAACTATAAATCGATAAAGAAATTAATTAGTATGGGACTATTGCCAAAGTTTGATTGTCCAAATGAAAAGTGCCAAGTGTGTGTTGAATCTAAGTTTTCTAAGCCTCATTTTCATTCTCGTAGATAATAGAGTCACGTAACCTTTAGATCTAATACACACGAGATATTTGTGATATGAAAGCATTACCTTCTAGAGGTGGTAAGAAATACTTTATCACGTTCATAGATGATTGTTCGAGATATTGTTATGTATATTTGCTTAGCGATAAAGATGAAGTCGTGAATGCTTTTAGAACTTATAAGTCAAGTTGAAACTCGGTTGAACAAGAAAATCAAAGTGATAAGGAGTGATAGAGGAGGTGAATATGAATTTCCTTTTGAGGAAATTTGTACCGAATTTGGTATTATTCACCAAACCACCGCTCCTTATACGCCTCAATCTAATGGTGTAGCGGAAAGGAAAAACCGATCGTTAAAGGAGACAATGAATGCATTGTTAAATAGCTCCGGTTTACCATGAGAACTTGTGGGGGGAAGTCATCCCGACAGCAAATCTTATTTTGAATAGAGTACCCCACAAAAGATACAACAAACGCCCTATGAGAAGTGGAAAGGCGGAATGCCTAACTTGAATTATCTCAAAGTGTGGGGGTGTTTGGCTAAGGTTGCGGTTCCTAAGCCTAAAAAGGTTAAAATAGGACCGAAGACTATTGATTGTATCTTTATCGGATATGCTCGAATAGCAATGCATATCGTTTTCTTGTTCACAAATCGATATCCCAGATATACATGTTAATACGATCATTGAATCAAGGGACGCTTCGTTCTTTGAAAATATATTTCCGTATAACATAGTATATGAGCCAATTGAAAATAATAAGAGGTCTCGAGATACTACATCTAGAAGTGATCCGATGGAGGATGAACCTAGACGTAGTAAAAGGCAAAGGACTTCTACGTCCTTTGGACTCGAGTTTCGACATATTTGTTAGAGAATGAACCTCGGACATATAAGGAAGTCGTGACATCTCCGAAGCCTCGCTGCGGAAAGAAGCTATCAATAGTGAAGTTGAATCCATTTTGTCAAACCATACTTGGGAATTGGTTGACCTTCCTCCTGGCAATAAGCCATTACAATGTAAGTGGATATTTAAAAGGAAAATGAAAGCGAGATGGTACTATTGATAAGTATAAGGCTAGGCTTGTCGTAAAAGGTTACGAGACAACGTGAAGGTCCTGGATTATTTTGATACTTATTCACCTGTCACGAGAATTACATCTATACGGATGTTAATTGCTATAGCAGACCTTGTATAGACTTGAAATTCATCAAATGGATGTCAAAACAGCTTTTCTAAATGGGGATCCGGAAGAAGAAATATATTTACAAAGAACTTTGAAGGGTTCCTTGTTCGGGACAAGAGAATAAAGTATGTCGGCTTATCAAGTCACTATATGGCTTGAAGCAAGCACCAAAACAATGGCATGCTAAATTCGACCAAGTTATGTTGTCGAATGGTTTCAAAATTAATGAGTGTGATAAATGTGTATACGTTAAGAACACTCATAATAGCTTTGCCATATTTTGTTTATATGTAGTACGACCCGCTTATAATGGGCGGTGATAGTGAGATTGTCAAGAAGATCAAATGCTTGCTCGCAAGTAAATTTGATATGAAAGATATGGGAATCGCAGATGTCATTTTAGGAATTAAAATCCGTAAAACATCCGAAGGACTATCTCTATCTCAATCCCATTACATTGAGAAGATTCTTGAAAAAGGCAAGAATCTAGGCATATCACTAGTAAGTACACCAATAGATGTTAATTTACATCTTTCAAAGAATCTTGGTGTAAGTAAGGCTCAAAATGAGTATGCTAGTATACTAGGCGAGTTTAATGTATGTCATGAACCGCACTAGACCGTATATCGCTTGTGCGGTAAGCAAGCTAAGCCGATTTACAATTAGTCCAAATGAAAATCATTGGAAAGCTATGAAGCGTGTATTGGGCTACTTGAAGCATACTCAAGATTATGTTTTGCATTATACTGAGTATCCAAGTGATCTTGGAGGGATACTTGTGATGCAAATTGGATAACCGGCACTAAAGACACAAAATCAACAAGTGGATATGTATTCACACTTGCTGGGGCAAGGATGTCATGGAAATCATCCAAACAAACTTGTATTGCTAGATCCACTATGGAATCGGAATTTATAGCTTTGGATAAAGCCGGTGAAGAAGCGAGTGGCTTGAAACTTCTTGGAAGATATTCCTAATTGGCCTAAACCGATTACTCTTTGTATGCATACATTGTGACCAAGCGGCAATAGGAAGGGCAAGGAATGTCATGTATAACGGTAAGTCTCGACACATACGTCGAAGACATGACACTCGTAAGACAACTTCTTTCTAGTGGAATTATCACAATTGACTATGTGAAGTCAAAAGATAATATTGCGGATCCACTAACAAAAGGCCTAACTAGAGAGATAGTTGTGAAAACATCGAAAGGAATGGGTTTAAGGCCTATAAATAAGTCCACATAGCGAGATACCCTACCTTGTTGATTTGGAGATCCCAAGATCTAGGTTCAAAGGGACAACCAAGTTATGAAGACTGCAGTAAAGTACTATAATTTATTACTCATTCCTAGATGAAGACAAAGACTAATATGTGAAGGTTAAGCGAAAAGCTTTTAATGATTATGAATTGAGTATGTGATATACTATATGTTCGAAATCACCTATGTGAGTGTGAAGTGAGGGCCGCTTCGTGAGAATTGAAAAGGCCGAATTCTCTAAAACACTCATGAGACCAGGCGGTGTTCATGGCCAAAACGAACACAACAGTGAGAACTAACTTTGTTCGAGAGAAAGTTATGTGATTTTTATTGTCTAGACTTACACCAAAGGTCGACGGTTCAAAGACATCAAGTCTACCGATTGACCGAGTAAGTCCGATAGATTTCACTAGGGAAAGTTCAAAGTTTGAGACTACTTATCCCGATGTAACTATCTCTCAAGGAATAATCGCACATTGCATTTCATGCATATACGAAGAGTCGTGATGTCCGAATATCTCATTCATGTGGGGGATTGTTGGGAATTTATCCCTCTAGAGTGAATGAGAAGGAAATGTGGGAGTCCCACATGGGATGAGAGGTAGATGGGAGATGGGTTTATTAAGTGGAACCTCACAAATGGGTTTGGGCCCCAAGGGGCACCCCACTTTTGTGAAGGAGGGAGGACCCACGCAAATGGATCTCGGCCCACACGCGCGCGCGCGCCGCCGCCGCGTCCGTCCGGCCGGCTCGGTTCGGTTCGGGTCGGGCTTGGGCTTCTTGTGTTCCATTTTTTATTTTTTCCCATCGGTTATATATTTTTGCCGAACGAACAGACGCATTGGTTCGAACCAATTCTTTGAACAATTGTGTTTGTTCAATAAAGAATAACGAACGGATGCGTTTGTTCGTAAAAAGCAATTAACGAATAAATGCAAATCTGTTCAGGGAAGTCGTTCGGTGATTCGTGAACCTTCGTCCAAAGTCAAGCTTCGTGACTCTTCGTTTCTTCCAAGTTGTTTTCAATATAAAAGTCTTCGAAAGAGTTATTTCGACGCGCTTTTTCGATTGAAAACTCTCTTCGAACTTGCATCCCCTCATACATTTCTCTCGCGATTATTTTCGCAAAGTTGCGTTCGCCGGAGTCCTTTGGAGAAGTACCGCCCGGAGGAACGCGATCCGTTCTATCCCGGGAGACAATTGTCCAACGTCCTTGGGTACCGATCGAGGGGGCAAATTTGTCTTAAGGACACAACGAAATAACGTTGGGCTCGGATCAATCTTCCGCATACTCGTTTTCTCATTTGGTTAAAAGGTTCGTCTTCCAATCTTATTTTCTGTTCATACGAACTTACACGAACGAACAATTCTAATAACAGGAAATTCATTGTGTGTGTAGCTTTTTTTAAAATCTGATCGACTCGAATATCGAAGGAAAATCGTGTTGAAACGTTAATTATTGGGCTTATTTGTTAATAAGGGTATTTTGATCTTTTTAATTATGACTAAGCTATACATATTGATGTAATCCACAATTATCATATAACAATTTTTCTTCTCTCTTTCGTTTTCACGTTTTCATGGTATGAGCCGAGTTAAAACTTAAACCTAAAATTGCCACTCTCACCGCCGATTGCCCCACTGCGAATCTCATCGGAATCGTTGGATCCGACCGGCGACCCGGAGGAAAAAGCAGAATTTTATTTTTTGAATTGGTGAATGCTTTTGCAAGGAGCACTCAGAGTGAGAGTCAGATTTTGTTCCCCATGGAGCATCGCGAACGGTTTTGTCGTTGTGTTGGTGTTGAGTTTGGTTTTATACGATCAAACTTGAAAAAAAAACAAAAGGAGCTAGTCGGTACATGTTGTGGATTAAGGCTAAGTCGGGCGCTCGGATTGACGGAGTTTAACTCCGATGAGAGCGACGAGCGGCGATTATTGATTACAAGCGGTTGGTCGATTTGATTAGTGTTACCTGATTGTGATAGTGGAGTTAAGTTCTTGATTTTGGCAAGTGATTTTGCAGTAACTCATTATTATGTGGTGATTTTGAGAAGTGCATATATTCACGCCTGGTGAACTTAATTGTTGATGGTTGAAGGGAGAGCAAGGTTATTAATATTAGTTAAGTTCGTTGTTTATTATTGAGTTATGGCTGGAAACTAGAGCACGGATACCAGTCTTACTAATTTGAAGTTGAGTTCTATCAAGCTAGATGGGACCAATTATCCTTCTTGATTTATGGCGGTTGAGACATATCTTTTCGTCACCAAACAACAGAGTTATCTAACTTCTCTTCCACCTTCGGATACAATGAAGGTAGATGATTCGGGCGTTATGGCGATCTTGTCATTCGGACGTTGTTGTGGAATACCATGGATTCCAAAATTAGTCCTCAATTTATGCGATGTACATCGGCTAAAGCCATTTGGGATAAGTGTGCTTCTTATGTTTTCGGGTCGAGATAATATGACTCGTGTTTGTGATACTTGGGAAGAGCTATTTGATCTACGTGTGGGGATATGTCTATATCGGATTACAACTCCAAGTTCACCATCCTTTGTGAGAGATCGGATACTTATTTACCCGCCACTAATGACATTAGAGAGTTGCTGCGTCATGAGGATTTGAGAGTTATGTTATTTCTCCGAGGGCTTGGTCCTACCGATTCTTCTCTTCGACAGTAGATTACTTCTTAGGGTACTCTTCCATCGGTTGATGAGGTCTTCTTTGGGGTCCTTTGATACACGCCTAACTCATCATCTACACCTGTCGCAAGTGCTATGGTTTCTCAATCGTCTAGTAATAGTGGAGGTCGGGGACGTGGTCACCGTGGTCGTAGTAGATTTGGTTTCTCTCCTGGTCATGGTCGTGATGAAGCTAGGGGTGCTGGAAGTTCTCGTTATTGCCACCACTATCAGTGAGTCGTGCATATTGAGGCTTATTGTTATACCCTACATCCCGAGCGTCGACTACAAAGCCGTTTATGCCGATGTTGTTGAGTTTCTAGTGTGAAAAGAACCTAATTAGTCATGGGAGCTACCTAGCACTATTATACTGTCTCGCATCAAGTACGAGTCCTTAGTTCGTCCAACCAGGTGGGGGATTCCTCTCGCTCCTATCGCTACTTTGGCACGACTTCCTTAGGTAATTTGTCTTGTTTACTCTCCGTTGCACCCATTTCCCGGGTCGTAGACTCAAGTGCCACCAATCATATGACCGGTAATTCTAAATTATTGTCTCGGTATTACCTATATGTCTCCTAGTTCTCGTTACACTTGCTAATGGTTCACGATCTCGCATCATTGGTCAAGGGAATGTAACTTTGGGTCCCTCTCTTCTCTCTCATCCGTTTGCCATTTGCCGCCTTTCCCATGTAACTTGCTTTCTATTAGTTCCCTTACCGGAGATTTGAACTGCTCCGTGACATTTACCTCTACTCGTTGTATCTTTCGGGATCCGAGGATCGGACGGATGATTGGTGGAGGGCATGAGTCGAATGGACTGTTCGTAAGAGCACCACCTCTAACTTCTTTCGCATGCATTGTCGTATGGGTCATGCACTCGTCCGACGTACTTTGCCATTTCTCTCCGGGCCTGAGTCTATGAGTCCTATCCAATGTGATGCCCGTCAATTTGGCAAACATCATCGGGTATCTTTTCCTTCTCGTGTTCGTAGTCGTGTTTCAAATCCTTTTGAGTTGATACATTCCGATGTTTGGGGACCATGTGTTACGCCCCGCATCCATCGGGCACGTTAACATCCCTTCTCGGTCATTAATTTGTGACGTCCCAAGACGCATCATCGATCCATTCATTTTATGTTTCAATTAAACGCACATGGAAGCGATTCACTTCCCTAGACAAATATACGGTTGGGATAGTCATAAGGAAAACAACAAACAGAAAAACACTTTTTATTTAAACACCGTTAACCCTAGGAGAACTACAATATTTACGGGCCTATCACAAGGCCACTCCCTACTAGACCACAAACTCAAAAAGGGATGGGTGGTTGGGTTAACCTAGCTCTACTACTACAAAGATCGCGCCTAAAAGATAGGCATACAATGCCCATTACCACATATGGCAAAAGCCTTCGGGAGGCTCCGGATTAGACTCGTTCTCCTCCTCATCATCATCTCGGACCTCGTTTCCGGATTTGTGATATTTTCGTCTAAGGGTGTAGGGTCTAGAGGATTCCAAACTTCCTCTCCAGCGCCACCACCAGGAGGTGGGGCCCATCAAAACCCATGATCGAACCAAACGAAGCGCCCCCTTCCTTAATAAACCATGCTAGGAACTCATGCGGTTGTCACATATCAAGTCCTTCGTCAACGCAGCAGTTGTCATGTGCTTTAGAAATCACTTCTTCGGTTCTATCGGATACTCTACTACTATAGTACCCATATCCTTGGGTACCCCAAAACGAGTAAGCGAGGGGGACAGTTCATGTTCGGGGTCTGAAAATGTTTAGAACCATAACAGTGAGATAAATCTTAGCAAGTTGACGGCCTAAGCCTCCATTAGGAGGTCAACTCACTCGGATACATTTAGAACCTCCTATGCAATACAATATATATATACGAGTATGATATCACACAATCATAGGCAACCTTACTTGCCTTGGCATGTACCTTGCACGTTACAACTCATTGCAAGCAATATATTGCAATAAATAAATGCATGATCGAATGTATGTCACTTTCTCGTGCACAATGCGCTCAAGTATACTCTCATCATTATGGTCACTCATGGCACATCCGTTCTCACACGGAGGTCTTTCAATTCCGCCGATTATTTATTCATTCGATCAATCACGGCCGATCGAGGGCACGCTCATCTTCATACGGGGTCTTCCGACTTATATGGAAATTCTCATATTAATGCAACTCTCATGCCATGTATGTCTGTAAATAACTTGCACGTGTTCACATACACATAATTCAATTACCAATTCAAAGCATACTTCCTTATTCATATATCATTGAGAATTGCTAATCAATTTATTACATAAGCCAATTTATATGGCTATTCCCAATATCGACATCTATAAGAGCATATTAATAAATAAAATGTCTAATTGTCGAAAATTAAATTATTTAATTAGAGAATAATAACTATCAAAATAATTCAATAGCTTATCATAAAATATTTGATAGCTTATCATAAAAATACCGATAGTTTATTATAAAATACTTGATAACTTATCATCCAAACCTCGATAGCTTATCGCTAAAATCTCGATAGCTTATCGCTAAAACCCCAATAGCTTATCATCAAAACCTCGATAGCTTATCGTATAAAATAACGATAGCTTATCATAAAATATGTGATAACTTATCATTAAAATAGCAATAGCTTATCATATTTTCGATAACTTATCAAGTCCACTTATCACTTATCATGATAGCTTATCAACTAAGGTTAACTAACCCAACTATGGTAAATAAAAGTAACTATGGTTAATTAACCTAACTAAGGTTAACTAACTCAATCATGGTCAACTAACCCAACTATGGTTAACTAATCCAATTATGGTAAATTAGATTAGCACTAAACATATTTAGACTAATCTAAATACATCCTAATCAAGTTTAACATACTAATAAAGGGATTAGGGCGATAACTCACCCGATTTCAAATCCGGAAGTATCGGCACGTTGACGGCGACAAGGGCTACGCGTGGCTTGGTCTAAAAACCACACTAGACAATCAAGGATGGTCGAACAACAGCTACACGTAACCGAAGGGGCTGGTTTTTTTCTTGATGGGGCTAAAATCAAAGCAAGAATAGACCAGGTCTCCACCAACAGCCTCTGTTCAGCACAAATTTGTGAAAATAGAATGGTTTCTTCAACAAATGGCCTTCAGATCTGAGTTACCCTTGATCTTACGGTCTCGTAGAAGAAAACGGAGCTCAATTCGCCCTCCGGACGAGCTCAAACGAGCGATTTCTTCTCGGGTGCTTGTGGAAATAAAAAAAAGAGGGAGCTTGGGATGGGGGGAAGCTTTCACGAAAATTGAAGAGAGAAATGAGTGAGGAGAGGGAGAGAGAGAGATAGAGGGAGATAATATCCCCTAAGTTTCTTGAACAAGCTATGTCCAAGATAAAATCCCCTCAATAAATGCCATGCCGCTAAAGTTTTCATCCATAATGGTTTCTTAGCTTTTCTCAATAATGCAAGAGGTGCATTTTGGTTATTTCACAAGGTAAGGATATGTTAGTCATTTGGCACAAATGATTGAGGGGGTACTTTGGTAATTTAGATCAAGGGTAAAACGATAATTTTGCAAAGGGTAGAATGGTCATTTCAAGGCAAAAGGGAAAAATAGTAAATTTACCTTTAAGGGAAAAATGGTAAATTCACTTCTAGGGTTTGGTCAAGACTAGGCTAGGGTGTGAATGGTCTCGATACTTTAGTTCGACGATTTGACCGTCCGGGCTTGATTTTCTCCGATCGATGCTACTGGATTATCCAAATTCCTTTTCGGATTAATTACAATTGCGTCTAACCATTGGCGCTTAAATTTAAAAAAAATCTCATCTTATTCACCCGCACCAAAAGTTAAGACTAAAATCTATCAAATTTATTTTCCGACAGACCTCAAAATTTCGGGATATCACACCATGTTGTGTTAGAGATATGTTTAGTTACAAGTATTTTGTTACATTTGTGGATGATTATTCCCGTGTAACGTAGTTATATTTAATAAAAGATCGAATCAAGTCTTTTCCTATTTTCGTATGTTTTACTTTCGGATTCTCAATCAGTATCATGCTTCAATTAAATGTCTGCGTTCTAATAATGCCAAAGAATATATGGCTAGTTCCTCCGGTTTTCAATCATTTCTTACATCTTATGGAATTTCTGCATCAAACATTTTATCCCTATACCCCCCGCCAGAATGGGGTGGCAGAACGAAAAAAATCGCCATCTCTTAAATGTCGCTCGTTGTATACTTTTTCATATGAACCTTCTCAAAATGTTCGGGGTACGCTATTCTTAGATCATAAATCGTCTTATATCCTCCGTATTTTGTGGGGACATACCTTTTTCTATTGTTCATCCTACTAGTCCACTTTTTTCTTTACCACTTCGTGTGTTTGAGTGTGTTTGTTTTGTGCTTCGTCTTGGTCTTGGTCATGATAAGCTTGATCCACGGTCTGAAAAGTGTGTATTTCTTGGGTACTCTCAAACTCAAAAAGGGTACAAGTGCTATAGTCCCGTTAGTCGGAGGTTATATGTCTAAGCGAGATGTAACCTTTTTCGAGGACTAGTCATATTACTCCTCTACTAATCAACGGGTGACTCTTTATGAAGATATTGTATCCTCGGCCACGACTCCACTCACGCCTATCCCATTGACGGGAGTGCCTAGGCCGTCACCCGATTTTCAATTTTTCAATCAGACCTATCAATGACATCGTTCTTTTCAACGTGAGATAGTACGATCATTGCCCGCATTGGACATGCATGCTTCTCTAGCAATTGATCTCCCGACCTTTGATCCACCAGTTTCTTCGAGCCCGATTCTACTACAAATATTCCCATTGCATTGTGCAAAGGTATGCATTCTTGTGTCGGTCAACCCAATTCCCGATTTGCTCCCTATATTGATTTGTCTAGTTGTACACATACTCGTTACCCTCTTTCTCGCTTTTATCCCGTGATTGTCTTTCTCCTACATATTCCTCGTTTGTTGCTTCTTTATCAATCGTATCCGTGCCGAGTATCGTTGCAGAAACTCTTACCCATCCAGGTTGGCAGTAGGCTATGGAGGATGAAATACAGGGCGTTATAGGAAAATGGGACATGGCAGATTATACCGTTACCCGATGGCAAACGAGTTGCGAGGTGCCGTTGGATTTTCATAATAAAATTTCAACCAAATGAGTCGGTTGAGAGTTTGAAGGCGTGTCCGGTTGCCAAAGGTTACACCAAAATCTATGGAATTGATTATGATGATACATTCTCTCATGTCGGAAAGATACCTTCGGTTCGTGTTTTCATCTCTCTTGTCGCTCGATATGGTTAGACTCTCCGTTAGCTTGATGTCAAGAATGTCTTTCTTCATGGCGACTTGATAGAAGAGGTATACATGGAGCAAACCCTCGGGTTTGTTGCTCAAGGGGAACCAACTAGTGTTTGTCGCTTGCACAAAGCATTATATAGTTTGAAACAGCTTCCTTGTGCCTGGTTTGGCCGTTTCGGTGATGCAGTTATTCGGTTCGATTTGCAACGTTGTACCATGAATCATTCTATTTTTAGCTCCACTTCTTCTAGGGGGTGCGTGCTCCCGGTTGTATATGTGGACGATATTATCATCACCGGTAGTGATTCTCAGTAGGTATACAAAAATTGAAATAATTTTTACGGACAGAGTTCAACACAAAAGGTATGGGTAATTTACGGTATTTCTTGGGCATTGAGGTAGCCTATTCGCGTAATAGTATCCCCTTATCACAATGAAAATATGTTCTGGATATTCCGAGTGAGTCCTGGTTTTCTTGGAGCAAGCCTCGTTAATACACCAATGGATCTTAATGTGAAACTTGAATAGTACCCACGACCCGAAATTACTGTTATGTGAACATTATCGGCGTGAATAGTGCCGGCCGTGAACAGCAACCAATCGTGAATAGTACCCACGACCCGAAATCCCGACCCGACACCAATCGCCGATTTTTAATTGTGAGTTAAATCCCTAAACCCCGATTAGGGCTTTAATTGCGCCCACACGTTTGGTTAAGGAAGAGCAAATCAATTGATTTTCATTCTGAAAGCCGGTCAAGACGGCTTTGTTCCAAAACCTTGGTCACTGCGATGGTAGAAGCTCGATTTAGTAAATGTAACTTCGCCCGGCATAATTGTCGGACGATGAAAATCTCAAGCGTATATCCATAAAATGAATTGTCTCCGGAGTAGAATAGTGATATTTAGTTGTGAACTGGTCAAGCTTTAGGAAGTGGAAAATAATACATTGTTGCTCATTTAGTCACTATTCTAAGGCTTCATTACTATTAGTACTTCAATTAATCTTTCAAAACCCAATACTAATTTCAATACAATCAACTGATTCTAGCTACTCCAATCTTTCTGGTGCAACAATCCATCTTCTTCTACATGATGCACAATGTTTTTCTCATGCAGATTGACAATCCTTCCTCAGTCTACTTCAGCATATTCCTTTCCTGTGAGGGTTGTGGCCACTGGCCAGTCCAATTTTCATCATCTTTGCCTCTTCAACTGGTACAGTAGACACTGCCAAATAGGCAATCCTGGTTGCACTCTCAAATCCATTGTTATCCATGTGCTCCTCTTACGTAGACCAGACTCTGAAATTATGGAAGACTGCACAAATGACATCTTCAAATGTAATTGTCATGTTGAATGTTACTGAACTCCAGTTCATGCAAAATCTATATAGGAAGGATAGCATCACGATTGAAATGACCTGATACGAGTGTGCTAAGGTAAAGTATAGGACAACAGCATATGTGAGACATAGATTCCACGTCGATCATAGCGTACAACTCGCATTTCAGTAAATAAGAGGTCAAAAATGCGTTTGCAGTGAATGTACCAGGCAAGTTCGAAAATTCTTCCACGAATGTAATATGAAACCTTCAGCATCGTAAGAGCGGGCAATTCTATGCCATAAATAACGGGACAGCTTCAAACGGTCATAACTTTTGATGCGGGAGGAGTTCTCACGCGTACAACATGTCAAACAAAAGTGGATTGCGAGATCTTGGAAGCTGCAAATTGGCAAATGTGCGTGACGTGGAAGATATGATAATGCAAACTTGACTATATAATATGCAATGCGAATGGTATTTTTTTTGTATTTTTTATGCATTTTTGGATTTATGGAAAATTGAGGTAAAAGGCTATCATAAATTCAATTAACAACTAATTTAAATCAAGAAATTGATTTCTCAAAGTCCTAAGCTTTACTAGGTGTTATTTTACATGCAAAAGTATGAGAAAACATTATTTAACTTAAGAAATTGTGACATCTTTTTTTTTTGAATTTTTTCGGGAATTTATTTACCCCATAAAAACGATGAAATTTGAACCAAAGTAAATAATATTGCCCATAAAACACCTCTAAATCCGAAATTCCAATTTTTATTCATAACATCCCCAGATTAGGGTTAGCAAGTGAATATATTATAGAATTACCGTCGTCCCTATATACATAGGGCAAACCTTAAAATTCTATTTAGGAATTAGCAATCGCTTTGATATCTAATTCACATGTATGGGCACAATCGTATTTCGAGATCGAAGTCATATGTTGCCTTTAATGTATATTTTCCGAGGGATAAGGCACAGTTAGAGAGCATGTATTATGGGCAATATTGTTTACTAATATTCAAATTTTATAACATATCAAATAATAAACAATATGCGGGATATAAACATGCTAAATATAGAAATGAAAATCAACATGAATTTCGAAAATCCCTAGGGAATTACCAAAATTTTAAAGGGCATATGGCCCTATCCGGAAAGGATATTCATATCTTTTAAAAGTTGGAAAACTTATCTTTTAGGATACTCAAATATACTCCAAATAATTTCCAAATTGCTAGAGATATGTTCAGGATATCCAATCGAAATACACACTTATTCGATATGCTCGGAATTCTCGGATGGATTCAAATTTTGACCACAAGATAAATTAGATATTCTAAAAAATTGTGCATGATCTTTTTATGATGATGTTCGGGATTTATAGACTATCTCAAATTTCAACCGCGGAATAAACCAAATATCTAGAGATATACCACAAATCCTAAAATATGCTCCAGATATACGCAATATCCACAAAAAATAAAAGATATGGAGAAAAATTCAAATTTGATATGCAAAGATCGATCCTTGTCCTTGAACATTCCACCCATGTCTCATTTGAATATCACTTTTACTTATGTTGCTGAGATTCAATTTTATCTAGTCAACTTTTCTTAGAACGCGCAAATCAAATCTGAAGTTAACCAAAGCAAACATCCATTCAAGATAAGGAAAGCTACAATTAAATCATGGCACTTTTTAATTCTAGGGGAATTGCAGAGGATGAAGGAAAGTCTAACTCCTCAGTTCGAAGGCTTCTTGCAAACAATCAAGCAAGACAAAAAGATTCCTCTCCTTAGTATCAAAGCAAAATAGTCCATACTCGATTACCCAATGTCATACTCAAACATTCGATCCATTCAGCAAAAAATAAAAATCAAACAAGTCAATGTCAAATGATAAAAGGATTTTTACCTTGAACCGAATGTGAGTTTTGCCAATCAAACTTGCACCACCAATGAAACACGTCCAAAGCAGAGTTGTTTTGGACTTCGAACAGCCATAAAAAGGCCCCTGGACAGCAGCTGAACTTGCGCCTAATCAATCGCGAAACAGCGAGTGCTTTGTGCCGAACAATATATGTCACGCCCCGACTCTCGAGCCCGCGACATCCCTACCAAATCGCCACGAGGTCACGAAGGATAACGTCCCCAGGCGCGTTATCGACCTTTCTACTATATACGCATGCGGAAACGGTTTACTCCCGGACAATAAAACAACAGGGATAGTAAAGCAGGAGATTCATACCAAAGCAATAGATCAAAAGCCACACGTACGGTCATCAAACAGCAGATGAGTCTAAACCCTACCGAGCTACAGAAATATACAACCCCACACTTCGGGGTAGCTCACTAAGACCTCAAAAAGGTACCGGGTCAAATAGGGTTAACTTCTCATCTACTTCAAAAGAATACCCTCATACCCTGGCCTTGGTATCCATAAAGCTCCATCACTTGGGACTGAAAAATGGTTCCCATAACGGGGTGAGATATAAATCTCGGTGAATCAAGCCTAAGCTCGGTTAGGATACTGATTCGCCCAAAACATCCTAACCACGAGCATTATAAAGATCACGATATAACCATATATCCAACAATCATATCACATGGCAATAATCACCCACACGCATACTTACCGGCCTTCACCACACATAATGCAATGCTTGACTCCACTCGACAGCCACATCGGACAACCAACTAAACACGCATCACGCTCACAAGCATGTACTGGACACCACACAAGTCCATTTATTAACGATGATCGCGCTCTCGGCGCCACAAATGGACGAGGATCCACGCTACCGGCGTGATCAACTCTCACAAATAATGCGATCCCGCATTCTTCCCGGCGGGACCGGGCAACGTTCCTTTTCCTCTCAAAGAACGGCTACTACAAGCGGTGTATCCAGTGCACTCGCACGGCACGGCAAGTAGGCATCCCTATACGGGGCGTCGGTCCATCACAAGCTGCGACCGGCATCCGATAATCCCTTAAAACCGTACGTACCATACGGGGCATGAATTATCGTGCATCCGGCAAGTCGTGTGGTTCCATAAAAATGGTACAGTGTGTACTCCGTGTACAGCACGAACTTGCCAGGAAAACCCATCATCGTTCCTTCATATGACCATGCAAGACACCCGACACATCAATCAATTTATTCTCTTTGATTTAGGCCGGATGCTCACACAACGTGCTCAACGACTCGGCCCAAGGCCATTTTAATGCCAAATTATATCTTTGATGCTGCACACGGTCATATGAATGCAAACTACCAATTAAATATGGCAAGATCACACGGGATAATTAATCCCCAAACAACACCAATCCACTCCACGAATATTTCAACGAGCATTTCAACGAGGCGAACCGCCCCAAAACACAATCATCAATTCCACACGAATAATCCATTTCAATTAGGCCACATAAAAGCTCAATTTCGTGCCAAATTCATTAATTAGCCAATTCGATTTATAATCGCCAATCGATCGCTCGTCTTTAACCTATCGCTCGCTCGCGATCAAAACCATGTACAGTCAAATTCGCTAAACAACAATTAGCCACAAACAATTCTAACTTAATCGATTATGGTCATTTAGCCTAAACCCGGTTTCTAACTAATCCGACCATAATCAAACCTACCTCAATACCCTACCGACTAACTAACTAATTCTAGGCGCAATTAGCGCCCTAACCAAGGATTAGGGTCAACTCACAACAACGGCGGTCGAGGTCGTGTCGGGCACGATTTTCGAGGCGGGCCCCGAAAATACTATTCACGCCGGAAAACACTGTTCACGCATATTCACCGACGGCACCTGTTCACGGCCGAAAACAAGTGACGAGCTCGTGACGGCAGCAGCTAGGCTTGGCGACGGAGCTCGGCGAGCGGCGAAGGCCGGAGAAAACATAATCCACAAAGTATAAAACAAAGGGATCGGGATTGAATTGAGGGAAAACCCGACCTCACGAGCTTAGGCGAGGCTGGGGCCGGCTAGGGGGCTCACCTACGGGTCGAGGACAACCCTCGGGACCAGCTGGTGGCGGCGGGACGGCGGCCGGAGGCGGCGGAACAGGGGCTGTACAGAATCGGCGCGAACGGGGCATAAAATAGGGGAGGCTGGCTCGGTTCTGTCCTAGGCTGTTCGTGGCGGTTTCCGGCGGTTCTGTGGCGGCGCGCGGCCGTCCGGTGGTGGCGCAGTGGCGGGCGGAGATGGCTGGAGGCGGAGGATGGTGGCGGTCGAGCAAAAATGGCCGGAGGAAAGGAGGAGGACGGCTGTTCGTGCGGTTGAGAAACGAGAGGGAGAGCGCGTGCGTGAAGGGGAAGGCTTCGCACACAGCAGAAGGAAGAAGAAAGAAGAAGAAAGAAGAAGAAAAAGAAGAGAGGAAGAAGGAGAAGAAAGAGGAGTCAGTAGTGGGGGGAAGCAAGCGGCAGACAAAAGGAGAAAAGGGGGGAAGGAAAGGAGGAGAAAAAGAGAAAGAGAAAGGGAGGGAGGAGGAGAAAAGGAGAAGAGAGAGTGGGTGGTGGGGAGAGGGAATGATGTTGGTGGTGGGTGTCACAATATAGTTATTATCACTCTAAGCGATGCCCAAAAATCTGCACTGGAAAATTAGAGAAAAAACACCCAAAAACTGCACTGTTTCCGGGCCAAACAGTAGTAAAAACTTCCCAGGACAGCAGCAAAATTTGCCTTCAAATAGTGGCACGAGCTTGCTGGAACAAACCTTCGAAGACAGCCTTGAACAGTGACGAATCTTGCCTGAACAGCAACTTGAACAGCACTGGACAACGATGGAACAGTGTTGGAGCGAAGATGAAACAATAAGTAGCGGCAACGAACTTTGATGGAGCTGTGACGCGTGACGGTAAGACAGCGGTGGACATCGATGGGGCCGTGATGGGCGATGGCAGAACAGCGGCGGCAATAGTAGGTCGGCAAAGGAGAATTAGCGCACGGGGGAGCTTGTCACAGAGGAGGATCAGCGCACTGATGAGCTTGGCACGGAGGAGGGTTTCGACCCTTGAGGGAAAACCTTCGAACTCTGTCCCGAACTCACGTCGTTTTTCTCCAAGTTTTCAGAGATCCCCTGCTTCTCTCTCATTTCTCTCCGTATTTCACGTGTGCTCTCAAAAGTATATGAGCAGAAAATTTTTGCCGACCCCTGTCTTGTGAATGTAAGTCCCTTTTATAAGCGAAGACCACTAGGGTTTTCTCAAGATCTCCATGCGTTTATCTTTTTTTTTTTTTTTTTCGAAAGAATATAGCCTTATCTTAATATAATTAAAGCTTTAAGGGTTATTAAGTAATGCAGATTTTTCCAAGCCCAGCACCACACGTGTATATGCAGGATTTGATCCATGTTATATTCGCGGCCTTGATCAAATTTCCAACCAACATGGGCTCGGTCTCGCTCAATTTTGACAAGGCTCAGAACCCTTATTTTTGCCTATGAATTTCGGACACCATGTCCCCTTAACAGGCTTGCCAAATTTCTAATGAGCTCTTGCTCAGTCCCAACGTCAATTTCAGGTTCGCTTCCGCCACAATTCCAATGCAAAATGTAATGCATGAATACTAAAATTAAATGAAAATGATGAGTTATTGTTTTTTGTTAGAACTAAAAGTTTAGCTCTAATTTTTATCCAAAAATGACTGAAAAATATTAGTCAAAATTTAGGTGCCAACACCATTCCCGTTTATTTGGTTGTTTGGAAGAGTTCACTTTTCCACATGCGTAATAGGTCGATAGCGTGCCTGAGATGTTATCCTTCGTGACCTCGTGGCGATTCGATAGGGATGTTGCGTGCTCGAAAGTCGGGATGTGACACAAGATGCTATATGATGATAGGAGATCTGCAAGATATGCGAAATATGCAATTAGATAATGGCATGAGATACGCAAGATAAGCTAAATATGCACTGAAATAATGCGAGTTATGCATGATAATTTTTTTTTATTTTCCTTTTTGAATTTGTGGTCATGTGGAGGTAGACATGAATTGAAGATTTTTATTATCTTGATTTATATTCCAAATTCCCAATGAGATAAGGTTTTCTAAGAAAGCTTATCTTCCTAAAAGTTTTAATTATATAGGGTCTCTAAGAAATCATATCTTACTAATTTATGATGAAAATCCAAGGTTTAACATTAGTTCCCTGGGCTTAAATGATGAGTCCTACTAACATTAAAATTAAAGGCTTCTTATCTCATATGGGCCTTCATTTAATCCAAGCTCAATGAGCACCCCTTATGCAATTCCGCCAGTGTTCCCCATTGTTACTTGGCCAAATTTTGTCCAGACAAATCAAATAAGTTCAGAACCTCAAACCACTGCCAGTCCAATGCAAGATGTAATGCATGAATGTATAAAATAAACTATCCTATATGACAAATCATTTAGTTATTTTTGGTAGGAACTAAGATTAGTTCCTTTTTTATGCTTGAATGAATAATTTAACGAAAATAATGACTAAAACTTGCAAGACAATGACTCTAACTAGCTCGAGACACTTTTTTGTTACTCTATCAGCTCCTGCACTGAACTCTGAAATTTAAAAGGCATAAGGTTCCATGAATGAGACTTTTTAACAATAGATTAATATGACAAACGATTGTTTCACTCAGATTAAGGTTTCACCAGTCCTGATTTGATCATTTTGAGTGTCTAATTAGTGCAGTACCTACCACCAAATAGGCAACTTTTCTGTTACTCTTTCAGCTCCAGCACTGAACTCTGAAATTTAAAAGGCATAAGGTTCCATGAATGAGACTTTTTAACAATAGATTAATTAATGATAACGCTGCATAATTATCATCTCAAAAACGATTGTTTCACTGAGACGGTCCACCGTTTCTGTCCTTTTTCATTAGGAACTCCGTTTCATGCTGGTAACTATAAAGCAAGTATAGCATCAGCACTAAGATGACCAATTCAGGAGTGCTAGAGTACAGAGGGGACCACACTTATGCATGAGATGAAGAATAAGGTCGAGCGATTTATGTGGGAGAAAACGTTATTGCTGGAAGAAAGATGCGGCTGTGTAGTTATTGAACAATTGTAAAGCAAGAGACATATAAATCATTTGGACAATGAAAGTGATGTTTGCTTAAGGAAGAGCAAATCAGTTGATTTTTATGTGCAGCTGTTGAACATTTGTACTATCTGCAATATAAAGGGAGACTGTCGACCGCTAAATGTTTATTTTCGTCAGCCTTTCTCTTTGCTTCGTGTTCAGTTGTTGAATGCACATAGACTCCAAATTCTAACTTAGCACAGTCATAGATGGCCGCATGTATATCCCTGAATGAAATGTTTCCAAAGTTGAATAGTGACATTTAGTTTTGGACTGGTCAAGTTTTAGGAAATTGAAAATGATGAATGATTTCTACTTTAGTTAGTTTTGTAAGGCCGATGGGGATAAGGTGAAAGAGAAGCACTCACAAACACTCACAGGACAACTCAAGAAGGAGACGAAAAACTTTTCTTATGTGTTCACCTTGAATCACCCCTGCAAAAAATTATTACAAGACACGCCTATTTATAAGCTTGATACATTACTCCTGAATTGACTCATAAATGACTTATTAAAAGCAGCGCTTCAATAAAGACTCCTAGAAATATGAATAGTCACGATGTATATACATAATATTCTCAAAATTACGTTTTGACTAATTTTCAGAATTTTTTATTCGGTAAAAATTAATTTTGATCACATATTCGGATTGTGCCGCCACGCATGGCCACTCGCACTTTTTAACAGTTCAATTGAAAAGCACAAAGTCTCGGAAAATGTTTTCCTGTCGATCATCGCGTACGATTCAGTTTTAAGTTAGATAAAGAGCTCAAAAATGGGATTGCAGGGAATTCAAAAGCCCAGACAAGTTCGAAATTTTTCCTGGAATGCAACATTGATATTGCCACCATTTGCCTCGAGTAGGACTTGACTCGTTTCTTCGTTTATTAACGAGTCATGCGCAGCACTTGCATGGTCATGGAGTTGTTAATCATGACTGTTAAACATCCATCTCATTGTGCCACGGTACTTAGTTGTGACATCAAATCCTTCACCATTGGTTTGGAACTAGCACTGCCGAAGATTGAGTAACTAGGACTCTCATAGCTTACAGTACCCTCGATCTATCTCGAGAGTTTATCGTAACTTTTACTTCAATGTCAGATCTGGACAAGGATGAATTTGCTACTTGTTAGTACTAGAATGCCAAAGCATCTGTATCATCAGCAACTCGGTATTGGAATGAACCAATTCAAGTGTGCCAGATTTACAGAGAAGTTAAAACTATAGAAGATCAGATTGCATGGACATCAGCATGTCAACAACCATAGCTCTATGAAGCAGAACGGTTGGTCTGTTGCTTTCCCATTAGAAGATTTAGCTGATGTGAGTTAAGAGTGAGGAAATTTATTGTGTGTAGCTAATGGAAAATCTGTACTGACTCGAATATCGAAGGACAATTGCTTTACAACTAAGACATTTCTTTTTGTCAATGTTTCTGTGCTTTATGGAGAAAAATATGAGATGCCCATGAGTTCTGGCATCTATAAATAGGCATCATTTGGAAGCAAGTGTCGCATCCATCAGAGCACTTGGGAGTAGTTACAAGAGAGGCAGAAGAAAACCGAAATGACGAATAGGGTTCGGCTTTCCGCCAGTTTAGCACTCTTGGCTCTGGCACTGTCCTTCGCCGATGCCTATGACCCAAGTCCCCTGCAGGACATCTGTGTAGCTGTCCAAGAACCCAAGAATGCTTGTAAGCTTGTCTTTCCCTTCCTTGGTAGAACTCTCCGAATTAGTACATTTTCTCTTGATTTCAGAGTAGTCCTCTGATACTCTTACTAGGTGCACCGGGGAAGCTCATCGGGCATTACGATTGATTTTTTAAACAAGACATCGTGTACACTAATTTCAAACAAAACAAGACAATTAAGTTAACAAAACCATAACATATCTCGTTCTTGGTGCGACCTTATTGTATACTAGGATGTGCCTCAAAGGTATATGTCAGCAACAATTTCCTCTATAACAGAAACTCCTCTCTGCAGTGTTTGTGAATGGAAAGTTCTGCAAGAACCCCGTTCTTACCACAGCGAACGACTTCCTCTTTTCTGGCCTCCAAGTTCCTAGAAGCACGGCCAATCCAGTGGGCTCCACAGTCACCACAGTGTTCGTGGACCAGCTACCAGGACTCAACACTCTAGGCATTTCCATGGTTCGTATTGACTTTGGAATAGGTGGTTTAAATCCTCCGCACTTTCACCCTCGTGGCTCCGAGATTTTGCTTGTCTTGGAGGGCACCCTCTATGTAGGCTTTGTCACGTCCAACCAACTGAACAATACTTCCTTTGAGAAAGTCCTCCACCCCGGAGATGTTTTTGTTTTCCCGATCGGGATGATTCACTTCCAGCTCAATGTTGGAAAGACCAATGCAGTCGCGATCGCCAGTCTTAGCAGCCAAAACCCAGGAGTCACCACGGTCGCTAATGCCCTCTTCAATGCGAAACCTCCTATTTCCCCTGAGGTACTAGCCAAGGGGTTCCAGGTGGATGAGAAGCTTGTTGAGACACTTCAGAAGAAGTTCTGGTACTACAATTAGCCTGAAAGACGCATCTGACGATGGCGTCATCTCTGTGTACTTGATTAAAAGAACTTTTAAGTCATCTGATGAAGTTCCTAGTTCAAGCATGAATAAAGTTTCCTTGTGTAACATCTTATATCGATTTCAGTATAATAAGACTGTTGTTTTGTGCACCATCTACTTGTGATGAACTTATTTGATGGAACTAAGACAGAGAAAGACAGTAAGCTCGACACTACACTCTACCATGTCACAGGATTTCCAACCTGAATGCTTTACAATCACGAACTGCTAATAACCATCATCAGTTCTACTAAGGCTGCATAACTAATATGGAACGAATCAGTATCGATGGAACTTAAGTAGCTTCAGGGATCATGATGCGGCCTCACAGGATTCCTTTTTGTACATGTTAGTTGGGGTTCTTAAATTGCATTTCCTTAAGATTTTGCTCACCATTGATTATTGTCCTTTTCCTATTTACTTAGTCTATGATAAGTGCTTAAATAACTAATAAAAGAAATGAAGAAAATAAAACGACAGCATTAGTCCCCATGATTGTAATGAGATTACTAGCGAACGAATCTCATAATTGATTGTTGATCTCCTTACGTTATCTTAGTTACTAAGATAATTTGAATTGCAGATGCTGGTAATCTCACCCCCAAGCCACCACATGACCGTCGATAGATGCTGCAAAGTCACGGAACCGCCGTGAGCAGCTCTTACAGTCGACGTACTCTATTTTGGCGCCCGGTCCTGTTCACGTCTATTCCAGCCTTCACCGCCCAGCTCCGCGACCTACCGACCACCTCAGCCGTCGTCCTCGACCCCTTATCGTTCCCCAAAGTAGTTGGAAGCCAGCGGGCACCTGTGGAGCTCGATTTAGCCCCGACCGGACCTCTCCTGTTCTGACCCGCATCCCTTGTTCGCGCCCCGGGTTTTGTCCAGCCCTCGGTCCGCCCCCTTGCGCCGCCTTCAGCCGCCACTGTCGCCACCCTTAGTCACCCCGAAGACCCCCTACCGTGGCCGAACCTTCCCTCAGCCTTTGGACCACCCAAGCCTCCATAAATCAGCCCCAACGCCACTGCGCTGTTTTTGTGATCCACTGTTCTGCCACCAATCGCCATTGTTCCCACCACCGGCGACTGCCAACTGCCATCTCGAGTTCTGTATTGCTGTCCCAAGGAGTCGCCATGTCCCATGATTACCCTTGACCGAGTTTGGAGCCCGAAGATTGAGGTTGGCCATGTGAGCACTAGGAGCTAGCTGAGCCGTTTCGTTGTTGCTACCCATGCTGAGACCGCCCAAGCTTGTTTAATTTGTGAGTTAACCCCTAACTCTCATTTAGGACGCTAATTACGTTCGGAATTAGATTAATTAGCTAATTAAAGTATTTATGTAGTTTAATTACGGTCGGATTAGCTCGAGACTTAATTTAGGGTAAATGATCGTAATTAGTTAAGTTAGTTGATTAGTTAGGTCGTCTGTGGCTAATTGTGGGTCGAATTGATTGATTGTAGTTGATTGATCGCGAGCCGGTGATAGGTTATAGACGAGCGCATGATTGATTGTCGATTGGATTTCAAATTGTTATCGAAATCGACTGGCTTTGATTGATTAATCGTCTCTCGCAATTGTTGGATTTGAATGCTGAATTTGATTGTTGATTGCCGTGGATGTTGGATTGGAGGTTGTTGACACCTAAATTTTGATTTTTTTCAGTTATATTTCATAAAAATGAGAATTAACTTTAGTTCTCACCAAAAATAATTTTCATGCATAACATATTTTATTTTTGTCACGTATGCACCGCATTAGCATCGATCCGCCTTGGTGATGTGAGATTGACTTAGTTTGACGAGTGATTTGGGCCTAGATTGACGGGCAAATTCTTGAGTATGTGCCGAAAATTAACAAGGCTATTGGAATAATTTTGAGCTTAAAATAGTCCATTTAATGTTTAATTTGGGAAAAAGCCTTTTAATTAAAAATGTCCATTAATTGAGAAAAAGGCTTCATGGACGAATATTTTGTGTCCGGATCAAATTGCGATTATCACAAGTTGAGGGACAATTTTGCAAATAATGAAAATAAAATGTAAACCCTAGCTCACCATTATAAATACACCCAATTAATTGCAATACACAGCCACTTGTGGGAGTTCACTGACGGCAAAAGTGAGTGAGGGAACAAGAGAAAAAGTTTTGCTCTCGTTGCAGGTCCTGAAGATGGATGGTATGCACTAAGAGAGGAATTGCCCACGTACAAACAGAAGAAAAGAAGGAAAAAGGGAGTCTCCATGACCTCAACTTTTCCTTTTATTTTCTGATTTCATGCACAGATTCGAGAAGGCAGAACCATATGCGCTCTAGCATTCGAAGAAGAAAAGAAAAGGAGATGAACAAAGACTGTCCCTCCGGGTCTTTGCTTCTTCACCGACCGACCTGTAGATTTCCTCAAGACCAGAGAGGCCAATTCATAGTCAAACACGGCAGATTTTGGAGGTTGACAAAAACAAATTCTGTTCACAATACAAGACTCACGTGGAGATTAGAGAGAAAGGAAAAAAATTTCTGATCATACACAGAAATTCTCGTGAGAAATAGAGGGAGAGGGGAGTCAGGTTCTGTTGGCCGCACAGTCCAATAGTGCTTTGCTATTTCTCCCAATTTCTGTGGCTGATTTGGTCCAACTTTGCTGCCTTTCCACCCCCGATCCATCGCTGTTTGGTGCCAAAGAATCGCCACTATCCAGGTGTGATTTTGATGGCTGTTTGAAAGCAATTCCCCCGCTATTCAGCCTTCAAAGTTGCTGATATTCGAAGGCGAAATAACTGCGGATCGGTACTTCGAGTTTCTGCTGATTAAAAGTCGAACCTGGGACTGCGTTGAAGCCATTTTGCTGTCGCTGGGCTGCTGTTCGGCCGTGAACAGTGATTATTTTTTCCAGATTACCTTGTTGTTTGGTGCAGGATACATGTTTATTGCCTGGGGTCAAGTATCTTTGATGTGATTTTCATCGAGGTCGGAGCTGAAAGGGCATAAAAACCCAGGCGTTGCCTCATACATCATCGAACTTATTATATGCGGTTTGAAGAGCACAAATTTGATGATCTTGTCAAAATAAGGTAACGATTACTCTAACTATTGATACAATCATGATTTCGTTACTGGTGTTGTTAATTGAACATTGATTTTTAATGCTACAGGGGTAAAGTTCTTTTGCTAAAAAATCAATCTTGCATGAAGATGCTTGGATGCTCCCTCATGATTCTTGCAATTTTCGGAAAAATTGAAGATTCCTTGGTTGAGATGTGGATTTTGCTTATCTTGAATTGTTGCTCGGATTGTCGTGGATATTTATTTTAGTTAGCTTGAGAATTGGTTTGCATCTTCTAAAAGCTAACTTAATAATTATGATTTTAAGCAAGGTAACACTTAATCGGCAAGGCATCTTATATTCTTGGAATTTGCAAAGGAATGCCGAATCTGAGTTTCCAAAATTTGAAGCAAATCTTATAGATGTTGTGCATATTTTGAGCAAGAACTTGTTTAAGATTTGCGTATATCTTGAGCATATTTTTGGATTCTTTAGGGATAAAATATTCGGCATATCTTACGAATAATCTTCGAATGATTGGAATCTTGATCTACCTTGAAAGTAATGGACATATCTTGGCACATTTTGATATATCTGATGATTTAATATTTTCTTGAAGATATTATGCATACTGTTCGAAATATTCTAATTATCTCAAGATTAAATCTGAATTTTTTCGAAAAATCTGAATATTTTGGATAAAATCGCATCCCGATTGAAAATTTCAAACATATCTTTAAAATCTGAGAAATTATCTCGATAAGCTTGAAATCTTAAGAGATAATCTTTCCTAAGTTTAAAAAAATATCAATATCCTTTGTGGATAGGAGCTTATCTCCTTTAAAATTTTGGTAATCCCTTATGGATTTTCGAAATTCATGTTGATTTTCATTTCTATGTTTAGCATGTTTATATCCTGCATATTGTTTATTATTTGCTCTTTTATAAAATTTGAATTTTAGTAAACAATATTGCTCATAACACATGCTCCCTAATTGTGCCTTGTCTCTTGAAAAACGTACATTAAAGGCAACATATGACTTCGATCTCGAAGTACAATTGTGCCCGTATGTGTGAATTAGATATTAAATCCTTGATCTCGAGGAGCGGATCGCTAATTCCTAAATAGAATTTCAAGGTTTGCCCTATGTATATAGGGATGACGGTAATTCTATAATATATACACTTGCTAACCCTAATCTTGGGGATGTTGTGAATAAAAATCGAAATTTCGGATTTAAAAGTGTTTTATGGGCAATATTGTTTACTTTTGTTCAAATTTCATCATTTTTATGGCTTAAATAAATTCCCGAAAAAAATTCAAAAAAGATGTCACAATTTCTTAAGTTAAATAATGTTTTCTCATACTTTTGCATGAAAAATAACACCTAGTAAAGCTTAGGACTTTGAGAAATCAATTTCTTGAATTAAATTGGGTGTTATTTAACTTTAGGATAGCCTTTTACCTTAATTTTGTCACAAATCCGAAAATACATGAAAAATACCAAAAAAACATCATTCGCATTGCGTATTATATAGTTGTATGTCATATTTTCCATGTCATTCATATTTGCCATGTCATTATGCCATGTCATGCATTCTTCCATGTCATCTTGTCACATCATTCATGCATACTTCATATTATATCGTAATTGCCATGTCATTCTTTTACGCCATTGCGTTTCACATGTCATACAGTTAATTTACATTAGCATTGCATTTAATAAAGAGAAAACCCTAAAAAACTAACTCAAATCACCCATCAAAGGATTTTTCATGAAAATTGATATCGAAAGGGCATTAATTGAAAAATTAATGTAACCAAGTCCCCGAACTCATAATTTCTGGTTCATAGAAATAAAATAGTTCTCCCATTATTTTATTTAGGTTTCTAATCAACCTACCGTAAATGATTAGTGACGACTCCAAGATAAATCTTTGCATGAAATTGAATCTAAGTTGCGATTTAGTAGGGTTTGGGAGAGTCCGCATTAGGTTAGTCGAATATAACCTAATAATTCATTAACCTGAAATTTCCTAATTTTAGGTCGCGATAGAGGTTAATTGTCTCGAATTGCTTGAAATGTCTCGTCGATAGAATTGTGCATTCATATGACCACGAATGAGATCAAATTGCATGATTTAGCATGAAAATGGCCTTGGGCCGAGTCTTTGAGCACGTCCACATGAGCATCCGGCTAATAGTAAAACATAAAAATTGGTTGGTTGTCGGATGTGCCCGAATGGTCATATGATGAGGTTAAATCGTGCCGGTTGTACGGGAACCCGGACAAGTTCGTACCGAGCTAGTCGTGCGGAACCACACGACTTGTCGATGCATGTCAATTCATTCCCATGCCGTCGTACGGATCACACGAATTGTTGGATGCCGATCGCAGCTTGTGAAGGACCGACCCTCCTTTTTGGAATGTCTGCGCTATGCCGTGCCGGCCGCACTTTGGATACATAGCTTTCGGTCGCCGTCGTCGAAATGAAGGACGATGCCCGGTCGTGCCGGTCGTAGTGTTTGGGGCCACACTGTGGTGTGTGTCAACTATGCCGGTGGCGTGGGTCACCGGTTAATAAATGGGCTTCGTGTGGTATCCTGCGCATGCAAAATTGATATGATGCCATGCCGTTGTTTGTCTGATGTGACTATTGAGTTGAGTCGAGCATTGCATTATGCGTGGATTCTGGATGATAAGCTTGCATGTGATTGAGATATCTCGCTCTTTGATGACGTGATTATTTGTTAGGACGTGCGAGTGAATCAACGCCCTAGCTGGGCTTAGGCTTTGACTCACTAAGATTATTCTCACCCCGTCGTTTAAATTTTCAGGTCCCGAGTGATGGAGCCCGTGGACATTAAGGCGATGGTCGTTGTAGGATTTTTGAAAATAGATGAGAGTTAACCTTACCCGACTTGTGTATATTTTTGGGAGTCTTAGAGGGCCGCCCGAAGCATGGGGTTGTATAGGTTGGCTGTTAGCTCTGTAAGGTTAAGGATCATCTGTTCGGTAATGAAACGATATATCTTTTGGCTGAATGACTGTTGGGTCTGTTTCCCGCTTTACTATCCCATGTTGTTTGTTGACCGGAGAGTTCACGTTTTCCCATGCGCTGTAAGCGAGTAGGTCGATAGTGTACCCGAGACTCTATCCTTCGTGATCTATGGCGATTTTGGTAGGGATGTCGTGGGCTCGAGGGTAGGGGCGTGACAGTCAATGTACGAAATCTTCTGTTATTTTCGCTTGACGGAGCCGCGGGAAGGCCCAACAGTACAAGCGAGCTGGAGTCCTAGACTACCAAATAGGCATTATTGTTTAAACTCAAAAAAATGCAGTGTTATAAAGGTTGTTGGTCCAGTGTTAGAAAATGGGAAAACCTTAAAATTCTCTACTTTAATCTCAGTACTGTAAGCACTTCCAACAGAAAAAGAGAAGAAAACTGACACTAGTATTAATACAATAAACCAAATTCTTAACTAGTCCAATCTTTCTGGTGCAATTATTCCTCTTCTTCTGGTTGAAGCACATTGACTATTCTTTCTCAGCCTACTCAGCATATTCCATTGTTGTCAACAGATGCTATGTTAAGGTGCTACCAATCCTGATTTCATTTTGATTGTTTAATTGGTGCAGCACCTACTACCAAAATATGCAGTTTTCTATTACAACTCCAAATCCTAGACTGTACTATTTTAGAAGGCAAAGCAAAAGTTTCCACGAATTAGACTTTTCAATGATAGCTTAACTAATGATAAGCTGCACAATTCCTATCTCGAGAGTGAGGTTTGCTTAAGGAAGAGCAAATCAATTGATTTTCATTCCGAAAGCCGGTCGGTACGGCTTTGTTCCGAACCTTGGTCACTGCGATGATAGAAGCTTGATTTACCAAATGTGACTTCGCCCGGCATAATTGTCAGACAATGAGAATCACAAGCGTATGTCCATAAAATGAATTGTCTCCAAAGTGGAATAGTGATATTTAGTTGTGGACTGGTCGAGTGTTAGGAAGTGGAAAATTGTTGCTCCTTTAGTCAGTATTCTAAGGCTTCATTTCTATTGGTACTCCAATTAATCTTTCAAAACCCAATACTAATTTCAATATGATCGACCAATTCTAACTACTCCACTCTTTCTGGTGCAACAATCCATCTTCTACATGATGCACAATGTTTTTCTCATGCAGATTGACAATCCTTCCTCAGTCTACTTCGGCATATTCCTTGGTAGAAGTTCAATTTTCATCATCTTGGCCTCTTCAACTGGTGCAGTAGACACGGCCAAATGCGCAATCCTGGTTGCACTCTCAAATCCATTATTATACATAAGGGTGATCGGTTCCAGGATGCGTGGTTCTCGTGTTAGAACCGAGAATCGCCGGCTAGGGACCGGTTCCGTAAGATGCGTACCGTGAATCACCTGCTCTTTTTATGGATCCATCCGAGAACTGAATCATTGGTCCGGTCGGGTTCTCGGTTGGATCTTGGTTACGGTTCTACCGAGCACTAACATCAATTAAAAATGAAAAGGGAACTAGTCCCTAGCGGTTGAAGGTGAAAATTTTCAATATGCAAGATAACAATGGGGACAATGATTTTGTACCATTGCCAAATGGAAAAATTTCAATAAGCAAGATAACCAGTATTGTAATATTTACAAAAGTTATTCCAAAAGGCACAGATACACTTAGTGCGGCCATCTAGCTAGCCTAAACGAACGCCCCACAATCTTGCTGTGTCACTGCAATTATTCCATATTCCATGTTCGATACTTCATGAAGTCGGGCATATCCAAAGTTATGCACTCAAATTAAAAGAATATACATTTGTATTATATAAAGGGACTGGTCCGATTGAGCCGGTTGGATGGTTCCCACCCGAAATCAGTACAAATCTTGATATCTGATTCTACAATCTTAAAGCTGGACTTGAGCTCCATGTCTTAGGCCATACTGTTTATAAATGACGTCTTGGGCTCTTTTCAAGTAAGTACAATAATCCGATTTTGCCATTGCCAATGCTCTGTTGCATGCTGCATGGCCTTAATGTAGCGACCTCTCCCTCAGGTGAACCACCTAGGGATTCGGCTAATGGATTGCTAAGTCTATACTTAGCTCGATCTCTCAAGTGCTTACCAATTCGTGACTTAAGGTGCGAATATTTAAAATGAAAAATTTATTCAATTTGGAGTCGGCCTTAATCAAGTTTTTGGTGGGTTGAGTAAAAACGCAAGTAAAGTGAGGGGAGATTACTCTACTTCTACGAACTAGAGATTAAATGAATTTGGGGCTTGACTACTGTAGATTTTTCAGTACCTTTCTCTTTCACTTTTCAAAAAAATAATTTTGTCAAGCAAGTTAGATTAATTTTAATCTAGCCACTAACATGCGAGACGATCATGCGGATGCCCAAAACATCAAGAAAGCTAAAGCATAAATAAATTTCTAGGGTAGGGAAAAATGACATACCTTAATGCTAGCACATTAATTCCCTAACAATGTTAAAATATTAAATTGCTGAGTATATAGACTAACATCTATAGTCTAACTAACATCTCTAATTAATTCTCTTTGAGTTTTCATTTATATAATTGAAAACTAGCTTTATGATGCATGAATATAAACTTATTCTAAATGGAACTATATTATCATGACATGAAGGACGTTTAATTAAATGACCTAAATCTAATGACAAATAAAAAATGATTCCTAACTTAGAATGGCATGCAATTAAATGAACCCAACATGCCATCTTGATGGTACGCAAATAACCACATGGCAAAGCTAATCACATGGCAAACATGACAAAAGACAATGCGAGATGACATGAGCATGAAATGCAATCTATCCAACGATATGCCGATGGTATTTTTAGATTTTTATCAACAACAGTAATTAAAAATTATGAAAAATAAATTATTTAAATTAGATAATATCCAACGCAATTTGGGAATCAAACTAGAAAAATCCTTATTCAAGATGGAAACTTTTCTTGATTAGATAGACACTATCCTAATCATGCAAAGTTTCTAGAAAAAAAATCCTAATCTGTATATAATATATTTAAACTCTAGAGATAAATTTCTTGTATTTTTCGAATAGGTAGCAATCCAAAAAAGACAAGATCATATTGCGACCGATAATCGTCGAATCGAAAAATGATATGTGTAAAAAATTCCAATCAGTTCAAATTTGGTAACGACTAAAACCGATGATCGCATCCTACGACATGAGGGTAGGATTGGCCGATTTTCTGCACGTCGAGAGTCGTATCTCGGGCATGACATCAGACACGTAGTTGAATTAGAAAATTTTCCTAATTTGGGTGATGCCCTAAATCTTGACGAATATTCAAGTTAGTTAACGTTTTTTTGTTTTAATTAGGCAGTGAAATCAAATATTCAAATTCGGAAAAAATTCTCACCGAATCTCAATTATCCCGTTTCCAATTTCGAAGACAAGTTGGATGGGGTGGCTGGGTTGGCCGGCGGGGGGACTCAGGGTGGTCGATGGGCGACACACGATGGACCTCGGTTTGATGAAGCTTGGCAAGGAGAGATGATCTCGGTCAGGCGCGTCGCGGGTATTGGGCACTCGAGAAGATGAGCTGCCGCGGGAATTTATTGGTGTCGTCGGTCTTGGACCTGCGCTCATCGAAAGCACTTACACATAATCACCACATCAGGATTTTTACCAGTTGCGTTCTTCTTATCTGTTGGTGTTGTCGTTGCTTTCTCTAAAGGAGCACTAGTCCAAAGTGCACTCCTTCGGAACAAAAGCCTTGGGAACTTCAAAACAGTCGAGGGCTCGTGTATATATAGGAGAGACTTCATCTCATAGATTTCTCTACCAACTCTTCCTTATTCTTGGGCAAAAGCCTTGGGAACTTCAAAACAAATCATCTGTTAAAATCTTTTCCTCTTATTTAATTAATTTCTCTAGCTTGGACGTTTAATATTTACTTCGCTAGTTCAATCTACAAGTCAATGTTCAAGATAAGACGAATTTGTTCACATCATATCTTATAACTATATTTCCAATGATTCGAGGTACAAAAATAAAGCAGATTCAATCTCTCTCTCTCTCGCTCTCTCTCTTCTTGACATCCCTTCCTACATTTACGTTCTATCGTCTGTGTTCTATCTTTGGAACCAAGCTTTGATTATTCATCTTTATCATAGCTAGCAACGCTAGTGATGTGATTCGTAGAATGAGTAATTTGCCTCCAGTGCAATTAAGAGCTATATATCTTCTTCTCCATCTTTGCAGAGGAAATTATGTTGTTGAGATAATCCCCAAAATAATTTGAAGATTGGAGGGACCGACAGAATAAGGTGAACAACTCGTAGAACATAAGGACGTCAATTTGCTTGGAAAGACTATTTGTAGAAAGAGAACAAATCACTTAGTGAAAAACTCGCGAGAAGTCTAGAAAGATCACTTTGCAGACTTAGCTCGTGCTACAGACGCCTTAGATAATTGACATACGAGCCTCTACAATCATGTTGCGAAGACCCAAACTCTTCATCAATCTGATTTGAATTCAAATTAGTGTGTCATAGATGTTCCTTTCACAAATTTATCTAATCAAACCAAATATGGGCATTTATCAAAATATTTCAGAATTCATTCCATAAATCAGATTCGCAAATCAATGTGTATAACCTTTCACAACACCTTTCACAAAACGTTTCTCAAAGCATTTCTAAAAAATTGAAAAATAGTAAATGCCCGATACAGATTTTACGTAGTAAACGTGCTCTTTCATGACTTGTAATATATAGGATACTATCACTTTCGAGACATGAGTTTGTAAGTTCATAGAAGAGATAGGCACCACTCATCCGAGAAAAACTAAAACAAACCTCGAAAGTTATCATGATCCAATGAACTCGAAATCCTATAAATTAGGCGGAACGCGATATGGAAAAAAATATCAAGTGTTGAGCTGCTTTAACTATTACTTGACTAAAATGAGCTTATGCAACGAAATAGCAACTCGTACGCCTTAAATGGACAAACTCGCCCATAGCAGACTATCAGTGTTTCATTGTTGTTCTCTATTCATGGCTCGTGCAACAAAACTTTAAATATTATTTAATCGACTTCTATAAACTCTCACGGCTCCATAACACCCTAAACTATCATTTCTATATAACATCACAGCTTAATAAACTCTCAAGCGAACTTGAACGAACCTAGAAAATTGAAATTTACATAGATCCATTTTCACAGCTCGATTTTAAAATTTCTTTCAATTATATGGACAAACGGCTGGAATTTCTACCGCGCGTTATGACTAAAAAATAACCGGCTTGTTGAGATGTTATATGCGCGAATTTTTCTCTCCTTTCTCTTCCCTTCTCTTTCTTTACGGTCTCTCTTTTTCCTTACGTTCTTCCCCGTTTTGTACCGCCGGTCGCCCTTTTTTTCTTTTTCTCCTTTTCTCTTTTATGTCTAAGACGGTTTGAAGCTTTAAGACAAAGTGAATGGGCTTTGGACTGGGCCCATTTATTACCCTATAAGTAGCGATTTGCCTGTTAAAATCAACTTCTGGGCAAGAAGAGATGACACGTGCATTGAGTTCCTTCTAAGTGACTACTTCGGGAGGAAGACGACCTGTATATGATACCTCTGCTTGGCCTCTGAGTATGTTCAAACTTCGGGAGTTCCTTCTGGATATGTTTAAACTTCGCGATTGGGATGATTCACTTCCAGCTCAATGTTAGAAAGACCAAGTCTTCTTTGCATGCGAGAATTGGAGTGGAAGCCTTCTCTGTGTGCATGTTTTCCTTGGTCAATGTTCTGAGTCTTCCTTCAGAGAAATCAAACTCTCGATTGTCCTCCAGAGAAATTTGACCACCTCGAATTATGAGACCTCGATGTCTACTTATAATGCATAATTCCAATGGACTCCCTCCAGTTAAGCTTAAACCCACATTGCTTAATAGTCATAGAACCCCCTCTTCATCTAGTGAAATTTGGCCGGCGGGCTTGGCCCAATTTTTCTTCTTGCAGGCTCTTTTAAGGACGTGCTTGACCCATTCAGGGTTTATCTTGATTAAACTCAAAGCGTTTCTACTTTGACGGGCTAAACCCAACTCAAGTAAAGGTCAGAACCCGGTCTCTTTCCATGTAATCTTTGGCCACTCTATCTCCATGCCTTGGCCGAATTTTGCCCCCCCTCCTCACGAGCACAGTTTGTTCAATTAAAGCATAGAATCATTCGCCGTCAGTCCGGTTAAATGCGTTTAAAGGAACCATGCTCCCAATGAAAATATGAGATTTATTTACTTTGTTTTCGCTAGAAGGCGGGGTTGACCCATAATTTTCTATGCAATGAATTACTAATAGGATGCTAAAATTTAAATGTCAACACTTCGCAGCTTTCGAGTATAGAGTAGTAAATGTAACCGCTTTTTGATGTACGATTGCATAAATTGTTCATGGCTTAAATGAGAGGAATAGGCTGTCCATGGCACTGTACGTCCTTCAGCTGCATATTTTGGACACCAATCAGCACTGGTACACTTGAACACCTTGCAAAACAATGAAGCCACAAAAGAAGGAGTGAAGTGAAATCAAGTGAAATTATATCCCCTTTTTGTTTTGGAGGGCGCGCCAATGGGACCCTACAATAAATTTATTGGAATTGGATATGTATCAATGGAATCGTTAGTGTCAATTAGGAGTCTGTGGACTTTTGTGGCTCTCCACGGTGCTTTCGGACTAGGAATTGTTTGATCTTAAAGGGGATCTTCTATAATTTCACACGTGAGGTGTTATTTCTTGGTTTCGTCCGGTCATTAAACCTAATTGGTTACTTCCAATTACATAAATTAATAGTTCAAATCGCCTATATAAGCCACGGCTAAAGTTGCAAAAATAAGAGCTTGAAAAAACGATTTTTATTTTTTAACAGTTTGGGGAATGGAAACTGAACAAGTTTCACAATATGTTGTGATGTATTCATGGTTTGGCACTCTAAACCTTGACTTTTCCCTCTAATGTTTATCAAAGTTCTAGGATCGTGTATATATAAGAGAAACTTCCTCTCATAGGTTTATCGACCAACTCTTCCTTACTCTATGGCGAAAGCCTTGAGAACGTTGTTGACACCTAAAATTTTGACTAATCTATTTCTTGCATAAAAATTAGAACTAATTTTAGTTCTAAACAAAAATCATCCCACATAGCATTGGCATATAATTCAAACTTAATTCAACGGGCGTTTGGACTAGGCATGCGGTGGAAAAATGCACCAAGAAGATTTGGGCTTGAAAGAAATATTTTCTCGGGACCGTATTGCAAATACCGGAACTTCGGGGGCGTATTGCAAATACTTGAAACTTCGGGGACTGCATTGCAAATACCAAAAGAAGATGGGGAAAGGAAGATGGTGAAAGGAAGATGAAGAAGAGAAGATGAAAATGGAAGATGAAGAAAGGAAGATGAAGATGAAGAAGAGAAGATGAAAATGGAAGATGGAGAAATGAAGATGAAGAAAAGAAGATGAAGATGAAGAAAGGAAGATGAAGATGAAGAAAGGAAGATGAAAATGGAAGATGGAGAAATGAAGGTGAAGAAGAGAAGATGAAGATGAAGAAAAGAAGATGAAGATGAAGAAAGGAAGATGAAAATGGAAGGTGAGGAAATGAAGATGAAGAATGAAGGATGAAGAATTTTGCCTATAAAAGAAGAAGAGTTTTTTGGTGGGAGAGAATTGAGAGAGGTTTTTGGGGTGAAAGAGAATTGAAAGAATTTTTTTGGGGGAGTGGAAGAGAATTGAGAGAGTTTTTGAGAGGAATTCTTTAGAGAGGAAAAAGAGAATTCTTGAGAAAAAATTTGGAGAGAGTTTTGAGAGGGTATGAGAGTTTTGAAGCCCGATACTACTATTGCCAATTTTTGCACCGATCAACACAAGCTCTTGGTCCATTCCCATCATTCAAGCTCTGCAATGAAAAGAAAGTTAAGTGATTCCCTAACTTTCTTTAATTTCGAATACAAATTAGCTCGGATTTTCTACATTGATTTTCTTTCTACGTTTTTATGTTAAATAACAGTTGCATATCAACGTTGAGACATCAATGGTACAAGAATAGAAGGAGAGCAAAAAGGGGAAAATATCAACGTCCGGATTGCGGTCTCATGAAATCCCAAGCGAGATGAGAAAGAAGCGTGAATGAGAGATAGGACCAAGAGATTTCTCGGTCTAACGAGTCACCAAGTCGGTCCAATGGTCAAGACAAGCCCGGAGCACAAGTTTGGTGCACGAGTTCGGATTGGGGAGTAATCTTGAACCTATTTCATCCTAATTTCATGTAACTTCTTTATTTTAGAAATACTCAAAAATTCAAAAAATGTAATGGGAAGAAAAACCCAAAAAAAATTGATTATTTGATCTTCAAGTAGAATTCATCAAATTTGCCAAATCCATTATTTTTTCATGAATTTTAAGGTACCGAAAGGGCATTAGTTGTAATTAATGTAACCAAGTCCCCGGACTCTTAATCTCGGTTCGCGAAATAAGATAGTTTTCTCCCGCTATTTTATTTAGGTTTCTAATCGACCTACCGAAAATGATTAGTGGCGACTCCAAATTCAAATCACATTGCATGTTAATCATTCGAACCTTAAGTTGCGATTTGGTATGGACTTGGGAGAGTCCGAGTTAGGTTAATTAATTAATTAACCTGATAATCCATTAGCCCGAAAATGATGATTTGTTTATTTTTTTTAGGTCGCGACTTGACAGCGACTCATGGGGACCCAAAGAGGACTTAAGCCGGATAAGTTCATGAAAAGGAAAATTACTTGATTTGGCAATCTTGGTTGAATTTTAATCCCTAGGTGTTAAATGGTTTTGCGGGAAAGGGAGTTATAAGGGGAGGAGTCGTGGCTAACCTCTTTTGCGAGGCTTGGTGATGAGAATTTTATTTTTTGAACTATCGGAGTGCCGATTGCCTTTAAAATGTCGTGCATGCCGCTAATATAATTGCACTACACCACCTTGACTTGTGACCGAACCCGGGTCACCCGATAGTTTCGGGGATGGTATTTATGTGGTTCTTTAACCTTGGCGGTAAGGCTTCGCTAAAGGTTATCCCACTTGGATCCCGAGTTCTTCAAAAAATGGCTTAAGGGTTGTTCTCATGCGCGTGAGGCTATGATGCATGAGAGTTGCCCTTGTCGACCGAACCAAGCCGAGATGATTGGACCCGACTAGTCATGACTATGTATGCGAGGCGGCAACTAGTCATGATGAACGTGCGCGAGGCTGCGACATGTCGTTCGTCCTTCATTTCATTTTGCTAAAAGAACTAAAATTTGAATCCACGATTCATGCGCATGTCTTTGTGATTGACATTTTCTTCCTATGAGCGGTAATTTCCTGTCTCTCACGCCATGTTATCCCATTTTTATTTTGTGCTGGTCCATGGTTTAGGTTGATTGTTTATGAATCTCATTGTCTTGTTTCCAATTTCACACTTTGCTTCCGTAGTTTTTACAATTTCATCGTTGTCCTCAATTCTGATTTGGCTTGTTCCTATTGTACGATTTTTACTAAATTCTATGATCGAGTTTTGAGTAAGTGCCAAACATGAAAGTTGTAGATCTATGTTTCAACTAATATCCTACAAAATTTCAGAATTAAATTCATAGTTTAAGATGGCTTTTCGTTTTTTCAACTACTTGCGGTTATAACAGTTTTTTGAATGCGATTTTTCGAAAAGACACATTAAACTGATTTGATCCGCTCATTTCTAGTCCGATTGGCCAACTTAAAAGTTGTTCATCGTCTTCTCAACTATAAGCTCATAAAATTTGGACGTATTTTGACCAACGTGCGAATTAATACGTATTTTTTCGTAAAAATCGACGAAACTGAAAATTGCCCGATGCGATCTTTTGGTCATGTCTAGTTCGTTCATTGAGTCTAGAAGGAAGTCATGGACCGGCTCTCTATCCTCGCTCGTTGTACTTACTCTTGACTTGTCGCTTTTCAGGAAATTTATCTCGGATCCTCCGCATATTACTCGATTGGTGGTGAAGACAATGGCCGACATTAACGCCGTTGTCCATGAGATTTTGAATGAACAGCTCGGTGCTCTAACCGAGCGATTTGAAGGGATGATGTCTCACAAGATGATGGATAACTTCATAGTCAAGCTTCACCGTCCAGCTCAAGCCCTCCGCCGGTTGTGCCGGCTCTAATTTCCTCGGCAGCAATTCCAGCAAGGCCCCGGAAGGTGTTCCCTATCAGCTACACATTGGAAGATATTATTATAACGGGCCGGGTTCGAGCATACCACCCTCGATTTCAGCTCCCCAAACCAACCCGATGACGATAACCAACGACCAACAAATTTGTCATCATGGGGGATACATGAGGAGGGAAACCTAGTGGATTCGAAGTATACGACCTAGATGAGTTCGGTCCAGATTATGAGGAAGTTCGTCAAGATTTCGAACGACATGAGGAGATCAAGCCCTTGACCGGTGAACAAGCTATCTCAATCAACCTAGGCGATGCGGAAAACTCTAAAGAAGTTAAGATCGGGGCAAACCTTTCCAAAGAGATGTTCGAGCGCTTGATTAAGCTCCTAAAGGATTACCGGGACATTTTCGCTTGGTCCTATGCAGATATGCCTGGTCTTGATCGTTCCATTGTCGAACATTGTTTGCCGATCGATCCTTTGGCTAAAGTGGTGCAAAAGTCAAGGAGGGCCATACCGGAATTAGTCCGGAAGATCAAAGAGGAGGTCATGAGGCTTCTCGATGTAGGATTCATTGAGACTGAGAATATTCCGATTGGGTTGCTAACATAGTCCCTGTCATGAAGAAAGACGGCCGCATTCGGGTTTGTGTCGATTATCGAGACTTGAACAAGGCCGGTCCTAAAGATGATTTTCCCCTCCCGCATATTGACGTACTTGTTGTGACGTAATGCGGGGTTTGAATTGTTTTCATTCATGGATGGTTTCTCCGGGTACAATCAGATCCTGGTGAGTGTCAATGACAAGTTGAAAACCACTTTCACCACACCATGGGGAATGTTCCATTACCGGGTAATGCCGTTCGGTCTCGAAACGCCTGGAGCCACTTACCAACGAGCCATGGTTGCCCTTTTCCATGACATGATGCATAATGAGATTGAGGTTTACATCGATGACATGATAGCAAAAACAAGGCATGGAGAAGATCACGTCGAAACGCTGAAGAAATTGTTCGACGGACTCCGAAAGTATAAGTTATGCCTCAATCCCGCCAAGTGTGTCTTTGGGACCAGCTCGGGCAAGCTACTCGGATTCGTGGTAAGCAGTAAGGGCATTGAAGTCGACCCTTCGAAAGTTAAGGCTATTCGTGAGCTTAAGCCACCGACGACGTTAAAGAAGTTCGAAGTTTGATGGGTAAGGCTAAACTATATTAGTCTCGATTCATCTCTCGTTATCGAAACCGCTAAGCCATTCCTCAAGCTATTAAAGAAGAATGCGCTAGTCCAATGGGATAGCGAATGTGAAGAAGCTTTTGGAAGATCAAGCAAGATCTCATGAATCCACCCGTGCTTGTTCCTCCAACACCGGAGCAACCTTTAATCCTTTACATCACAATCCTTAGTGAATCCTTGGGTGCTATGCTAGCCCAAGAGAAGCGAGGAGGACGGAAGAGAACGAGCCATTTATTATCCGAGCAAGAAATTCACAACTTTGGAAATGAGGTACTCAAGTAGAGAAAACATGTGCGGCGTTAGCACTGGGTACCGCATGGGCTTCGGCAATATACCTTGCATTACCAAGTACTTCTGGTGACAGAATGCAATCCCATCAAATATTTGCTTAATCAACCCGCCTTGATTGGTAGACTTGCTAAATGGCAAATCCTCATCTCCGAGTTTGACGTTCAATATTTGTCCCAAAAGTCAATCAAGGGACGAGCTATAGCAGATGTCCTAGCTGAAAATCCGGGGCAAGATGATGATGCCTATCATTTCGAGGATCGAATCATGTCGGTGGAGGATTACATCTGGACTATGTATTTTGACGGAGCTGTCAATTTATCCGGATCGTGCACGGGCGCGGTTCTTATATCTCCAGGTGGTCAAGCATTATCCCGTAGCTTGAAATTGGTATTCCCTTGCACAAATAACATAGCAGAATATGAGGCATGCATCCTCGGTCTACAAGGCTGCAATTGAAATGAGGATAGCCCGACTCAAGGTGTTCGAAGATTCCGCTTTGATTATCCTTCGATCGTTGGAAAGTGGAAGACGAGAGATGCCAAATTGCTACCCTACCATGAGTATCCTGGATGAATTGGTAGAAGAATTTGAGGATATCTCATTTGAGTATCCGCCCGGGACTCATAATCGTTTACTGATGCATTGGCTACCTTGTCTTCAATGTTACAAGTCGCCAATGGACTTGAGGTTGACCCACTGAAGATCGAGGTATTAAAAAATCCGGCACATTGTATGGCCATGATCAATGAACCCGATGGTAAACCATGATACCATGACATCAAGACTTATATTGGAACGGGAGTTCCCTGAAAAAAGTACCGTATCGACCGTAAGTACATAAGGAAGATGGCCTCAAGTTCTTCTTGAATGGAGAGAATTTGTACAAGCGGTCATTCGATTCCGTCCTACTAAGATGCGTTGACTCAACCGAAGCGGTTCGTCTAATAATGGAAGTACATGAAGGGATCTCGTGGTCCACACATGAACGGCCACTTGTTAGCTAAGAAGATTATGAGGTTGGGTTATTATTCGCTCTCGTTGGAAAGCGATTGTATTCAGCATGTTCGAAGCTGTCACAAATGCCGATTCATGGAGACAAGATCAATGTTCCTCCAAATGAATTGCATCATTTGTCGGAACCATGGCCATTTTCTATGTGGGGCATTGATGTGATTGGTCCGATCAACCCAAAAGCTTCTAATGGACATCGATTTATTCTGGTGGCCATTGATTATTTTTCTAAGTGGATTGAAGATGCATCATACCTAGCAGCCACCGCACATAATGTTGTGAAGTTCATTCGTCGAGATATCATTGCACGATACGGCTCACCCGAGGCCATAATCACCGATAATGGCTCGAATATGAACAACAAGCTAGTTGACAAACTGTTCAAAAAATTCAAGATCAAGCATCCGAACTCCTCTCCGTACCGTCCTCGGATGAATGGAGCAAAGAAGCCGCCAATAAGAATATTAAGAAAATTTTAGCGAAGACGGCTGAAAACTATCGCGATTGGCATGAGAGATTACCATTTGCACTTATGGCGTATCGGACCTCGATCCGGACATCTACCGGGGCAACCCCGTATTCTCTTGTATATGGAATGGAGGCTGTTCTACCGGTTGAAGTGGAAATTTCTTCCTTACGTATACGGTCTCAAGCTAAGCTGACGGAAGCCGAATGGATCCAAAGAGAACAAGCCAATTGAATCGATCGATGGAAAAGACTTAAGGGCTGTATGTCATGGCCGGTGTTATCAGCAGAGAGTTGCTAAATCATTCAACAAAAAGTTCGGCCTCGATATTTTCGGATCAATGACCTGGTCTTGAGAAAATTATTGCCAATAGTCCCACTCCCGGGAAGGAAAATTCGCTCCAAACTATGGTGGTCCATATATAGTAAAGAAGGTGCTCCCTGGTGGTGCTTTAATTTGGCTGAGATGGATGGTCGTGTCTTTACCAATCCAATCAATTCTCGCTATTTGTAAAGAAATATTATGCTCGATTCACTCACGATGTTTTCATAATCGAGTTATAATATTAATACTGATTCACGAGTTGTTCACATTTGAGCATTCGTTTGTTTCCTCGCTACTAATCTTTGTTGAGAGATTGTTTCGAATGGGGGAGCCTCTCGGCCCAATTGGATTGACCATCGGGAGCGTGAGATTTATATATTCGCAGAGTAAAAGGGGTTATCTTGCGAAAAAAAAATATGACGACCAAGATGAAATGAGTAAAAACTTGCATTCATTTCATTCATCGAAAAGCCTCACAAATGGATCAACGGGGTGGGAACGTAAAGCCAAACCGAGCCCTAATGAGCATCACAAAGGAGTTTAACCGACTCTCCATACAGGTTGATGCTCCGCCTACACTGATCGCTCCGAGAATCGAGATCCGCCAACTTAAAGAGGAGGAGCTCACATTTCTCTTTGAGCTTGGCTACCTTGTCCTCGTGATGCTCGGCAAGTAAATTCCGGGTCATGGATCAGCATTCTCCCGCGGGCTATATCCAGGGTCGGATCGTCCAACCTTTCTTCCAGCCATGTGCATTGAAATTTTAAAACAATATTGAGCGGATCGCGCTCGAAGATGGTCCGGGACATGGCCAAACACCCCACCAAGTTTCCCCTCTCACGAATCAGCGGGGAGACTTGTTCATTACCGTAGTCGAGGGCCTTCTTATAATTGTCGGCTACAAGCCCGGCCAACACCAAGCTGTCCGACCGATCCCGATAGCGTGCCTTCACAAGGTGGGCCAAAGTAACATCTTGATAAGCAACATGGTAAGCCTCCGGGAAGTTAGTAAAGAGGGTGGGGAAGATCCTGTATTCCTCCTCTAACTTGGTACCTTCAATGGAAGCGGTGCCCATATCCCTAAACATAAGACGAATCTCGGTTTCGGCCTCCGGATGGTTGGCTATATAAGAGTAGCCCTGGCTTAGGAGATTATAAAGTTTCTCCCATTTGGCCAAAACTTCACCGAGAAGGCGTGCACAGGAGGGGAAGCCATTGTTGTTGAAGCGGCTAAAAAGAGAGTGGATGCAAAAGAGTGCTTAGAAGGTTGGAGATGAAGATATGAAAGCGATAATTGTCTCGGCGTTAAATCCTAATTTAAAGGGCAAGAAAAGCTATAGCAATAATTATTGTGGATGTCGAGTCAATTATCTCGGGTAAAACTACGAGACGTTTCATCCGTGAATCACGGATCTACCATCTCGAGCCTCATAAATCCGAAAAAAGTTACGAAAAAGATTTGAGGACGCCACCATGTTGAAAACCGAGTGGGAGACAAGCATACTTTTCGGGAGAAGAAACAGCAATTCTTGCGGAGCCACGTTAGTTACTCGGGTAAAACTACGGGCGTTTCGTTCATTGGATCCTGGATCTATCGTCAATCCGTGATCTCGAGCCTCACAAATCCGAAAAGTTACAAAAAGAGTTGAAGTCCCACCATGATTGGGAGACAAGCATGGTTATCAAGAAAAGAAAATCGGTGCGAGTGGATTCGGGGTCCCATCACGTTGAAAAAAATAAGGCAAAGCGGAAACACGAAATCTTGGGAAAACGTCGGCTTAGTGATTTTCATCCGCGTTTAAAGGGAGGCTTTGGAACATACCCGATTACTCGAAAGAATTTGGAGAGAGTAAGCATACATCGGAGAATAGAGTGAACAAAAGGCGGTAAGAGGTATTTCAATTCAACATGTTTAGAGGCCATCAAGCACTTACCGGAGGCAACCAACCTAGACATCCCCGAAAGCGAATCGCTGGATTTCGAGACCGGATCCAACGCTGAAGCCGTAAAACCCAACTCTCTTGGCAGTGAAATTCAAGATTTCGACAGCAACAACAATGGCGGCGGCAACGTGATCAACCCCGTAAAAGAAAATATCAAATCAAAGTGCTCGAAGCTGCCTTCAAGGAGTGCTCTTACGTGAATAGGAGACGCAAAAATGAATTGAGCCGGATGATAGGAATGGAGCCCTTGAAGGTCAAGTTTTGGTTTCAAAACAAGCGGACCCGATTGAAGGTTAAAAATGAAAGTCATGAACTTACGTTTCGAGGGAAGAAAATGAAAAGCTTCGAGCGAGAGAACAAGAGGTATAGGGATGCTATCAACACCATTGTTTGCCATATGCCGTAGCGGCCCCATCTCCTTTGGTGACATGTCCCTCGATGAGCCACATCCGAGCATTGAAAATGCTCATTCACCGATTCATCCCCCGAGCAAGTTCTCGTACAATCCGATTTCGTTGGAGATACATCCCGAGAAAGTCGGTCTTGCAGAAAGGCGAACCGATGCCCTTCGAGGGAAGAGACATGCATCACTACAATTGGAGTTTCCTTGATGTCACGGCCCAGCCAATTCAACGCTGATGGAACTCCGAATGTGTAGCCTACATGAAGCTTTAGTTTTTTTTATTATGGGCTCTCAAAATATCTCTTCTTTGAGCATTACTAGCCAGCCCTTACGAATCCTCAAGAGAAGTAGTGACATGTACGAATGAATGTACTGTTTGTTACAAAATCCCCATGTGAGACATTCTTCTTTTAATCCGGGGGCAAAGAACGATTACTATCCACGAACATCATCATGTTTAAATGCGTGAATTCCTCGCCGGATTTGACTAAGCATTGAAAACCTTCACGTAAGTAAATGCGAAAAGATTTGAGGAGGGAAATAACTGCCTCGTTAGTGGAGAAAGCGAAAAGATTTGAGGAAGGAAATAACTGCCTCGTTCGTAGGAGGAAGCGAAAAGATTTGAAGAGGGAAATAAGCTGCCTCGTTCGTAGAGAAAGTGAAAAGATTTGAGGGCTCCTCCATATCGGAAAAGTAAAAAAAGAACGACGGATTGAGCGGGAGGTAAGAGTTATTACGAAATGGATTCAAGGCACTAAGGCGAAAAGGAGAGAAAAGGCATGTCTGCGAGACTAACAGATCGAGAAAAAGTTTATAAAGAACTTGAAGTCTCCATGCACCTCCGGTAACTCGTCACGAAAGGCCATCATCGCTTTTGTGATTTTTGGCAATATATCTTTGCAAGTCCAAAGAACATCTAAAGCCCAGTCTTTAGTCGAAACACCCATTTTTCGGTCTACATATGGAAGGTTTTGAAAGGAAAATAAGTATGCGTCCATTCCGGGCGGAAGTATGGGAAGCTTCCTATCCCGAGGATCTACGAGTCATGGCCATTGATGGCAACCCCGTTTCCCTCTCTATCCTCGTTGCCATCTTGAGAAAGTGCATGTACAAGATTTCAAGCTTATGTGAAAGCAACGGAAGCCTTAGAGGAGGCGAGGCGGTACAAATATGATTTCGACATCGTCGTGCAGCCATGGTAGGGATCGATATGGATGGTCTCGGTCTCTTAAAGATCATCGATTCGGAGTTGGATATACCGGTGATCATAACATCGGCAAGTGATGATCAGCAGTTCATAACGAGGGCCATATTGCATGGTGCTCGGGACATCCTAAAGAAGCCGGTGCTACGTTCGAGTGCTCCAAAATATTTGGCAGCATGCTGTAAGGAAGCAATTACTCGAACAAAAGAACTATGGCCAAACTTACTACGACGATTTTGTCGGAAAGAAAAGGCCCCTTTGGTCCGCCGAGCTTCACTCTATATTCATCGAGGCAGTTCGACGACTAGGAATCAATTCAGCACGACCAATGGCTGTACTCAAAATGATGAATATAAACGGGCTCACTCTACGAAGTGTCACAAATCACCTTCACGGATTTAGAGATAAGTCGAAGAAGCACGATGTAGCTTGGAACCAAGGCGCCCGGAGCAAAGTTGATTTGGAAGATTAATCCCGGGAAAACCTACGGAGCAAAAAGTACCCGACCACTTCCCAATCAAGAATACCGGCCATACCGACCTTCCGTTGGTGGTTCTAGCAGCGGACTAGTTGATCATCTCTACGAGTTCCCGAGCGACGGCGGAGGCTCAAGCTCAAGGAGTCGGACCGCTCACGGCAAAAACAAAGTGGAAAATCGTCGCCAGGTGTTAGCAAGTAGCAATGCCCAATTCGAGTATCAATTGCCCGAAAAATCAAAAGGTTACTTTGATGATGAGCTCACCGCCTTGGTCGGCCGGTTCGGAGCTAAAGGACCTCCGAGTTGTGATCCGAAGCAAGTGACTATGGATCCTCAAACAACGATCGTTGGTGTATGATCCAAGACAAAATCAGCCGATCATTAGAATGGCCAGCAAAAGAGGTGGAACCAATCTCACATGAATACTCCTTTAATTCCATGTATAGTTCCCCTGCGTGGGATACTTTTACTTTCTAGTTGTCTAGAATTAAAGGGCGAATTTTCTCCTCTCTTATCAAATGCGTAAGTTCCTTATTAAGCTAGGCTTGTAGCAAATCAATTTGTGGACGACGCCCGAACGCCCATAAAGAGAGATTCCGAATAGCCTTACTTGGGAGAATGCAAGGAAAAGACCAAGCAGGCTCAAAGATGGGTAACTCCGTATCGTTCCAATTGATTCTCGGCCCGTTTCAAACTCTAAGTTAAGCTTATTTTATTCTCGACTGGGGATTGCCAACCGCTTTGAGAACATTATAACAAAAGCAAACCACCTGTGGATGCCAACAACACCGCAAACATAGTGGTTGGGGAATGACAGTGGTCCGAGGCGTCCCGGGGTCGATCCTGGGATTTGGCATCAATGTACAAAGATTAATAAAAAATTTTGCTTCGCAGATCGAAACTCAGCCCCAGACGGTTCTGGTAACTTGGAGAGATAACATCCTGGACATACAATCCGATCAAGATGAATCGATCTTTTCAATTCAAAGTTCGCGAGGAATACGTACATGGGTAAAGTGGTATCGTTTCAACTCTTTTAGAACATGAGGACATACATTGATGCTTTCCCTTTTGATTTTTACGGGGATCACTACTGTCCAAACAGAGAAGTATCCCTCCTCCATGAAAAATTAATGAAATGAGAAATTCTTGGAGCCTTTGACAATCTCATGTCTCGAAGCGGGACAATGAAGTTTTGCAATGCATTTGCATGAGCAAGGGCAACTCACGATCCACGCCCCTAAGAAATTTTTTATGTACTTGCGAACTTTGTCCGCCAAGATAAAAAGTTGCTGCATTTTATATGCTCGAAAACACTCATACACTGCATAGTTTGCGCATGATTGTTCCTCATGTTTAATTTACCAACTCGAATAAGGGACATGAACTACATAAGATACATCGAATGTACGGAAGGGGGCATGACAGGATGATGAAAGGCAATCCTTTCCCAAACACGTCCAATTTTTTCAGACGAGATGAACGGTGGCAAAATTCCGCATTCCTCGAGGTAAAGAGTTTTCGCAAAAAGGTACGATAAGCGAAGTGATGGAGGCATTCATTTCTCTACCCTAAACACCGCAAGTTATCCGTTGATCAACCCATTTGAGAGGAGATTTCACTTCCACAACCCTGTCAAGAACCACCATACATTGGGGCAAAACAGAGGTAATTCCATCAGCATCACGAGACAAATGGTTAGAAATCTTCTTGCTTGGACTAACATCAATCTTCGGGTGGTTCTTTGCATTGTACTTGCGCTTTAATTCAAGTGCCTTAGGGTGACGAAGAGCATTTCTTTTTCTATCCCACACATCTATATCCATTTGCACAATCCATTTGAGCCCTGCAAATTCGTTTCTAAAAGCCCTTATTGGTGATCATTGTTGTCCCAAAGCAAATATGGCCCATCTTTGAGTAGAAGGACCCGAAAAGCTGGATCCATAGAAAATCTCCCAATGAACTCATCAAGATACAATCGTAAAAGAGAGTTGGGAGTAAAACAAAAAAAAAAAAGAAGAAGAAAGAGGAAAAAGCTGATTCCACAAAAAAACTCCCGGGCATTTAAAAAAAAAAGCAAAGTGCCTACCAAAAGCAAGGCCAATGCCCTTTCAATTCATTGTTCATTTGTAGAATATTTCCGAACTTGAATGCACAATTTTCCTGTATATCCTAAAAGGGTTGAGAGAAAAATCTCCATGAAGTGTCAAATTGCAAATGCAATCTTCGGTTCATACCATCCTCGAGCAATCTTTGGTATCATAGAAGGCCACAATCGGTGACAAGATTGTAATGATCACCAACATCAAGCCCCTTCTCAAATATCTTCGAGCCAAAACGAACCCCTTTCGTTTCTCGGGCCCCAAATCATTACCTCCATTACAACCCTTTAAAAGCCTTTTCGACCAGGGCACTTGAATTAATGTGGAGTTCAATGATTTTAAGTATCACTCGAAGAAGTTCGAGCAAGATTACTTCTCTCTCATTTTTGCGGGGTTCTTGACTTGTAAACCCGGAGAGATGACGAAGAAATTCATTTCAGCAGCCTTGACTCAACTAGAGTCCACTTTGTAAACCTTTGACCTAGCCCTCATTACGGTCCTAATCAAGACCTCCGGATCGGCTCGGTCGTAGCCAATTGCGAGATTACTCGGATCCTTATCGAATGCGATGATGGAAAGATTGAGTGATTTCTTTTGAATCCTGCAGACGGGATAAATAACTTTTCTTGAGAGTGAGAGAAAACCCTTTCGGATGAAGTCCCCCATTCAACTCACATTCGAGGTATTCATAATGTGAGAACATCCCTGGACAGGATTGATAATGCAAACTTGATAGAATGGTTATGCATAAACCATGGTATGAGTGATTGCATTATACACATGTTATTTCTAATCATTGCAAACTCGGTAGGAAAGTTTTGCATGAACTCATTGTTAAATATGTTTGCGCATGTTACCTCCGACATTCTATGATGGGTAATACATTCTCGATGTTCGATGTCCCTCCCAAGGTCTCGAAATTCATTCAAGGATTATTGAATGAGCAAGTTCTCCTGGCAAATGCCTATCATGTATGATACGAGCGATCCGTTTCGTTCTTTGATTAATCGTTCGGAGAACCCGGGTAAATTTTCTGAACCCATTTTCAAATCAACAACTCCTACGATGATAGTTGTTACGATTCAATTCGGGCAATATGCCTCTCCGTCGAGTCGTGTAGACATATGCACCGGCGATCTTGACATCTTATCATGACGACGTAGCTCTTATGATTTCGGTCTCGATCACGAAGACATATGCACCGGTGATCTTGACCTTTAGTCGGCTCATGATGACATAGCTCTTATGATTCTCGGGCTCCTTTATCAAATCACGAAGACATAAGCACCCGTGATTTTGATCCAAACCAAATCATAACGACGTAGCTCTTAAGATTTTGGTTCCCCTTTGTCGAATCGTGAAGACATATGCATCTGGCGATTTCGACATTTAATCAACCACAACGACGTAGCTCTTGTGAACTTGATTCTACTTCTTTTGACTCACAACGACGTAGCTCTTGTGAACTTGATTCTACTTCTTTCGACTCACAACGACGTAGCTCTTGTGATCCGGAAGGATACACATATCTTGCATTGTCTCGCATTAGGGAGAAGTCTCGATAACGAGATAGGCCGAATACCTTAAGGTCCTCGTGTTTGCAAGAAACTTGGAAATTAAGGGAATCACTAGCTTATGAGGTATTTGGTAAAACAGGTATTCTCGTATGCGATCCATATGCAAGTTTCTCTAACATGGAAAAGAGAAATTATGACACATGTTATTTCTGCCTTGCATATCATGCATCACTTCATTACAAAAAATGGGATTAAAACTCCCCCCAAAAAAAAAAAAAAATCATCCATCATTTGCACTATCAAAATTTAGGATTCAATTTTATCTTTGAGCGGAATCTCTACGAGCCTCCACTCAAAGAGGGGCAAACTGTTGACACCTAAAATTTTGACTAATCTATTTCTTGCATAAAAATTAGAACTAATTTTAGTTCTAAACAAAAATCATCCCACATAGCATTGGCATATAATTCAAACTTAATTCAACAGGCGTTTGGACTAGGCATGCGGTGGAAAAATGCACCAAGAAGATTTGGGCTTGAAAGAAATATTTTCTCGGGGATCGTATTGCAAATACTCGAACTTCGGGGGATCAGATTGCAAATACTTGAAACTTCGGGGACTGCATTGCAAATACCAAAAGAAGATGGGGAAAGGAAGATGGTGAAAGGAAGATGAAGAAGAGAAGATGAAAATGGAAGATGAAGAAAGGAAGATGAAGATGAAGAAGAGAAGATGAAAATGGAAGATGGAGAAATGAAGATGAAGAAAAGAAGATGAAGATGAAGAAAGGAAGATGAAGATGAAGAAAGGAAGATGAAAATGGAAGATGGAGAAATGAAGGTGAAGAAGAGAAGATGAAGATGAAGAAAAGAAGATGAAGATGAAGAAAGGAAGATGAAAATGGAAGGTGAGGAAATGAAGATGAAGAATGAAGGATGAAGAATTTTGCCTATAAAAGAAGAAGAGTTTTTTGGTGGGAGAGAATTGAGAGAGGTTTTTGGGGTGAAAGAGAATTGAAAGAGTTTTTTTTGGGGAGTGGAAGAGAATTGAGAGAGTTTTTGAGAGGAATTCTTTAGAGAGGAAAAAGAGAATTCTTGAGAAAAAATTTGGAGAGAGTTTTGAGAGGGTATGAGAGTTTTGAAGCCCGATACTACTATTGCCAATTTTTGCACCGATCAACACAAGCTACTTGGTCCATTCCCATCATTCAAGCTCGCCGCAAGAAAAGAAAGTTAAGTGATTCCCTAACTTTCTTTAATTTCGAATACAAATTAGCTCAGATTTTCTACACCGATTTTCTTTCTACGTTTTTATGTTAAATAACAGCTGCATATCAACGTTGAGACATCAATGGTACAAGAATAGAAGGAGAGCAAAAAGGGGAAAATATCAACGTCCGTATTGCGATCTCATGAAATCCCGGCGAGATGAGAAAGAAGCGTGAATGAGAGATAGGACCAAGAGATTTCTCGGTCTAACGAGTCACCAAGTCGGTCCAATGGTCAAGACAAGCCCGGAGCACAAGTTTGGTGCACGAGTTCGGATTGGGGAGTAATCTTGAACCTATTTCATCCTAATTTCATGTAACTTCTTTATTTTAGAAATACTCAAAAATTCAAAAAATGTAATGGGAAGAAAAACCCAAAAAAAATTGATTATTTGATCTTCAAGTAGAATTCATCAAATTTGCCAAATCCATTATTTTTTTCATGAATTTTAAGGTACCAGAAAGGGCATTAGTTGTAATTAATGTAACCAAGTCCCCCGGACTCTTAATCTCGGTTCGCAGAAATAAGATAGTTTTCTCCCGCTATTTTATTTAGGTTTCTAATCGACCTACCGAAAATGATTAGTGGCGACTCCAAATTCAAATCACATTGCATGTTAATCATTCGAACCTTAAGTTGCGATTTGGTATGGACTTGGGAGAGTCCGAGTTAGGTTAATTAATTAATTAACCCGATAATCCATTAGCCCGAAAATGATGATTTGTTTATTTTTTTTTAGGTCGCGACAAACGTCAAAACAAATCATTGTTAAAATCTTTTCCTCTTATTTAATTAATTTCTCCAGTTTGGACGATTAATATTCATTTTCCTAGTTCAATCTACAAAATCAATGTTCAAGACCGGACGAATTTGTTCATTTCATCTCTTATAACTATGTTTCCTTTGATTCGTTGCACAAAAATAAAGCGGATTTAATATCTCTCTCTCTCTCTCGTATATATATATATCTTGTATATAGAAAGAAATTCTTGACGTCCCCTCTTACCGACTTGTTCCTCTATCCTTGTGCTTAGAGAAATGTGGTTCGAGTTTAATTGCAAATGTGTTTATGATTTTTCAAAAAAAGAATAAAATCTATGAAATCTAGGGAATCTAGGCCCAAATTTATGAAAATGAGGTCAAACTAGCCTAATTTAAGCTTCTTCTATTTTTAGGGATTTTCTGAAATTATTCTTATTTTTTTGGAATTTTTTCAATTTTTTTCGATTTTTTATATATTTTTTATGTAATATTTTATTATCTTATATAGTTTTCTTTGAAAATGAGACCCATTTTGTGTTAGGTCGAGGAAAAATTGAGAGAAGCGAAAAGGAAAAGCGAGAGATGCAGGACTTCATTCTCCTTTGTGATTATCAAAAGTGATTATTTTTTTATAACCAACATTTTTTTTGTTCTTGTTTTTTGCTTCAAAACCGTTTTTGGGAATATAATCGAGTCGAATTATTTATGATACCAAACATGATTATCATCTTTTTTGTTCTTGGGAACAGAATTAGAGAACTAGAATGGTTACCATGCGGGCCCCGAATCTACTAAAGCCAAATGTAGACTTCAAGGAGAAAAGTATAAAAAAAAGTCCCGAACCTATTACATTGGTACCAATGTAGTCCTAAACTTTTCAATTGGACTAATTTAGCCCTAAAGCTTTTTGCATCGGTAACAATTCGGACCATTCGGGTAAGTTTAGTCAAAAATTGTTGACATAGACACTGACGGTGCCACGAACGGCTGAATCGCGTTAATATTTTTTAATAATATTTCATTAAAATTATTCTTTAATAAATTTTTTATTAAATGTTGGCTTTGGTCATCGAGGGTCGTTGGCAAGGGCCGGCTGGCCCACGCCAGATCTGGGTGAGGGTTGCCTCACCTAGGGCCATCGCGGCCTCGCGGGCCTTGGGCTAGCCGACCCTTGCTAGAGGTCGGTGAGGGTTGCCCGGCCCCTTGCCTGTGGGTCGGCAAGGGTTGCCGGTGACCCTCGCCGGCCAAAGCCTATGTTTAAGTAAAAAAAGGGAAAAATAATTAAACAATATTTTTTATAAAAAGTATTATTAAAAAATATCAACGTCGGCGTCGATCATCCTACGTGGCACCGCTTATCATTCACGTTAAGGATTTTCGGTCAAAATTAGTCGGATGGATTGAATTGGTACCGATGCAAAAAAGTTTAGGACTGAATTGGTAGCGAAGAAATAGGTTTAAGACTTTTTGGTACTTTCCCCTAGCCTTCAGCATAAGGAAAATGCTTCTATAATGAAGGAAGTCGCAGAAATGATCGTGACTTTCTCCTATGTAAAAAAAAAAAAATCCCCACCCAAACGGAAAAAGAAAAGTCTATCGGCACGGAAAATTTAAAATAGATCTTGGCAAGTCAAATCCCTTATCAATCCTGACAAAAATCATAAGCCCTTTTCAAAGCACGACAAAGGAAATCCTCACATCGATGGGAATAAGATGAAGAGGAAGGATGATTTAGAGAGCTCGAGAGGAGGGGATTTTGTTCAATTTAGTAATTCTCATTCCCATACCTAAATGGTTACAAGACAAGCCTTTATATAGGCATAATACAATGACTCTTCAATTACACGATTCATAAATAAAGAACAACTAAATGCATTAATCAAAACATTGTAACTCTAAAAGACACTTGGAAAGACTACAAAGCATTAAAGACATTCTTGATTCATGCACTAGCACGAGCATGCGCCTTGGGAGTCCAATGGACTCATCGATACCTTGGCGATACTTAATGAGTTTGGTTTAATTTCAAACAAAACTCCCCCTTAAACCAAATTTCCTTCCATCAATCATTCCAAGCGAGACTCTTGAATTTTCAAAACACATCAATCTTCAGAGGTTTAGCAAAAATGTTTGCGACTTGATCTCCGGTCTTTACATACGACACTTCGAGTTCTTTCTCTCATTACTGTTCTCGAATGAAGTGATATCGATAATGATATGTTTGCTTCGTTCATGCAAAACTGGATTCTTCACCAAAGCAATGGTTGAAACATTATCGACATTAATCTCTCGTCACGTTCTTCTTCTCCATATGAATTTCTTTGAGAAGTTTTCTCAACCATGTCGCATTGCATACGCATGAAGATGTTGCAACATATTCGACTTCACATGTCGAAAGTGTAACATTGGATTGCTTCTTCGATGACCATGTGAAAGCAAGTATCACATAAGAAAAATACAAAGCCTGAAGTACTTTTTCGATCATCGATATCTCCACCATAGTCACCGTCTGAAAAACCTTTAAGTCGAAAATTTTGAGATGGATAAAAACGTAAGCCGTGAGAAACATTACCATTGACATATCAAAGTATCCTCTTTACAGACTTTAAGATGAGAGGTTTTTGGTTTCTCCATATATCGACTTATGATTCCGACAAGTATACAAGATATCTAGCCTTGTACATGTCAAATATCTCAAGCTCCTAATCAAGCTCCTCTAATATGTCAAATCAACATCGACACCTTCATCGAACTTTGAAAGTTTGGCTCCGCATTCCATTGGTGTATTTACCAATGTACGGTTCTTCATGTTGAACTTTTCAAGTATGTTTTCCGCATAGCCTTTTTGGGAAATAAAAATCCCATCACCATTTTGCTTTACTTCGATACTTGAGAAAATAATTCATGAGACCATTATCGGTCATTTCAAATTCTTTCACCATAGATGCCTTAAAAGCATCATTCATTGCTACATTATTTCCTGTAAAAATAAGGTCATCCACATATAAACAAGCCAATAGAACATCACCTTTTTCATGCTTGAAATAGAGCGCATGTTCATATGGACATTGAGAAAATCCATTTGCCTTGAAATAGGTATCAATTCTGGAATTCCATGCTCTCGGTGCTTGTTTAAGCCCATATAGAGCTTTCTTCAATCTCAGCACTTTGTCCTCATGACCTTTCACAAGAAACCCTTTGGGTTGTTCAACATAAATTTCTTCTTCAAGGATGTCATTTAAAAATACTAATTTGACATCCATTTGATGAATTTTCCATGCATTTTGACCAGCACCGGAAATGATTAATCTAATCATTTCCATGCGAATGATAAGGGCAAATACCTCGTCATAGTCAATTCCAACCTTTTGCTTGTACCCTTTCGTGACGAGCCTCGCCTTATAAGGAGTGACTTCTCCTTTCTCGTTCTTTTTCGCCTTATAGACCCATTTGACACCAATTGCTTTCTTGTCCTTCGGAAGATCCGCAAGTTGCCATGTTTGATTTTTCTCAATCGCTTCGATTTCTTCATTCATGGCTTTCCTCCATTTTTCTTCTTTTACAGCATCATCATACACAATCGGTTCACAATCTACAAGAAGGCATACAAGGTGAAGTTCATCGGTAACTTCATAAAGCTCGAACAATCTTCTTGACCTTTGTGCTTGTCGGTTTGTCGACACGATTTGAAGAAGTTGGCGTTGATGAACTCGGACTCGAAAATGATGTTGGAGAGGAAGGTGAAGGTTGATCCTTCAACTCCATTTGATTGGAATCACCATGAACATTCACTTGATCTTTTGGATTGTCCTCCCACAAAGCATCTTCATCGAACTTTACATCTCTACTTATGTACACTTTTAAAGTGTTAGGATCAAATAATTTATAAGCTTTCGATGAAGAGTCATGCCCGATAAAAATGAGATTTTTGCCCCTATCTTCCAACTTTGATCTTTTTCGATCCGGAACATGAGCATATGCAATGCTCCCAAAAATTCTCAAATGTGAAACACTAGGTGTTCTCCTAGTCCATGCTTCTTGTGGAGTCACACCTTCAATTCCATTTGTCGGACATCTATTTTGAAGATATATTGCACACATAACAGCCTCACCCCAAAGTTCTTTGGGCAGATTTTTGCTTTTCAACATGTTTTGAACCATGTCGAGAATGGTTCTATTTTTCCGTTCTGCCACGCCATTTTGTTGAGGAGAATAAGGAGCCGTCGGGAAATGCCGAATACCATAATCTTCACAAAATTTTTTGAATGCGGCAGAAATAAATTCTCCTCCACGATCGGTTCTCAAGGTTTTAATGAAATAGCCACTCTCTTTTTCAACTAATTTCTTGAATTGTTTGAAAGTGTCAAACACTTCCGATTTTTCTTTCAAAAAATACACCCAAGTTTTTCGAGTAAAGTCATCAATAAATGTAACAAAATATCGATGATTACCATACGAGCGGGGTGTAATTGGATCGCACACATCCAAATGGATCAATTCCAGCGGCTTCTTTGCTCGAAAAGTTGCTTCTTTTGGAAAGCTGGTTCTGGAATGCTTGCCGATGACACACCCTTCACATAATTGATCGGGATGATCAATATGTGGTAAGCCATAAACCATCTTCTTACGAGAAAGCATATTGAGTCCGCCAAAATTGAGATGGCCGAACCTACTATGCCACAACCATGAAGGATCATCCACACATGATTTTAAGCAACGAGTCATTTCATTTTTTATATTGAGACCGAACATCCTATTCTTCGACATCTTCACGGATGCAATCAACTTATTATTTTGATCTCTTAGCACAAGGCTAAGATCTTTCATGTGCACAGAATATCTTTTCTCTAGAAGCTGTCCCAAACTCAAAATATTGCTTGACATTTTTGGAACATAATAAACGTTAGAAATCAACTCAAGTGCACCATTCTTCAAACGAATCCGGATTGTACCTTTGCCTTCGACAAGAATTTGGGAATTATCACCGAATGAGACTTTCCCTTTGACTGTCTCATCTAACTCGGCAAACGTCTCATTTCTTCCACACATGTGGTTGCTTGCTCCAATGTCCAAGTACCACGTATCACTTTTTCTCGTCCGTCTTCTTTGAATGCCAATAAAAAAACGTTATCGGCATCATTCACCAAGTTTGCCTTTTCATCTGCTCCATTACTTTCTTTATGCCAATCGGAAGCATAATGACCCGAGTTTATTGCAATGATAACAACGGATTTTACATTTATCATACCATTGACCTCTCGAATTTCTCCCTCTTCCACGAACAAAACTTTGATTCCGGTAGCCACCTTCTTTGCGAGCAAATTCCCTCTACTTCATCCACGACCTCGACCTCGATCTTGATTAGTGCTTCGAACTTGCACATGCTCTCATCTTTGTTCCTTCTCATCTCGGATCGGCAACCGAGTTTGGAGTACTTCCTCCACCAGTTCATGCTTATTTCTTCCGAGTCTTTCTTCTTGGGCTTGTAATGAACCCGTAAGTTCATCGATCATCATGGCATCAAGGTCTTCGGATTCCTTGATTGCAACCGCAATATGGTCGAACTTTTTGTCTAACGATCGAAGAATCTTTTCGACGACTCGAACATCGAGAACGTCTTCACCACTTCTTTTCATCCGGTTCACAATCGCTAAGACTCTTGTGAAATAATCGAAATCAACTCGGATTCTTTCATACAAATTACCTCGAGCTCGCCTCTTAGAGTTTGAAGGCGAATCTTTTGAACTTTTTATACTCCTTGGTGTGTGTTGCGAAGTATCTCCCATGCCTCCTTTGAAGTAGAAACGTTTGACACTTTCTCAAACATCGAATCATCTAAGCATTGATAGATGATTGATAGGGCATGCTGATCTTTTGATCGAATCTTCTCCAAGGCATTCCTCCGATTTTGATTCATGGTAACTTCATCATCCGGCTCATCATATTCGTTGTTGACAATTTTCCAAACACTATAGGCATCGAGTAGAGCTTTCATTCTCGAAGCCCAGTTACCATAGTTTTCCTTGGTAAGGCGGGGATATTGAAGAGGAAGCAGATTACTTGTTGAGGCCATGATTATGAACCAAAAGCTCTAATACCAATTTGATGGGAATAAGACGAAGAGGAAGGACGATTTAGAGAGCTCGAGAGGAGGGGATTTTGTTCAATTTAGTAATTCTCATTTCCATATCGAAATGGTTACAAGACGAGCCTTTATATAGGCATAATGCAATGACTCTTCAATTACATGACTCATAAATAAAGAACAACTAAATGCATTAATCAAAACATTGTAACTCTAAAAGACACTTGGAAAGACTACAATGCATTAAAGACAGTTCTTGATTCATGCACTAGCGCGAGCATGTGCCTTGGGAGTCCAACGGACTCATCGACACCTTGGCGATACTTAATGAGTTTGGTTTAATTTCCAACAACATCAATATTGATCACATTCTAGATCTCAATTTTTTAATGTGAAATGTCACCGTGTTGGTCTTTAAACTTGACTTCGGTTTCTACAGTCTTTTTCATCTCTGTTGACTCTCCCTCTCCAACACTTTTTTTCTTCCTTTGCCGATGCAAAAACCTCGAGTGGCCATGACCGAGCTTCGCTAAATTTGATAGGCTATGCTCGTGAGCTTAAAGAAGCTCTGGTCGCCATGGCTGCTCGAGCTTCAGGGCCGAGCTTGATCAAACTCAAGTAGTCGTGGCTGCGGGCAAACTTGAAAAAGCTCTAGCTATTGTGACAGTTAAATTATGTCTCAAGTTTGTGTCGTGTGCGAAATTAATACTCGTTGGAAGATTTCGGTGTATTCAAAACTAACGTTACCTTTTATGGATAGTAATCTGAGATTATAAGGGTTATATCTGTGTGTGTGTGGGGATGTGTGGGACGTGTCTTCCTTCTTCAATATAAAGTCGTACAACAAAAAATAAAAAAGGGGCAGCTCTTGTGTGAGCTGTACAGTGGACTCCAAGAAGGATTAACAACGAGCCGAACAAGAGGACTCTTTCTTGGCGCACGAAAGAGTTTGTTCTTCAGCCACGCACTGCAGGACGCGTCCTGTGAGTCTTACATCCAAGAAGTTATTTTATTTGTAAACGTTTTGGACTTGGGTGTAATTTACGTGTGGAAAACACTCGAGCGTATAAGCGATTGTAACTCTGATTCTCCGATTACAGTGATTTTTTTTGCTGCTGACTATCTCCGTAGACGTAAGTACCCTACATTCAGATTTAATCATGTAAATCTTTTGTGTTCTTCATCATTCCTCGTTTATTTCTGGCTCCCCTGCATTGCTTAATTGCAAGATCCTGTCGGCTTCCTCGTCAATTTTACAACAATGGACATCGAGCTTGGAATCAAATCTTCTGGATTTTGATTCAAGGCTTTTGCTTGTCTGATTATTATCTGAAAATTTTATTGTTGCAGTTATGTATGGAGCAAAACTAGAAATTGAGAAGTTTAATGGGAGTAACAACTGTGAATCATAGAGCGACAAGATGAAGGCATTATTAACAACTCAAGGTTTGACCGAGGCATTAGAGGGCAAGAATAAATTGCCTGAAACAATGAGAGATGCTAAAAATGACGTGTTAATGAGGAAGGCAAGAAGTATATTGCTATTGAACCTATTGACTGAAGTGTTAATAGAGGTAGCCGAGGAGAAGGATGCCGCAATATTATGGGCAAAACTTCAAGCACTATATGTAATGAAGGGTGAATAATTGTTTATACATGTCGAAGAATATGTTTCAGTTTAGATAAATTGAAGGTTTGTGAATCAGATCCCACAGCTCATGATGAGTTTAAAGAACATTGGTAAGACCGCTAATTATGAAGAACATGGCATGATATTGTTAGCTTCTTTTCCATAGTCATGAGAGCACTTTACTGATTCACTAGGCATATTACGATTACTTTGAAAGAGGTATAATGTGCTTTTTTCTCTAAGGAGTGGTAGAGAAAGTTGCGAGATGATAATCTAGCGCGAGAATGTAGCGCGAAAACTAGTGATTCAAGGTAAAGATCCATATCGGGGTCCAATAATAGCAGAGGTAAAAATAGGTTGAAGTCAGCCATAGAAAGTCCATGGGACGCATGAAGTGCTTTCGGTGTCACGAGGAGGCTCACATCGGGAGACACGGTTTGTAGTTGAGAAATATAGGTGATATGCAGAATGTTGCAAGTAGTGTGGAGAACGTTGCCAAGGAGAACACCAATGGTGCGGAGGCTATATTGTGTGTGACTAGAGGATCGTCGGGAGATGAATGAGTGCTAGATTCGACGTGTTCTTATTATATGACATCTCATAGGAACTGGTTTACTACTTACCTAGCTGTAAATAGGGGTAGAGTTTTGATGGGGAATAATACAACTTGCAAGGTTGTAGGATAGGGATAGTTTGGATTCGGATGCATGATGTGGTGATATGCACATTAACCGACGTGGGGCATGCATCGAACTCAAGAAAAACCTCATTTCTCTAGGGGACATTCGATGATATCGGGTGTAAGTGCACCGACGAACGTAGTGGACCCCGAGTCGACGTGGAGTCCGTGATCTCTATGGCCACACCCTCTTCGGCCGGGGCTATCGGTCCTAGGCATGTGGCGATCCCTTTTTGGGAGTCCTGTTAATGCCGAGGACGAGAGTGACGTAGCCCCTCTTTTGGAGTAGACGAGAGATTAACCCTTCCTAACCACCGTATCTTTTTTATGGTCTTAGAGAGCCACTCCGAAGAATGGGGTTGTATAGGCTAGTAGCTCTGCAGGTTAACAATCATCTATTCATATTAATGAAATGAAAAATATCTTTTGGTTGAATGATTATATTGCTTTTTTGCTTTTCTATTCCTATTTGATATTTTGTCCGGGAGTTGTACGTTTCCGCTTACGTAGTAAAAGATAAAATGAATAGGTTGATAACGTGCCTATGACATTATCCTTCATGATCTGTGGCAATTTGATAGGGATGTCGCGTGCTCGAGAGTCGGGATGTGACACTAAATCTAATCCAATTGAAGCTGATTAAGGCGCCCCCTCTCTACATGAATTTCAGCCAGCCCTAGGGCATGGGCTTGGCCTAATCTAACTTCACTGGTGGTCTTTTTCAATGACAGGCTTGATCCTTTAAGGGCTTTTTCGGATTAAGCTCAAAGCCATTAACTTTCATGGGCTAAACGCAACTCAAATAAAGCTTAGAACTCCCACCTTTTGTATAATTCTAGGCCACCTAACCCCTTATGGCCTTGGCCGACTTCTACCTTTCTTTGGGCTGAATCCCGATAATTTAGTTACGCTCAGCGCCTCCTACCATCATTAACCTATCTATATGTAAAACATGATGAATTTTTTTTGTTTTGGGGTCGGGTTCGATCACTAATTTTATATACAATTAATAACTAAATGGGGCATAAAAATGCAGGCGTCAACAACGAGTCCATAGTGAATCGGAAGCCCATCCATGGAATTACATTATAGAACCAAGCAAAATTGTAACACCTTGGATACATAGAGTTCTTCGGGCATAATGTTTTAATTGTATGCTCATCAACATTACAAGAAGGTCTTTTTGGTATTGATATATTCTCCATATCATTACAATTTGGTCAGACGTATCTGAATAGACCTAGATTTTGATATATTTTTGTATACTCAGTATGCAAATAATCGAGCATAAGGTTAATGGATTGATCTTGTCTTGCTATCAGTCATTGAAGAAGAAATGATTTCAGTCATCATGTGCCCGTGTGCATGGTTTACTGGTTCACAACACCTCAACAATGTGTTTCATATCAAAATTACGGGGAATATGCTCGAATTTCACTTATTCAAGAGATTCTCACTCTCCCTCTTCCCGCGCGATAGAGATGAATTGTACAACCATGATCTCTGTTGACCTACATTCACCATGGTGGTGGTCGCTTGAACAGGGGCAGGCCTGGTGACGGCAGCTCAAACTAGGGTTTCTTTTTGAAGCATTTTATTCAATCATACCATCTACTAATCATTTTAGAGTATTTCTACATGTCAGCCCTTATATCGCAAGCCTCCTTATCGGTGGATTCTTCTTAAATCAAATCACAACTAATCCTGTTTGACTTTTAAGTATTGACAAACCAAATGCCACAGTCGATTCACGAACATATTTACATATGGTATGCATAACAAGTTCAAAGAAAAGAGAGGATGAGAGCAAGAAAATTATTGGAAAGCAACTCACCCATCCTCCACGTTACTGCAATTCAGAATTCTTTATTCTTTTGGATAGTAGCTTATCATATGCAGCATTGTAGATTGGTTATAATTTCGCGCCGGGCCTCAAACTTCATCATTCAGTAAATGGATAATCTTCATATCTCATTCTACAATCTTGAAGCTGCACTCGAACTCTGCGGCAATCGCCACACACATCATCGGACATGTCTTTAGCACGTGCCAAGCAATTGCTACAATCGGATTTATCCAGAAATCCAATGCATAATGCATGACCGTAGCAGGAGGCCTCTTGAGTGTAGTAATTGTAACCGTTATCTGATGTATGAGCATATAGATCGACCCTAACATTCCACACGTCGTTGTAATATGCGTCGAATCCACCGTTGTACGTCCTTGCACTGCATATATGGAACACCTCTGTGCCATTGTAGCCACACTCGACAACATTGCGAGAACGAAGTAACCAAAATAAAAGGAGCAGTTTCACAATATGTTGAGATAATGGATTCATGGTTGAGCACTCTATACCTTAACTTTCCTCCTTAATGGTTCTTAAGATTCAAGTTTTGGTGTATATAAAGAAACCTCCTCTCATAGGTTTCGCCGCCAACTTTTCCTTGCTCAAGGGCAAAAGCCTTGAGAATGCCAAAAGAAATTATTTATTACGGTCTTTCCCTGTCGTTTAATATTCTTTTCCTTGGAGCAACTAAAAAAATAATGTTAAAGGGTGGACAAATTTGTAGGCATTTTTTTTTCTCTGGCTTGGACTTCTATTGTACATCTCTATGGAGCAAAATCGAAGATCAATATCAATGGCAGGACGAATTGGATGGCAAAACCTCTTATCACTACCGCCACTTCGGTGTTTTCATATGATCTGATTTGGTTCTCGCCTCACAGTTATCGATTAGAGTCATATTTTGCTCAAACTCCTATGTGGTTTTTTATCGATTTCATTGAGCAACAACTCATAATTAGACCCCATTGCACGTGGGAAACCTCGGTTATAAAAAAAAAAAAAAACTCATACTTAGACCCTTGTCACCAACTGGAGCAAGTTGGCAAATCAGGATCTTCATAACGTTCTTTCAAAAAAAAATTTGTTCTTTCGAATCGAAGTTCTTTCTCTATTTTTCAACTTCAAACTATTAAAGGCCAGATTTGTAAAATCTTTCTCTCAAAGTGCAGTCAGACATCTTCCAACTTTTAATTTGGAGATAGGTGCAAGGGATCCTTTTTGTTTTGACGAAGTTAACGTGGTCAATACTATTATAATTAAGAACGAATTATTAAAGGTCTTGTGCAACAAACTTTATCGATCAAAACGTAAAGATGGGGGGACTTGTACTTTAATTTTCACAAGTGAAAGCAATAACGTTTCCAACTTGCATGTCATTGATTATCCTTCAACTGTTTTAAGGTGTTTCAGCAAATTCATCTTTTAGAGTAATGATTTGTTTAGTCCCAATAATTAATCTCGCAGATAAGGTGAAATGTACATCTCTCCTCAACTCAAACGTACTCACGTTCCGACATCATTGTAAGCTGCCATTATAATCCGTATGCAGCAATCCAAGAATCACACGTATAGAAATGCGAATCACAAATCATAAATAGAGGAATTGACACACCTTGTTTCGGATCCATAGTTCTTGATGCGGAATTGCGACGATCCGATGCTTAAGAGCTTCTCCTCATGAACCCCTTATCACTGGCTTCAATGAGACGGCCCTCACGTATCGCTTCGACGACTATTGATGTGATGTTATGTGGACATTAGGGTTTAAAGGAGGGACTTGAGCTCTATTTATAAAGATTGAAACCTATCCCCTCATTAAATATAAGGTTTATCTCAGCCCACACTATCTTATACTATATTAGACTAAATAGGAAACTCGTATATATCTTTCTTTATTAGACCAATTAATATTTACAATAACAATTAATAAAGCCCACATTGAATATATAATAAATATATTCTAAGAATCATCCCTTACCGTAATTGCATGTTATTATCTTGTATTAAAGAAAAGGAATCCAGAAGCTATTCCCATATTCCAAAATTAATATTCTTGTCGCAAACTGTTGGGTTTTATGGATGGTTTGGCCACCCAGGATGGGCTAACCCAGCCCATTACCCACAATAGCAGTTGTTTACTTGAACGTGATAAAAAGGATCACGTTTTTAGACGTCGTTTGTCTGTCGATCACTCTACGGTGAAGAACCGTGGAATAGAAAACATACGACGCTTCTTCCTTCTCTTCTCCCGAACGAACGCACGAGCCGTGATGAACACTCTCTCTCAAAGGCTGCAAAGGAACACTTAATCTGAGGAACCGAAAGACGTTCGTTGCGTGATATATTTTTGCGACCGATCCAAGATGATTTTGGGCATGTTTTTTTCGTATTTTTCGCTGCATTGTTTTGGAAATCGATTCCCTTCGCAAACTAAGAGTAGAGTTTATCAATAATAATAGTTTAAACGTTTAAAATAATTAGTTCCACACCACACTTCAAATCAAGGCGGTATCATTGCGCACTACCCATTAAAAGATATACTTAAAAAGGAGCATTAAGGACGGTGATTATGCCCGTCCCTACAGCATTTTTTTTAGTTCTATTGCATTCGGCGAGGGAGTGCCGGAGACAAATACCTGCGTAGCAACCCGATATGACGAGGGGAGTGATTCGCAAAGCCGCTCGTACACCATGATAGAGCTTTCTATGACGACCCCTCTAGTAGTGACATAAGTATCCCACAGTTGATGCTTTCCCGGAATGTATAAATGACAAACCTCGGCCGTACTAGGAGCACATGTGAACCAAATTGCAAGCACAAGGTAGCTTCACGAGAACGAGATTGACAATATGTGGTAATGTGCTCATGATGTACGGCTCTCTATCTTCCTTTCCTCAATTTTTTTGTTCCCTTCATTTCAAGATGTAGTGAAATGTCCATATATAGAAGAGGCTCTTCTTATAGGTTCTAAGGAATATCGACCATCAACATGATATGCAGGATGACAACTCTGGTGAGGTCATCGTTTCTGCTATGCTTTGTTTGATTCTACTAAATAAATTTTTGTATAACGTCCAAAGGAATTTTTGTTTTCATGCGAATGTGCTGACATTCATATCATGCAAGACAGATGTTGTGATGTCATCACAATCCATAATTGTTTCTTGTTATATTTATATTAGAGAAGAGGCATCTGTTAATTGTTTCTGTATTAAAAAATTAAGTATATTCAGTTACAACAATTTAATCTTTAAAATAATTTGTTACTACAATACACTAAAAATTTCAATGCGGTATCATTTCACTACGATTTCTTGAGCTATAGACAGATGCCTTGACGAGGAACTCTTTCTGATGGCCCATTAAAAGTTAGAAATTAATATGAGACTATTGAGGACGATCCGTATGCCTATCCCTAAAATATTTCTTTACAATTCTATCACATTTGGTGAGCGCGTACAAGAAATAAATACCTGTCCAATAATCCCACCCGATGAGGAGGAGAAATTCATAGAGCTGGAACAAAGTGCGGCCCCTATCAGACTCCTGGGATTGTGAAGATGGCAACAATAAAACGAATTATACACAAAACTATGGGAGAAAAATCCTGTTTTACTTACGTCAAACTCAACTTAAATCACGAGATGTGTTTTTTACGTAATAGAATTGATTAGCATAAAATCCATTTTAAGCATGTTTATGTGAGAGCGCTATCAGCATGAGTGACCTCCTAGGGAAATGATTACCTATACACCTTTGGTCAAAATCATATGAATCAAGTATAGGCCGAGTAAAGTAAATAATATTTCAAGTGAGTTAATCCTAGGATGTTACCACCTACCACAAAAATATGTGTTCAAAGAAGCTATGCGAGGTTGTCCCTAGTACTAGTTAACAGGATAGAGTATGAAAAATCATCCCTATACATCTGGTGACGTGGCAATGACATGGCAACAATATGAAAAATCATCCCTATATGACATTTAGGCATTTTCTTTGCAATTGTTCCTTTAATGTTGAAATATGAAGATATATGACTATGTAATTCAACTTAGGAAGTGATTTATATTAAACCAAAGTCTAAATTAGGTAATTTCCTAATTAACTACATTGCTCTTAGATATGCAATTCAAAGGTAGTAAATTAATATGAATGCAGTATCACGCAATCCACCTTTTTATATTTTTCAAAAAGCATTTATCATTGATGAATTGTTTCATGTATGACATTTATGCATTTTCTTTGCAATTTTTATTGGGGAATTTATCCCTCTAGAGTGAATGAGAAGGAAATGTGGGAGTCCCACATAGGATGAGAGGTAGATGGGAGATGGGTTTATTAAGTGGAACCTCACAAATGGGTTTGGCCCCCTGGGCACCCCACTTTTGTGGAGGAGGGAGGACCTATGCAAATGGATTTCGGCCCGCGCGCGCCGCCGTACGTTCGGGCGTTGGGGCTTCTTATATTCCATTTTTTTTATTTTTTGCCCATCGTCTTTTATTTTTTGCCGAACGGAATTGTCTAGAAATTTCTGGACATTCGTTCGTGAATGAACAATTGCAATTGTTCGGAGAATAACGAACAAATACAATTGTTCGTAAGAAGTCGGTCGGTTATGATAAACTACCGCCCGAATTCAAGCTTCGTGACTCTTCGTGGCTTTTCGTCCTTCCAAAAATAAATAGTCCTCGAATAGGCCATTTTGGGTGACGTTTTTCTTTTTTCTAAGCATACATTTCGGTTTCCTCAAAATCTTGCACACCTGTTTTCCCCTCATACATTTCCGTGCGATAATTCGCAAAGTTACGTTCGTTGGAGTCTTTTGAAGAAGTACCGCCGGAGGAACGTGATCTGTTCTATCCCTGGGAGACAATTGTCCAACATCCTCGAGTACGAAATTTTTTCTGAATTGAGGGGACAAATTTGTCTTAAGGGAGACAGCGACATTCGTTCGGCTCGGATCAATCTTCTGCATACTCGTTTTCATTTGGCTAAAGGTTAGTCTTTCAATCTTATTTTCTATTTATACGAACTTACACGACTACAATTTTTCCTTTAATGTTGAAATATGAAGATATATGACTATGTAATTCAACTTAGGAAGTGATTTATATTAAACCAAAGTCTAAATTAGGTAATTTCCTAATTAACTACATTGCTCTTAGATATGCAATTCAAAGGTAGTAAATTAATATGAATGCGGTATCACGCAATCCACCTTTTTATATTTTTCAAAAAGCATTTATCATTGATGAATTGTTTCATGTAAAAAGTGTTGACTTTGTAAGTCCCACATTGCTTAAGAATGGGTCTTATATGCTCTTTATATTCATGCGGTCTCCCTTCACCTAATAGCTTAAGCTTTTGGGTTGGACTTTCTAACATGGTATCGAGCCGGTGTTATCCCTTTCGCGAATGTGCGTTTCCCTAAATTCCACGTGCCGCTCTTTCCGGCTTGCACGTGAGAGGGGGTGTTGACTTTGTAAGTCCCACATCGCTTAAGAATGGGTCTTATATGCTCTTTATATTCATGCGGTCTCCCTCCACCTAATAGCTTAAGCTTTTGGGTTGGACTTTCTAACAAAAAGAATGTCATCGACATATAAACCGACAATAAAACATCACATTTTTCTTGCTTCAATAAAATGCATGCTTGTATAGACATTTGAGAAGCCATTTGCCTTGAAATAGGCATCAATTCTGGAATTCCATATTCTCGTTGTTTGTTTAAGCTCATATAGAGCTTTTGTCAACCGTGACACTTTGTCTTTATGACCTTGGGCAATAAACTTCATGGGCCACTCAACATAACTTCATTATCAGGGATGCCATTTTAAAATGCTGATTTGACATCCATTTGACAAATTTTCCATAGAAAAATGGTCATTCTAATCATCTCCATGCAGATGACATGGGCAAAAACTCCCTCATAGTCGATGTCGAGTTTTGGCTTGTAGTCCTTCCCGACGAGTCTAACCTTCTACCTCCTCACTTCACGTTTCGCATTCTTCTTAGCCTTGTACACCCATTTGACACTGATCACTTTCTTGTCCTTTCGAAGATCTGCAAGCTCCCATTTTTTATTCTTCTCGATAGCTGCAATTTCTTTATTCATGGTTTTCCTCTATTTTTCCTTTTTGGCAGCATCATCGTAGACAAGCGGCTCATAATCGCCAAGAAGATGTATAAGAAGGAGCTCATCGATAGCTTAGGGTGCGCATGATAACATTTTTGGAAGTGAATTTTTTCTCTAAAAGTGCTTCCGGGAGCAGAAATCCGTTTAGTTACTTTACATTTTATTTCTACTTCCGAAGCAAATTAGTACTTCTCAAGTTGTTTTGAGACAATTCTAGAAGTTAAAGAAAGTTGCTTTTCTTTCTTTCGAAGTTGAAATCTTTCACCATTAATATTTCTCTCACTTCGGCCTCTTTTCATTTTCATCTCTTAACCAACAACGCTTCGCCGTCACCACCCCCCCCACCACGACCTCGACCGGCGGCCGCCGCCCATCGTGGATCACTGCCGCTGCCACCCCCGCAATCGTAGTTGACCGGCCCCACAACCACGGTTGCCTCGCAGCGATCACCACCGCCCACGATTGCCCATAGTCGCACTACAGCCCACCCCCTCCCCCCCCACTCGTTTCCATTACCGCAACCCACCGCCGCCAACCGCCGACCGCCGCTATGACCACCGCCAATTGCTACCGCCCATCGTTGGCCTCTGTCGAGACCATCGCCTACCGTAGGTGCCCGCCATCACCGAGTCGCCGTCTCTAGTTGCCGGAGTAAAAAATAAAGTAGAAATTTTTTGACCGTCAATAATAATATTTTGTAGAAGATTTTGTTTTAATAATGTTCGAGAAGTAGAAATTTTCAACCGTTACCAAACAAATTTCTGTTCTAGAAGGAAAATTTTTATCTTGTTATCAAACACTTTTCTCCGACCAGAAGTTGATTTCTAAAATAGAAGTGTTGTCATGTGTGGCCTTAATAAATTTGGGATAATCTCCTCAATCTTGATATCAATGGCTCGTCGACACCATTTACAAGTCAATAGAGATGAAATCGAATAAGATATTGGAGAATAAGGTGAAGAGTGATCCTTCAACTTCATTTGGCTAGAATCACCATGAACTTTCGCTTCTCTTTTAGATTGTCGTCCAACATGCCTTGTTCATCGAACTTGACATCTCAGTTTATATACACTTTCAAAGTGTTAGGATCAAATAATCTATAAGCTTTGGATGAAGAATCATACCCGGTTAAAGATGACCTTTTGCTCTTGGATTCCAATTTCGATCTTTTCCGGTCCAAGATATGAGCATGGGTAATGCTCCCAAATATTCTCAAATGAGAAACACTATGTGTTCTCATGCACCATGCTTCTTGTGGAGTTACGCCTTCAAGTCCTATTTGGGACATCTATTTTGTAGATAGAACGAACACATGACAGCTTCACCCCAAATAGCCTTGGGCAAATTTTTGCTTCTGAACATACTACGAATCATGTCAAGAATGGTTCTGGTTTTTTGTTCATATGTGCCATTATATTGAGGGAGAATATAGAACTGTAAAGAAACGATGAATACCATGATCATTACAGAATTTGTTGAATGTGGCTAAAGTGAAATCTTCTCCACGATCGGTCCTCATGGCTTTGATAGAATAGCAGCTTTCTTTTTCAGCTAGATTCTTGAATTGTTTGAAAGTATCAAACACTTCCGACTTTTCTTTCATAAAATACACCTAAGTTTTGATTCTTCGATCGCAGTACCAATATGATTGTACTTTTTGTCCAAGGACCAAAGAATTTTCTCAACAACTCGAACATTTGAAACATCTTCACCATTTCTTTTCATCGGCTAATAGTCGCCAAAACTCATGTGAAACAATCAGCAATCGATTCAGATTCTTTCGTATGGATTACCCCAAATTCGCCTCTTGAAGTTTGAAGGCGAACCTTGTTCACTTTTTGTACACCATGGTGTGTGTTGTGAAGAATTTCCAATGCCTCCTTAGAAGTAGTTGTTTTGGAGACCTTCTCGAACACAAAATCATCTAAAGCTTGATAGATGATCAACATGGCATATTGATCTTTTGTTCGAACTTACTCCAAGGCATTCGTCTAATTTTGACTCAAGGTGGCTTCATCGTTAGGCTCATCATAGCTTGAGTTGACAATTTCCCATACACCATGGGTGCCAAGTAGAGCTTTCATTCTAATAGCCCGAGATCCATAATTTTTTCGTAAGACAAGGGTTGAAGAGGAAGCTGAGTGTTTGTTAAAGTCATGATCATGAATTGTAGGCTCTAACACCAATTTGATAGGGATAAGGTGAAGGTAAAAGACTCACAACTCACACGACCCAAGAAGAAGAGGGAGAGATGGTCCTTTTCTTTTGTTTTCACCTTAATTTACCCATAATGATTACAAGACTTGCCTTTATATGGGCTTGTTATATAACTCTTGAACTTAATCTTAAATGACTCTTAAATGTATTTAACATTCCAAGAAGATAGATTCCTAGAAAAATGAACACGATGCATTTAAAGAGCATTAACTAGACATCGAATACGAAAAGACTCTAGGAAACTACACTACAACGAAGACTTTTGATTCTTGAACCGATCTTGGATGCCGAACAGACATCAACATCGACATGATTCTGGAATATTGACATCGACAACTTTTCATTGAGATCAACAACATTTAAGAATTTGGTATAATTGCTAACTCAAGTCACCCTAATATAACTATTTGTTGACACCTGAATTTTGACTAATATTTTTAGTCATTTATGCATAAAAAAGGAACTAATTTTAGTTCTAATAAGAATAAAAAAAATCATCCTTAGCATATTTAATTTTTACTCATGCATTGCATCTTGCATTGGACCATCAGCGGCAAAAATTTGAACTTAAATTTGACGGGCAGGAGCAATAGGGCATTTTCGGCCAAGGCATTTGATATGGATGTGCCGAATTTGAGGAATTGTTGGACTTTCCTTTAAATTTTAATTAATTAATTCAGCCCAAGTAGATTATTAATTAATTATTCGAGCTCAAGATTGCACAAAAGCCCATACACACGTAAAATCCAGCAAGCCCACATATATATATTCCTTATAGTTGAATATTTTATTAGAAAATAGGAAAGAAATTGTGCAATTTGGCTAGCATATTTGCATGTCCCTTTGGCCGATAATTGCACTCCAAGGGAGGGGGACATTCGCTCTAAAAAAAATTTCAGAATTCACGTGAGAAAGTGCACAAGAGAGAAAAAAAAAACAAAAGCTTCGGCAGAGCACTCCCGGACGTTGACCAACGCTCGTGTTGCTAGCCCGACCCCGACGATTCATTCAACATCGCAGCTTCAATTATCCTCGTTGCAGCTGGCAAGCAGTTCATGACCCTGACGAGTCTTCTTGTCAAGTCTCTCGGTGTCCCTCTGGGCATCCTCTTGGTTGTCCATCCATTAGAGGACAAGCCCAGAATTCATATTGAATCAATTGTGACCGTGCACTTTCCTCTCAAGACTCCATGAACCGAGACTCGTCATCGAGGGCCGCAAGTTATTGTCCAGTCGTCCTCGACCAAGGGTAATCTCGCCGAGAGGTTCTCACATCATTGAGCCGTCCTCGAGGAGTCCCTTGCTAACAGTCCAAAAGTTGCGAACATTGGCGCACAAGATTTGCTCAAATTCAAATTGGAAAAAGCAATCTTGCAAGATAAAGGTAAATATTTCCTATACTGAAATTGAATATTCACTTGCCTAATTTGAGCATATCCTCATATATTTGCATATCTCGAGTATATTGCATCAAAGTGGATATTTTCTTTAAAAAATACAGGTTGATTAGGAAAATTTCCTTTCTTAATCCGCAACTTGTCATACGATCGAGAACGTCCATCGTTAAGATTATTGATGGAATACTCGATTAGGCAAGGATTTAGGTTTAATCGTTAATCAAAGAATTACGAATTAAAGATTGACTCAAATATTCGTGAAATATTTCAAAACTTGATTGATATATTCACTTTCTTGATTGATATTGATTTGCATATTCACTTTCCTAATTTGATATGAATTGCTTGATTATCACATTTTTTTAGAATATATCCGTCGCATGATGTAATCTCGAAAATTAAAAAAATTGTATTCATTCATTTTCCTTTTTTGAAAATTGCATATATTTTAAAAATTGCATCATGTAGATAATTGCATATCTAATTTTTTTTTATAAATAATTAGGTTAGATTTCATTTTAGGATAGAAATTGCATGTTTAAATAGAATCTCATGTTAAAAATAATTTATCTTTAATATATTAGAGTTTAGGTCAATTTAAACTCTAAAATATACAATATAAAAATTGTCTTGACATAGTTCTCTTTTAGGGAATAAATTCATCCGAAAATAAAATAAATTAACTCATTCATCCATGCCACATCATCCATGCCATGTCATCTTTGCCACGACATCCATGCCATATCATTCATCTTTATTATGTCATCTCATACCTTGTCATATAGGTCGCATGTTAGTTTGCATTGCATGTAGAATTGTATGTTAATTTAATTGATTCCAACATCACGTAATCAATTTAATTAAACTATAAGCATATCTTTATACATTATTTTAAAATTGTATATTCAAAATTTTAATTAATTCATACGTCACGAAGTTAATTTTCATTTTCGTGTTATCTTTTGCACGTCATCTAGCTTAGTCTTACTTTTGCATCACGACATTGCATCATATATAGTATAGTCTTTCGCGCATTCATATAAAAATCAAAAATTAAAATAAAAAATTGTGTGGCACATGCTGTCTTGATTATATTGATTTCTGGATGTTTGATTAATTGATTGAGCATCCGCATGAAAACCCTTGTTAATGACTTAGGTTAAAATCGATTAATGTTGCCTTTCAAATGATTTTTCACGAAATAAAGTGGTACCGAAAGGGCGTTAGAGTAATATGGCCTAACCAAGTCTCCGGACCCTTAATCTCCGCTTCGTAGAAGTAATTTAGTCCTCCCGCTAATTTACTTAGGTTTCTAATTGATCTACCAAGAACAATTAGTGGCGACTCCAATTGAGAACATTTGCATGTTAATCACATTGAACCTTAAGTTGCGAATTGGTAGGGCTTGGGAGAGCCCAAGTTAGGTTAATTAAATAATTAACCTGATAATCCATTAACCTGGAAATTTCTTGAATTTTTAGGTCGCGACACCATCTCAGCAATTGTCCCACTTCTTTAATTTTTTAACAGGGTCTTCCTTATTTGGGCCTCCTTAACAAGATAAACTATTCAGCTTTTATTTATCATCGTTCGCCTCAAAACCCAAAACAAGAAGCAATTCCATATTCATGAACTTTGGCAGAACAAAGGAATGCATTATGTACCTTGGCGCCAATTGGTATTTTACTAATCATTACTAACGGAGGTTGATAAGACCGTGACAATAGAATATGCAAACCAGAAGACTAATGGTCATAATCACAAACAAATCAAAACTGGATGATGCTGCCACAAATTTCTTTTGGTGCAGGTGGAGAACGGAGAGCGTGTGAGTTGTTGAAAACATGATCCGGACAGAAGGATAAAGATGAAGCTGCTCTCTGAAGGGTTCGGCTTTCTAGAAGTTCAACAGTGGACCATTAACTAGAGGAACAGCGATATGGTTTAAGAAATCAAACACCGTGTGAGCACTTTCAACGACTCTTCCCCTTCTTCCCCAATTGACTAGTCTGCTTTACTGGGGCCATGAGTAAATTTCTTATTCCGGTGACGAATCGTTCCGCAACTGCCTTGACGAAACTCCAACCAGGCTGAATTTCCTCTGCCCCAGCTGAGAGGTGCATGAATCTGATGCGGGAGCGATCATCTTCGATAATGCTTATGTCTTCCTTTCTTTTTTCTTTCTTCATTATTGTTTCGATGGGCCAGGATGGACTCATCAGCCGGATTGAGTGCGGACCATTTCCTCAGAAAGATTATCATGTCCTGCAAAGATCAAATAATTCATTTACTAGGTGTTCCAAATACATCTTCACCTCCAAAAGGACTTGCCTAGTTGGTGATTTGCTATCATGCCATTGTTACATAAATCATGCAGGATGATTGCACCATTTAGTCATCAGCTGTGTACTTGCGTTATGACAGCAAGAACAAGTGGAGCAAGCATCTTAATATCGGAGAGGTAAAATGCTTATCCCAGCCAAAAGTATGGTCTGAAAACTAAGGAGTATTCAAACTTCCGTATGTGGAGACTGCTCCCGAAGAAGAAAACTTGAGATTACCAGTCTTAAAAATTCGATATGTAGAAGGTAAGAAACCGTGGGACGAAGACTCACTATTATAGAGGGACATTTGGTAATTTCAATGGAATTAGCTAAAATTATTTGCTGTTGATAGCAAAAACCGCTTTTGAATTTGAACCTTCCTAAGCTTCATTTTTCAACAAAATTAGGTGGCTTATGTAATATCAACCAGCTCAACGTGGAAACAATCACAACCTTGACCCTCAAGTAAGCAATGTCTTATAAGTTCTAGAAGCCATAGGAATAAAACATTGCTTACGAGTTCCAACTATTGTAAAACCATTCTGCTCGTTAGGCAACGGCATCTTATCTCTAACCTCCCGGGTGATGGGTTGTATCGCACACTAGAATCGAACGATCACAAAGGAAACAGAAAACTAGACAAAGCACAAGTTTACCTAGGTTCCACCCTGAATAGGGCTACTTCCCGCAAAGAGATTTCACTATGATTTAGGTTTACAAAGCACAACTCATTACAATGATCAGCCAAAAACGAGCAAATATATATGCCATAAATTGGTCCAAAAACTAAACCTATCCGAAACCCCTTTAATCCCTCAATAAATGGGTCAACTTAAACAAAAGTCCAAACCTGTTGTTGTTTCGAGGGCGCCTTGCTCCCGAACCCCCCCCCCTCACAGGTGAGCGGGGCAGCGGTCCTCTCACCGGGGAGCGGAACTCCTGCTCGCTAACCGGGCAGCGGGACACCCGTTTTAGGGGGCGCTGCCCCGAACCCCCGCATTTTGTGCACGGGGTCACATGTCGTCGGATCATACTTCGGTTTTCCTAAGCTCAAGTGGACATGCCCGTGTGAAAAACAAGGGTCTCCGAAGTATTCACCAACTCCAACACCACCAGGAACCACTTCCGGATAAATGAGACCATGTTTGCACATAACCAACGCTTAATGGACGAGGGCGCTAATCATACTAAATGTTCTTAACATCAATTATGAGCTCGCGTTGTATGTCCAAAGCTATTTACTGTATCAAGTTTTGTGCAACAGAAGACTGAATCATTTCGACTTGTATTGTTACTAAGTCCAGCGTTTGGCATGTTAAAGTCAGATGAAGTCCCTTAGTAATTACTGATAGCGAATATCAGCAGCCTAAGAAATTTCATTGCGAAAATGAGTGTGAAAAGAGCTTTTCTTCCTCGAGAGAGGGTCAATCCAATCCACTTCATCACATGATTGTAGTGGTTAGGGAACGGCTCATTCTTTTGAATTAAGAAGGGTTGTAAGGATAGAAACTTTGAAAACTTGGTAATCTGCAGGGAAACTTGCAGCATAAATTGTATACCAGGTCAAGCATCATCATCTATAAATAGAGACCATGTTAGCATGCAAGACCCCACACTCCTCCATCGAGCAATAATATTCTGAGCTAGGAAATAGAACCTGAGATCAAAGCCCCGACACCCACCCACAATGAGGTTCCTTCCAATTAGCCTTCTCATTTTGGCTTTTGCGACTGCCGCTGCCTTTGCTTACGACCCAAGTCCTCTTCAGGACATATGCGTGGCCATCAAGGACCCGAATTCTGCAGGTTGGAAATCTATTCTAGTGTTATCTACATTCTCCTTTCCTTCTGGTTGATGATACCGCAATTAGAACTCACAAAGGGTTTTGTTTTGGTAGCATGACATCACTTTCATCTATCAGAAATAGTCTATATACCACACTGAGTAATGCATATTGAGATCAGTTCTGTTTTCTTATGCAGTGTTTGTGAACGGACAATTCTGCAAGGACCCTAAGCAAGCCACTGCAGATGACTTCGTCTTTATGGGGTTCAGAAACCCTGGCAATACTGCAAACCCACTCGGATCAAAAGTCACACCTGCTACTGTCATGGAGTTTCCGGGGCTCAACACTCTGGGCATCTCCATGGCTCGCATCGACTTCGCTCCTGGTGGTCTAAACCCTCCCCACACTCACCCTCGTGGAACTGAGGTTCTGGTCGTCGTGGAGGGCACGCTTCTTGTCGGCTTCGTCACATCCAACCAATTGAACAACACACTCTTCACCAAAGTCTTGTACAAAGGCGATGTGTTTGTTTTCCCGATTGGTCTCATTCACTTCCAGTTGAACACCGGAGAGACCCCTGCACTGGCCTTTTCTGGTTTGAGCAGCCAAAACCCAGGAGTCATTACCATAGCTAACTCCGTCTTTGGAGCGAAGCCACCCATTTCTGCTGATGTTCTCACCAAGGCCTTCCAAGTGGACAAGAAAGTTGTCGACTACCTCCAGGCACAGTTTTGGTACGACAACAACTAAATGGAACGGATGACTAGAGAAATGCCGACAGAGGATAGCTATATACCTTATCAGATCACTGCTACTTTCCATGAGAGATTGCCAGTAATAAATCATTAGTTATAGGGTATTTATGTACCCCATGTATGAATTCTTGACCAATAAAGTTCATTACTAAGAATTGAATAACCCCCCCCCTTTTAATTCCTCTCCTTCTCTTTTTCCCTCCATCCTTGTTTTGAGGATAACTTCTCATTCGAGAAGAGCCAATGCCAAGCAAGCCATAAAAGAAACAAAACACAGATTTTGATAAGACGCCTGTAAATTCAGTGAAATTAATTGCGAGGACTTGGGCATTCAGATCAGCCTCAAAATGATCAATAGAGCACACAACGTTATTGGACACGTTCTATTATGGGGCTTATCGCTTAGAAGTTCGACAAACATCTAGAAGGATCCATAAAAATTCCGTTGGTGTCACCTTTTTCGTGGTCCAATTTTGTGGAAGCACACGAAAGGAAGTCCCAGTCGACACACTTGTCATCAAGATCAATGCTTCGTGTTGCCTAGTTGCCAACGTGTTTCCTATGAACCAGGATGTATCGCCATTTTGTAGAAAACATGTGGTATTTTCACAGTTCGACATCTGTGTATCTGTGAAAAGCTGTCCTGTTGCATGTGTTTCACTCCATGCTGAAATTCAGACTATTTCCCAAGCCATAACTAGTTTCAACCGAAAGCCGGACTTGGAAAAACATTCACTAAGAAACTGTGCCATAGGCAAAGAATACTCCTGAAAAAACTCAAGACAAAGTAGTTGATTACAAGAAGAATATGGAAATTTTGAAAACGAAAAGAAGGGGGAGACAACGACTCACCATAGCCAAATTGAAGTCCCCCATGATATTTTACATCCTTCGCAAATAGTGAAGGACAATTATCTAATAAACTTTCACTATCGAAGAACGGTTCGGATGTCAAGCTCACAGCAGAGATGCAAATTGAAATGTCCCCATCATCGACACATCTTCAACAACTCTGCCATTTCTCCATGTCATACTAAGATGTATAGACTGCCTTTTAACAGCTCTGCCCCTTCTTCTGCAATTTCCTACTAGTGAGTCCTTGTTAGCAGAAGTCGCAAAGTAACTTTCTCCTTCTTTTTTCCATGATTGAATCGTAATGCAATGCATACACCAGGCAAAGCAATGAAGTTCCTGCATATTTCCCTTTCAAAAAGCTTCAGGTGATACAATTTACTTCATCAATAGGACTGTCAGACGTGTTATATGCAGGAAAATTCACAAAAATTTGCAGACTCCCAAGGTCTGGTTGTTCTGACTTACATTATATGGAGACAGGTGAAGCACAACCCAAAAATTGAATCCATCAACTTTCAAAGTACTTTTTTAGGAGCCAAAGCCATTGGACCCACAGCATATTTGAAGCCTTTTCGATTGAAAGACTAGTAAGGGCATTTCTTAATTAAACTACAGTATAACGAGCAGGATAAAAAAGGATATTGAATTGTGTCTATTTGATCCAAGATGCCATATCTCTATTCTGTTTGACACGGTACTTAGGATAATACAATCATGTCCAAGTGTTCTGCCTGAGTGCTTCATCTATTCTCACCATAGTTCTCTTCTTGTACATTAATTAACACATGCTTGCTAGGTAATCCTTGCTAAAAAAATTTTCGAACTTTTAACAAAAACAATAAAAACCAAAGTGAAAATCGTGTTAATCATCAAGCAGGCTCGTCTGAACCAATCTACAAGTCCATTCCAGAAACTATGAGACCATTTAGAAATCCATTGAACAGAATATGAGATAAACTTCTTAACAAAGCCTAGCTGTGTGAAACAACTTAAGAAATGCTTTAGTCCGGGATAAGATATATTTTCAGTCCAACATATAAAGGTGCATTTCAAGCAAGCATATACTCTGAATATTCTTTGTAGCTTCCCCCAAACAACAGAGTGGATCAAATTTTCTAATTTAACAAGGATAAAAATCAACAACCACATGGAGTCCTCGGTTACCAAAAAAAAAAAAAATCAACAGCCACAGACTGATCAGGAATGTAAAAGCAATGGAGATTGACCCCGTCGACAACGTTCGCAGAGACAATATTGTAGCAGTCCTTACTCAAACAAGTTGAGTTTGAAAAGGTGTCAGATAGCAATCATATAAGACAAGCATGGTTAGGGTCCTCTCGATCACTTGGGTTGGTTTTAGGACCCTCATGGATTTAGTCCCGGGTCATCGCAACACTTCATGCAGGTTGCTGTTCATTTCTAGGTTTCAGATTGTGGCAGAAGATATGGTCTTTACTTGATCATGCTGCTTTGAGATGATGCTAGAGAGTTTTTGTTCTCTTAGAAGAAAAACGAAGAAACGGTATAAGGATGTGAAAGTTATCGAAGACCACTTCCATATCAGATGATGTGCCTTCTTCTAGATGGAGGAGAGAAAATCAAACAAATTACCAAGTCACTGTAGTTGTTATAGAGCCCTTCGTCCATGGAGCTGAGAAGGGGTAAATGGATTCAACTTCTGAAGACTTGGTAATCTGCAGGGCAACTTGCTGAATAAACTACGTCTAAAAAAATTGCACCCTTAATCCTCAACTATGCCATGTCTTAAAAGTTCTGGAATCAGTTGGAATTTCATTAGGCTGCTGCGAAGTGGCAGCTCGGGAGAACAGCATCTTATTCCCTGACTTCTAGGAACCATGATTGGGAAAAAGAAAAAGCTTACTGGGAGCATTATTTAACAAACAGAAACTTATTGTTAGAATGGTCAAAAAAATTAGTGCTCAGTACCAAACGCGAATGACTTCTGTTACTATTTCTAGTGGAGTGCCTCAGCAACATCAACATTTTCAGGACAAAGATGCCTATCGCAAGGGTACTTTTGCAATCTAGTATAGTCAATCCTTTCGAGATATTAAAATTTGCACAGGAAAAGCTCATTAGTTTGTAATCTTCTTTGAGATATGCTAAAGAGTCATAAGAGATTCAGGAGAAACGGCACAAGGATGTAAGATTCATCAAAAGCCATTTCCATATCAGGTGACGTGCCTTCTTTAAGCTGGAGGAGAGGAAGTCAAACAAATCGCCCAGTTGCCGTGGTTGTTATGCAGTAATTTATCCTTGGATTAGAGGAGGGGAAAACGGATAAAACCTCTGGAGACTTGGTAATCTGCAGGGAAACCTGCTGAATAAACTGCATACTGGGTCAAACATTTTCATCTATAAAGTGAGATCATGTTGCCAAGCAACCCCTCACTCCCCATCAAGCAACACTAGTCTGTGCAAGGATTAGAACTTGAGATCGAGGCCAATTCCAGTCCACAACCACGATGAAGTTTCTTCCGGTTAGCTTTCTCATATTGGCTTTGGCAACTGCCACTATTTTTGCTTATGACCCGAGTCCTCTTCAGGACATATGCGTAGCCACCAATGACCTGAACTCTGGAGGTTGGTCCTTGATTCTTGCATTGTTCATCTCTTTCAATTCCGGCTGATGATGTCGAAAATATAACACAAATTCTTTTTTTATGCAGTATTTGTGAATGGAAAGTTTTGCAAAGACCCAAACCAAGCCACAGCTGATGATTTCCTCTTTATGGGGCTCAGAAATCCTGGAAACACATCGAATCCGCTCGGATCAAAGGTAACACAAGCTTTCGTTGACCAATTTCCTGGACTCAACACTCTTGGAATATCCATGGCTCGCATTGACTTTGCTCCCGGAGGCCTAAATCCTCCCCACACTCACCCACGTGGTACCGAGGTTCTCGTCGTGGTGGAGGGAACATTACTTGTTGGCTTCGTCACATCCAACCAATTAAACAACACTCTATTCACCAAAGTCCTGTACAAGGGGGATGTGTTTGTGTTCCCTATCGGTCTCATTCACTTCCAGTTGAATATTGGAAACACATGCGCTCTGGCCTTTGCCGGTCTAAGCAGCCAGAACCCAGGAGTCATTACCATTGCTAATGCCGTCTTCGGAGCAAAGCCTCCCATTTCTGCTGATGTTCTCACCAAGGCCTTCCAAGTGGACAAGAAGGTTGTTGACTACCTCCAGGCGCAGTTTTGGTACGACAACAACTAAAAGAATCTATGATCAACATCATTTACGCAGAGCAATTGAATCATGACTTACAAGATTTACCCTTTTTCCATATGTGGCTGCTTTGCACATGTACGTGAACTATGTCCTTCATGTATGATTGATTTCAAATAAAACATTGTTACCTCTCTCTTGACTGATTTGGAATAAAAGTTTGTTGCCTCTCTCTCTCTCTCTCTTTTTCTCTCTCTCTCTCTCTCTCTCTCTCTCTCTCTCTCTCTCTCTCTCGTGATGACAATAACAGGATTTATGCCTCAAGCAAATGGCTATAAATGGGAAACGAATCGTACAACCTGTAATGGTAAAATATGTAGAATTTGGAACTCGGAAGGATGTTATCTAAGATTCAATATTGCTTCTCAGATCCACGAAATGTGTACACTGAAAAGGGTATCATTAAAAGAATGTGCTATCCTAATAATTTGTCTGATTTTAAATTCTTAGTGATTGGGTTAAGAGAGTGATTGAAGAAATCATCCGGGTCATCATTTATACGCATTGCCCTCAGGTGGCCAAAACAAAAAGGAATAGTTGTATCCATCATAATCTTGGAAGAAGAAGTTCCAGTACAACATGTCAATTTCCTTAAGGTACTTATTTCAAGTTTGATAAATTACAGTTGATTACATTTCTCATTTTATCACCAACTTACTAAATTCTGCATATGACTTATCTTTTTCCATTAGAACGGCCCAAAGAAAAATCTTTCCTGCAGTCATTTTCCATCTACAGTCCAAATGCCGGGTTGAAACCGCATCGATTCAGCTATATAACATTTTCCAATAATGTCATCACACACAATGAAGTTTATCAATGCGTAAGCACGTCTGTAGCACAATGTCAAACCATTGAATAAGATTCGTGTGGCGTTGATCTCTATCTTGAAGCAATCGATACTATGATCTTAGTTGGAGATAGCGGTGAAATGCAGAGACACGAATGCTTTACTTCCGCTGCACTTATTTTGACAATTTCCAAAAGAACTGCATAACCTTAGCTTGAAATGATTTAAGACTGTTCGGTAATGTTACCAAAAACAAATTTAGAAATGTCACGGAGATGGACATGAGTCTGATCAAAATAATTTTGTAATTCCTGCTAATTATGCAGAGGAAAATTTCTAGATCCTATACCAAGAAGAGCCAGCAGATAAAACAGAACATAGGCATTCAATGTCATAAGTCTCAACTATTCCCTCCATTGGTGTTATTTGTTCTCGCTCCGGTTGTATGGAAGCTCACAGAAGGGAAAATTACAGATTACATCACATTACATGTCAAGAACCTTAATTTGGATGGTCGATGACAGGAAAAGAAAAGAGGAAAAAAAAAGAAGACTGGTGATCACAACAACAAACCAAATTGAAGCTACCTAAAAACTTTTGCCGGTGCAGGTGGAGAATGGAGAGTGGGAGTCGCTTGAAAAATGCAGCACAGACATTAATTACTCCACGGAGAAGGATTAAAAACGGAAGACCCGATGATGGATGCAGTTCTTTTAAGAAGGTCAACGCTAGACTTTTGGCGAGGTGACCTTAGTGGTATCTTGTATGGTAGAAAGTCACCATTGTCTATCCACTTTAACAGCTCTGCCCCTTCTTCTGCAATTTCTTTTAATTGAGTCCTCGTTGAAAGTCAACGCTATACGCGATTTACATTATACGGAATTAGGTGAAGCACAATCCATTGATTGAAACTATTGATTTTCGACCCAAACGTCATTGAACCACGGCACATTTGAAGATTCCTCGAGTGAAAACTAGTGAGCAAATTTCTCAATTATGCCGAAGCAAAGAGTTGTCGAGCAGGATCAAATGGATATCGAGTTTTGCCTATTGAATTCAAAGCGCCATATCTATATTCTATTTGACTTGGGTTTAAACTTAGGTACCCGCAATCATGTCCAAGTTTTATGCCTGAGTTCGATCTATTCCCAGCATAGTTTTAGCAACATACATGCTTCCTAGGTAGTCCTTGCTCCAAGAACTTGTCAACTTTCAACACGAAGATAAGAAAAGAAAAGTGAAAATCGTGTTAATCCTAAGGCAAGCTCGTCCGACACAATCTACAAATCCTTAAGAAACGCTTTAGTCCTGGATAAGATATATATTATAAAAAGTGCATTGCAGGCAAGTGACACGGGCCGAGGTTTTCGAGCCCGACCGGTCGTCTTGAAGACCGAGAGATACCCCAAGACCTGCTGTGTTTTGGACCCTTAGGGTTTTTCTAGGGTTTTCTAATATTCTAGAAGGTTTCCGGGCACGGGCGAGTCGGTAATTTCCTAAAGTTCTGGAACCTTCCTATTTATGTCGGTAGTTAGGAAGTCGGTAGATGGAATGTATGCCGTTAGATGAGATCCGGGATCTACGGTTGTAATCCGAGGCCCCCTCCTATATAAAGGGGAGTCCTCCATCTCATTTGATCATCCACTGAAAGAAATACTAAAGCATTCCTCCCCGGAGCCTCTCCCTCTCGAGCAACTCCTCTCTCTACGCGATCCGAGTCGAAATACGGTGTAAAGGCTTAGCTCGGGCACTCCAGCTATCAAAAGGAACCCCGAGTCGCCGCGGGTCGATCTGAATCTCCCGGCCCGTGACAAGTGGTATCGGAGCGAGAAGTAGAGACGAGCCATTCCCGAGGTCGACGAGCATCAAACGGGTCGAGGTAATGTCTAACTCGAAGTGGATCATATATCTTTGTTGCTGGACGGGGAGCATCCCCAAGACAAAGCCCCGCAGAGAAAGGCCGGCCAAGTCAAAAAAAAGAGACGCATCGTCGGACGCGGTGTCCGCACTTGCCAACAAGTTCGATTCGATGAAGAAGTCAATGCAAGGGCTGCTCGATGGATTGGAAGATGCTAAAGACCGGATCGCCGAGATGGACGATAAGATCCGTGAAGACTTCACCATCGGCCTCAATGCTGCCATCGGACCGTTGCAAATGAAAGACGAGGCTCTCGAAGCATCGATTGAGGCTTTGAAGCTGGACGTCGAGGAAAAGAACAACTCCAACCAAGCCGAGATTGAAGCGCTTAAGGTGGAGATCCGGGAGCTCAAGACCGAGCTGGTCTTTGTGTAAAACCAGCATAGCCAACGGTGTTACCGCGAATGGTACACTCGGCCATACAATCGGCGCCGAGGATAAAGGTGCCCGATCCAAAAGAATTCAAAGGTGAGCGTTCAGCCGTGGAGGTTGACAACTTCCTATGGAGCATGGAGCAATACTTCGATGCCGTGGGTATTCAAGACGAAGCGGCTAAGGTACGAACTGCCTCCCTTTATCTCACCGATGGCGCCGCATCGTGGTTGCGATTCGTGAGTGATGAAGTCGGAAAAGGCTCGATGAATCCCATGGAGTGCTTTGGGATGACTTTGTAAAAGCAATTCGGGATCATTTCTATCCCGAGTCGGCACCAAAAGAAGCTCGGAGCAAGCTGCACCGCCTCGAGCAACGAGGCACGATCCGGGGAGTACATCAAGGAGTTCCACGAGCTCAAACTCCAAATCCCCAACCTGGGCGAGGAGGAGGCTCTCGGAGCGTTCATGGACGGACTCAAGTCGTGGGCGCAGCTCGAGTTGAAAAGGAGAGACATCCAAAGCCTCGCAAGGGCAATCTCCGTAGCCGAGTCGCTGGTCGACTTTGGCAAGTCCTGATTCAACCAAGTCCAAGGGAAGTGGCTGGAAGGATCGAGACGCGGATCGAAAAGAAGAAGAAAACAACACCGGTCGTGGTCGGATAGAGCACCGAGGCCGAGAAAAGGAAAGAACTGGGAGAAGGGTCTTCCAAGAATCAACCCTACCAAAGTCGGGGCTACCGTCCCCGAACAACAACAGCTACATCAATCCGGGAGGACCGATTCAAGCATCCTCCCTCTCAACCATGAGGCATTTGTCAAGGCGGTCACTTTGGACTCAACGGTGCCCTAAGAAAAACAACGGTAAGACTCTATACACCGTCTCCGCCAAAGATCTTTGGCGAGGAGCAAAAAGAGGAAGAACCGAAGGTCGCGCGACTTGGTGGCGTGGCTCGACTCAACACGGTGCGAGTCAACCATCGCCCAAGAAGTATCCCGGAGCGTCGTCGCTAAACTTCGTGGAAGTCAAGGTATGTGGCAAAACTCTCACTGCCTTGGTTGACACGGGGGCGACAAGTATGTTTATATCGAGCGAAGCAGCGAAGTGGTTGGGTCTCCGCGTGGAACCAACCGATCATTTCTTCAAGCCGCTCAACACCTCGACCGACTGGCCAACGGTATAGCCCGAGGCGTCAACATTCAAGTCGGCGAATGGAGGGGAAAGCTAGATTTCGATGTCATTCCGCTCGACGATTACGATCTTCTCTTTGGGTATGGATTTCTTCGATGAGGCGCTTGCGATGGTTGATCTCGAGGACAAAGACCATCATAATCACCGATCCTGAAGGCGCATCGGTCGTCCCGATGATCAAGGGAATGCTGGAGCCAAAAAGCATCAACACGATTCGAATCGTGGAGAAGAAAAAGAAAGCAAGTGCTTGAGCTGCCGCCTAAGTCCTGCGCCAAGACCGGACCTTTGGCGATTCAAAAGAAAGAGTGGGAGCTGCCCACAAAATCAAAAGAAAATCTGCCGATCGGTGTGCTTTGTTCCCGGAGTTGGAAAGCATTGATGCGGTCAAGACCAAGACCGAGTCGCTGATGACTCGCGAAACGGTGCAAGCATCGTTCAAAAATCAAGTCCCGAAGCCGAAGACAAAGCGCTCTCGTGGACGCAAAAACAAAAACAAAAAAGAAGCCGACGATCCAGGTGAAGGATGCGGGCGGCCAAATCAAAAACTCCGCTGCGAAGAAATACCCCGAGCCAAGAGCACCGAGGACGGCGCTCGAATCGGTGGGGGAGAATGACACGGGCCGAGGTTTTCGAGCCCCGACCGGTCGTGCTTTGAAGACCGAGAGATACCCCAAGACCTGCTGTGTTTTGGACCCTTAGGGTTTTTCTAGGGTTTTCTAATATTCTAGAAGGTTTCCGGGGACGGGCGAGTCGGTAATTTCCTAAAGTTCTGGAACCTTCCTATTTATGTCGGTAGTTAGGAAGTCGGTAGATGGAATGTATGCCGTTAGATGAGATCCGGATCTACGGTTGTAATCCGAGGCCCCCTCCTATATAAAGGGGAGTCCTCCATCTCATTTGATCATCCACTGAAAGAAATACTAAAGCATTCCTCCCCGCAGCCTCTCCCTCTCGAGCAACTCCTCTCTCTACGCGATCCGAGTCGAAATACGGTGTAAAGGCTTAGCTCGGGCACTCCAGCTATCAAAAGGAACCCCGAGTCGCCGCGCGGGTCGATCTGAATCTCCCGGCCCGTGACACAAGCATATGCTCTGAATGTTCTTCTATTTTCCTCCAAATAATAGAGTGGGTCAAATTGTCTAATTTAACAGGGAACAACATCAGCAACCACAGATTATTTCTTTCATGAATGTAAAAGCAAATGTTCCTAAGGCGAGGAGATTGACCCTTTCAACCACATTAGCAGATACAATATTGCGTCCGTCCTTAAACAATTTCGGGCTTGAAAAGGTTGCGGATAGCAATTCTATGAAACAACATGGTTAGGGTCCTATCGATTACTTAGCTCGATTGCCCCTAGATCACGTCAAATCACATTCAATAGTATATTGACGGGCGTGATAAGACCAACACTTGTGTATTCCTTTCAAGACTTGGCCTATATGGATTTAGTCCCAAGACGTCGCCCTGCTTCATGAAGGTTGTTGGTGTTCATTTCTTTATGTGCGGAGCAGGAAATCAAAGTAATGGACGCGGGCTTGTGGTTGTTGTGGAATCACTCGTCCATTGAGCTTTAAAAATTCGATATGTCGAAGTTAAGAAACTGGGGAACGAAGTCTCACCATAACTGAGTTTAAGTCTTCTAAACTTATTTTTTGTGGAGCCGGTGGGCCGTGGAATAATGTGAGCTGTAAAATTAATAGAAAATGGGTACTCTCAATCGTTTATTAATGGTCGTGATAAGACCAACGCTTGGTAATTTCATGGGAATTTGAACCTTCCTAAGCTTCATTTTTCAACAGGATTAGGTGACTTTTTAAATATCCACCAGCTCAACATGGAAACAATCACACCCTTGATCCTCAAGTAAGCAATGTCTTGAAGTTCTAGAAGCCATTGGAACGAGACATTGCTTACAAGTTCTAAACTTTTGTAAAAACCTTTCTGCTCATTAGTTTGCAGACCAGTCACAGCTTTGGACAACAGGAGCACTTATTTTTGGCCTCCCATGAAACATTTCCCGACGAAAGAGATCAATTTTGCGCATAAGCATCAGTTGGTTGGTCTGCTGTTGTTTAGAGTGAATCAATGCTACCTGTATTGTTACTAAGTTCAGTGTTGGGCATGTTAAATCAGATGAAGTCCCCTAATTACTACTGATAGGGAATATCAGCAGCCTAAGAATTTTCATTGTGAAGATGAGTGTGAAAAGAGCTTTTCCTACTCCAGAGAGGGTAAATTCAATCCACTTCAGATGCATGAAACTGTGTTCAGAGAACAGTCCTTGGTTAATCATGCTGCTCCAAATTGATGCTGAAGAACTGAAGCACTGAAGGAGGAATAATTCAAGGCTGTAAAAGTTATGAATGAGCACTTCCGTAGCTGAAACAATCCATTGTTTTTAAGCTGGAGATGATAAAATCAAATTGACTGCCACGTGATTGTAGTGGTTATGGAACGGTCCATTCTTTCGAATTAGGTAGGGGAAACAAAGGCAGTAACATTGAAAACTTGGTAATCTGCAGGGAAACTTCCAGCATAAATTGTATACCAGGTCAAGCACTGTCGTCTATAAATAGAGACCATGTTAGCATGCAAGACATCTCACTCCTTCCTCGAGCAATAATATTCTGAGCTAGGAAATAGAACCTGAAATCAAAGCCCCGACACCCGCGCACAATGAAGTTCCTTCCAATTAGCCTTCTCATTTTGGCTTTGGCAACTGCCGCTGCCTTTGCTTATGACCCAAGTCCTCTTCAGGACATATGCGTGGCCATCAAGGACCCGAATTCTGCAGGTTGGAAATCTATTCTAGTGTTATCTACGTTCTCCTTTTCTTCTGGTTTATGATACCGCAATTAGAACACACAGAAGGGTTTTGTTTTGGTAGCATGACATCACTTTCATCTATCAGAAATAGTCTATATACAACATTGAGTAAAGCATATAAAGATCAGCTCTGATTTCTTATGCAGTGTTTGTGAACGGACAATTCTGCAAGGACCCGAAGCAAGCCACTGCAGATGACTTCGTCTTTATGGGCTTCAGAAACCCTGGGAACACTGCAAACCCACTCGGATCAAAAGTCACACCGGCTACTGTCATGGAGTTTCCGGGGCTCAACACTCTAGGCATCTCCATGGCTCGTGTCGACTTCGCTCCTGGCGGTCTAAACCCTCCCCACACTCACCCTCGTGGAACTGAGGTTCTGGTCGTCGTCGAGGGAACACTCCTTGTCGGCTTTGTCACATCCAACCAATTGAACAACACACTCTTCACCAAAGTCTTGTACAAAGGCGATGTGTTTGTTTTCCCAATTGGTCTCATTCACTTCCAGTTGAATACCGGAGAGACCCCTGCCCTAGCCTTTGCTGGTTTGAGCAGCCAAAACCCAGGAGTCATTACCATAGCTAACTCCGTCTTCGGAGCGAAGCCACCCATTTCTGCCGATGTTCTCACCAAGGCCTTCCAAGTAGACAAGAAATTGGTCGACTACCTCCAGGCACAGTTTTGGTATGACAACAACTAGATGGAACAGATAACCAGAGAAAGGCCGACAGGGAATTTGAGCCATATAACTTATCAGATCATTGCTACTTTCCACGAGAGAGTGCCAAGAATAAATCAATTATTTATCTCAATGGTTATATGGGATTTATATACCTCGTGTATGAATCATTGAGGAATAAAGATCATTTACTAAGAGTCTCCTTCACCTCTCCCTCTCTTTCTCTCTCCCTACCTCCCTCATTGTTTTGAGGGAAATTTCTCATTCGTGAGGAGCCAAATCCCAAGCAAAGTCATACTTGAAACGAAACACAGATTTTGCTAAGTCGTCCATTTTTTCATTGAAAATAATTGCGACGACTTGGGCACTCAGATCAGGATCATTGAAATGTTGTCATCTTATAGAGAACATGTCACGACCCGAATCCTACGAGCCCGTCAACATCCTACCTTGCTAGATTGTCGTACAGTTCTCCAGGATCCAAAGGCCAACAAATTTTCGTGGAAGCAAGAACAAATTCCCGTACAAAAAACAACAACGATACGATAACTTGGGATGGTAAAAAAAAACAAGCTTTTGTACATATACACATATTATTTACAACTTTCCAAACCTAAGGTTTGGGAGGCCACTGTACAAGCTTGTGACCACTACAACAAAAAGGTCTAGTAGTCGAAGCCTACTATACTTCCACAAGAAAACACTCCACAAAAGTCAAGAGGCCAACTACCCCGGGCCCCATCATCGCTATCATCAACTATATCATCTACAGCTGCCTACTTGTTCTCATCAACCTCGGGTGGCTATTCCGTATTAGATGGCTCTATAATCTCCCCATCCTCTTCTGGTACCAAGACCTGCGGGTCGGGCTCGGGTCGTCGGGCCAACATCGGGGTTCACCACTACGCCGTCCGGAGGTGCAGTATTAGTGGGATCCCATTCCCCAACTCCATCGTAGGAGATATCAAAACTTCTCATAGGACCCACTAACAAATCCTCGTGATGGTACGTCTACGCCACGTACGTATGAGGCTTCCAATAAAGTTCTCTCACATCCACCTAGATCGTGGTAACGTGCCTATAGTATACCTTATCTTCCCCACCGGATATTCTGTCACTAACGTATCCATATTTAGGGAATACCGAATCTCCGAGGTAAGTCATTTATTGTTGAGGCAGAGGGTCTGAAAAAGAGAGCCCACGACGGGGTGAGAATAAATCTCGGTAAAAAAGTCCATAATCCTAAGTTAGAGCGCTAGTGCCTCCGGACACGTCATATATCAGCAATTCTCAACAATTCCTCCCTCAATCAATAATTCAACAAATAAATTCCAGAATACACGTCATTCTTTCTCCCAAATTGCTACACCTTCATAAAATTCCATGTTACTCCCATGCCCGCTTTCAACGTCTCAAGCTATAATAAAAATACTCCACGTTACTCCAATGCCCGCGTTTAACGCCTCGGACCATAATAAAAATATTCAACGTTACTCCAATGCCCGCATTTAACGCCTCAAGAGCTATAATAAAAATATTCCACGTTACTCCAATGCCCGTGTTTAATGTCACGCCCGACTCTCGAGCCCGCGACATCCTTACCAAATCGCCATGAGGTCACGAAGGATAACGTCCCAAACGCATTATCGACCTAACAACTATATACGCATGCGGAAACGGTTTGCTCCCAAATAAAATAAAAACTAACAGAGATAGCATAACGGGAGATACATACCAAGGCAATTAATCAAAAAGTAACATATACGGTTACCGGACAGCGAGATGAGTCTTAACCCTACCGAGCTACGAAATATATACAACCCCACACTTCGGGGCGGCTCACTAAAACCTCAAAAGGGTACCGGGTCAAATAATGTTAACTCCTCATCTACTCCAAAAGACTACCTTCATAACCTGGCCTTGGTATCCGTGAGGCTCCATCACTTGGGACCCGAAAGTGGTTCCCTCAACAGGGGTGAGATAAAAATCTCAATGAATCAAGCCTAAGCTCGGTTAGGACACCGATTCGCCTAGAACATCCTAAACACGAGGATTATAATACCACGATATAAACATATATCCAACAATCATATCACATAACAATAATCATCCACATGCATACTTACCAGCCTTCAGCCACACATAATGCAATGCTTGACTTCACTCAACAGTCACATCAAACAACCAACCGAACAAAGCATTACACTCACAAGTATGCACTTGGACACCACACAAGTCCATTTATTAACGATGATCGCGCTCTTGGCGCCACAGGTGATGAGGATTCACGCAATTGGCGTGATCGACTCTCACAATTAATGCGATCCCGCACTCTTCCGGCAAGACCGGGCTACGTTCCTTTTCCCTCTCGGCAACGGCTACTACAAACAAGTGTATCCAGTGCCCGCACGGCACGGCAAGTAGGCATCCCTATATGGGGCATCGGTCCATCACAAGCTGCGATCGGCATCCGATAATCCCTTAAAATCGTACGTACCATACGGGGCATGAATTATCGTGCTTTTGGCAAGCCGTATGGTTCCATAAAAATGGTAGGGTGTATACTATGTGTACAGTACGAACTTGCCAGGAAAACCCATCATCGTTCTTTTATATAACCATATAGCACACTCGACACATCAATCAATTTATTCTCTTTGATTTACGCCGGATGCTCACACAAATGTGCTCAACGACTCGGCCCAAGGCCATTTTCATGCAAAAACATATAATTTAATTCCGCACATGGTCATATGAATGCACAATTCACGGCCCGGTCTCGCGTCTAGCACGGATGATGGAATATATCAAAACCTCAATCATATTACATTTCAATCAAACCACCGCACTCAATCAAGCAGTGAATCGATGATTGATTGGTCAATCCTTTTAATCCGACTATAAAGATTAATTCCAATTCCTTCAAATTATTAATCGGTCGCTCGTTCTAAACTATCACTCGCTCGCGATCATACCACGGCAATCAACACGGTCTAGCAACCAATTAGCCACGAGACAATCCAACTAATTCGACTAACTTAATCGGTCGTGGCCATTTATCTTAAATCCCAATTTCTATCTAAACCGACCACGATTGTTCTACCTAAACACCCTAACGACCAATTATCTAATTCTAAGCGCAATTAGCACCCTAACCAAGGATTAGAGTCAACTCACAAAAAACGACGGTGGAGGTCGAGTCGAGCACAATTTTCGATGTTGAGGCCGAAAATCACTATTCATGCGCGAAAAATACTGTTCATGGCCGAGGAGACACTGTTCACTGTACTGTTCACCCCGAACACTGTTCACGCTTTGGCGGAGTCTCGATGGCTCCATCTCGGCGGCGACGACGAAGGATGGCTCAATGAAGGTCGGTTGAGTGCGGCTCGGGGCGGCGAAAACAGAGGAGATCGGGCCGGTTCAAGGTGGCCGGGGCTCGGGTTGGGGTCGTGCATAGTGGCTCACGGCGGGCGGCCGGAGGATGGCTTCACGGTGAGGGGTCGCGGGGCTCACGGGTCTTCGGCGGTTGAAGGACGATGGGTCCGACTCGGGATGGCGTGACGACGGTCGGCTGGGCAGCAGTGGCGGTAGGCGGCGTCGAGCGCAGCAGCAGCAGAGGCCGGGCGAAGCCGCAATGGAAGGACGGCGGGCTGTTCGCGGCTTGAGCTGAAGGTCGCGGCTGCGGGGCGGTGAGGTGCGACGGCGGTCACGGGTCTTCGACGGTTGACAACGACCGGTGTGGCGGAGGTGGAGCGCGCGGCTGCGGTTCGGGCGTGACAGCAAAGCACGGAGGTGTCGGGGGTGCTTGCAAAACAGAAGACCCGTAAGAAAAAGGAAGAAGAAGGAAGAAGAAGAGAGGAGGACGAGAGAGGGAGAAGTGGCAGATGGGATGGGGGAGCAGAGAGCACGTGGGGGAGGGAAAAAGAAGAGAGAGAGAAGATGATGGTGATGGATTGGCGGATGGATAATAATAAGGAGGGGGCCCACCGCTTGGGGTTTAAAAATTTGGGTGTCACATTTAACGCCTCGGACTATATAAATGGACAAACCCGCATAACAACACCTCAGGCCACTATAACCCGCATAATAATGTCTCGGGTTATTATCCGCGTTTAACGCCTCGTAATAAAATAATACACGTAACCCCGCGTTTAACTACCGGGGTAGAATAATAATAGAGCCTACGTCATAAAACCTCATGGCAAAATATGGTCCTATAAATATAAATCCCCTCAACATAAGGACCCTATAATAACAATAATTCCTCAATCGCTTCTTCATATACCACATGATCTCATAGAAACCTCCCGATCAATCCATTTTCACCACATGATTTTGCTAAATTTCTTGATTAGCAGATCAAACCACATAATTTCATCCTTTTTTTCTCCAATAAAAGATCGGGACCACACACTATCTTTCTAATTTTCCTCAATTACTCAATCGGGAAATTATCAAAACTTCTCAAAGGACCCACTAACAAATCCCCATGGCGGTACGTCCACGTCACGTACGTATGGGTCTTCCAATAAAGCTTTCCCACGTCCTCCCGGATCGTGGTAGCGTGCCTATTGTATAGCTTATCTTCCCCCACTAGATATTCCGTCACTAACGTATCCATATCCCGGGGAATGCCGAATCTCCGAGGTGGGTTATTCATTATTGAGGCGGAGGTTCTGAAAAAAAGAGCCCATGATGGGGTGAGAATAAATTTCAGTAAGAAAACCCATAATCCTAGGTTAGGGCGCTAGTGCCTCCGGACAAACCTAGGTCAGCCATTCACAACAATTCCTCCCACAATCAATAGTTCATCAAATAAATTCCAGAATAAACTTCTTTCTTTCTCCCGACTTGCTACATCCTCATAAAAATTTCATGTTACTCTCATGCCCGCGTTCAATGCCTCAGGCTATTATAAAATATTCCACGTTACTCCAATGCCCGCGTTTAACGTATCGGCTATCATAAAATATTCCACGTTACTCCAATGCCGGCGTTTAATGCATCATGCTATCATATAAATGGACAGACCCGCGTAATAACGCCTCGGGCCATTATATAGTCCGGACCCGCGTAATAACGCCTCAGGTCACTATAACCCGCGTAATAACGCCTCGAGGTTATTATCCCGCGTTTAACGCCTCGGGATAAAATAATATACGAACCCCGAGTTTAACGCCTCGGGGTAGAATAATAATAACAGAGCCCGCGTCATAACGCCTCCGGGAAAAATATGGTCTTATAAATACGAACCCCGCGTCATAACGCCTCGGGGTAAAATTCCTCACTTCCACTCGATTTATTGCTCATAAGGACCATATAGTAACAACAATTCCTCGATCGCTAGCCCGATACCACACGATCCATAAAACCTTCCGATCGATCAATTTTCGCCACGTGATCTTGCTAAATTTCCTGATTAGCGGATCGAGACCATACGATCTCATCCATTTTTTCTCCAATAAAATATCGGAACCACACGATCTTTCAAATTTTCCTCAACTCGCTCAATCGAGACCACTCGATTTAATTGTTCGAACAAATATTCGATCGGGACCACGTGATTCACTCACGTTAAATAAATGATAAATCGGGACCATCCGATTAAATCACACTCAAGCCGTCGACCAATCGAGCCACACGATTAATTTATGCTACCACAAAAATTAATCTACGTCACACGATATTATTTATGCTAACGTAGCAATTAATAATCACCGTACGATCAAAATTTCGCTAACGTACAATTAATACGTACCATACAATTAAACTATATAACGTGGCAATTAATCGGGACTATACGATTAAAATACCCTAACGTGCATTAAATCTCCACCACACGATTAATCTACATAAAGCAGAATTTAATCGTAGCCGTCCGATAAATCTTTCTAAGCAAGATTCGATATGGACCATTCAATTAAAGCATGATAAGCTAGATTTAATCCTAACCCTCCAACCTCAATCATGCATTTACTATTCACTCAAAAACACATTTTCTCTCTCCTCCATCATCATTTTCGCCAAGCTAAGTTCTTGAGCAAATTCCATAAATGTTTCATCAAAACTACCCAATCTAATGTCCATTAGCAACCTAGATACCTAATCCAAGATTAGAAACCAACTTAATTCAAAATCTAGTGATTTCCTCGGCGAAAAAGTTGAGAGAAATTTTGATCCGGGCGGCGGCTCCGGCGGTTCCTCTCGGCCAATTTTGACCCACGAAAATCCCGCAACTCCGGGTGGCTCACGATGGTGGTTATGTTTTGGCGGTTCAAGGTGAGGCCAATGCTAGCTTGAAGAAATTTCGGCAATGGTGATGGTGAGAAGGAGAATTCGCCAAGAGAGAGAAAAGGGAGGTGAGAGAAAGTTGGGAGAAAATTTATGAGGAAGAAGACCAAAAAAATTGATTAATAAAGGTTATGAAATATATATATATATATATATATATATATATTATATTTTTGTCTTGAAAGTCAAGAAGGGCAAATTGGTAATTTTCATCAACAAAGACTAGTCAAATTTCTCGCCACTAGGGTATTTGATCGAAATGCCCTTGAGCCAAAGTGAAAAATTGGATATTTTCCAAGGGTAAATAGGTCATTTCCCATTTTCAGTCAAATTTTATTCTCATGAACCCTTTGGGGCGAACCGCGAAGAAATTATACTCCGGATGAGAAAACTTCCAAAATTTAATTATTGGAACCCCGAAGGTCCGACACCAAATTTCGAAATCCGATTCGCGATCAATCTCGATCAATTGAAATTTTAATGTATCTCAAACTAACGGGCGGCTTTTAGGAGTTACGCGTATCGACTCGTGATTAATATCACGTTTAAGAATTTCTCGAGCCATGGCGACTTTGGTTATCATTCAATTACGAGGGTCAATCACTAGTCCCGATGGACACGATCGTTAGAAAATAATTTAGGAACGTTCGAAACCCATACGAGGTCAAATAGAATCACCCGTGATTCAAGCGTAGGGTATTACACAAATCGTTCCTTAACCATTCTAGGATCGGCATATATTTGTCCAAAATATTCCCTCAATAATTTCATGGCCAAAGAGTCAATTCAAGATTAAGTTCTTAGGTCCACGTACTTGATTTCCTAACTAGCCATTCCCATTTGGTTAGTCCGCTCAAGAGGGATCAATTCAAGTGAGACTTAGCTGAAATACATCTCGTGACATCCCTTGTCCCACATTGCTTAGGAGGGGAGTCTTGGCCTAGTTTATATGGCTATGGGCCCCCTTCACTTGCAAGACGCGTTCGCAAGTGCGTTGATTAGTGCTTCCCGCTGCGCAGAACAAAGCTTTGAGGTCGAGGCCGTAGCGGGTAGCGGTGTCGTCCGTGAGTCCCAGGTGCGGTGGGGCCGAAGAGGACAATATCTTTCCCATAAAAGACGCGTTTTAAAGCCATGAGAACTGTGTGTCCAAAGCGGACAATATCTTGCAAGAGGTGCAGCGGAAGCGTGGTGGGCCTAGCCCATTACGGTTGGTATCGAAGCCAACTTCCGACAAAGCATGTGGACCATAGTGGGTGCTCGCTAGTGCCGCCGGAGGCACAGCAGGGACGCCGTGCCACTAAGGGGAGGAGTATGTGACATCCCTTGTCCCACATTGCTTAGGAGGGGAGTCTTAGGCTAGTTTCTATGGCTATGGGCCCACTTCACTTGCAAGACGCGTTCGCAAGTACGTTGCTCGATGCTTCCGCTATGCAAGCAACAAAGCCTTGAGGTCGAGGCCGTAGCTGGGTAGTGGTGTCGTCCGTGAGTCCCGATGACGGTAGGGCCGAAGAGGACAATATCTTTACCACAAAAGACGTGTTTTAAAGCCGTGAGAACTGTGTGTCCAAAGCGGACAATATCTTGCAAGAGGCGCAATGGAAGCGTGGTGGACCTTGGCCATTACGGTTGGTATTAGAGCCCAACTTCCGACAAGATGTGTGGACCACGGTGGGCGCTCGCTAGTGCCGTTGTGCCACTAAGGGGGGAATATATGACATCCCTTATCCCACATTGCTTAGGAAGGGAGTCTTGGGCTAGTTTATATGGCTTTGGACCATCTTCACTTGCAAGACGCGTTCGCAAGCGTGTTGCTCAGTGCTTCCTTGCGCAAGAACAAAGCCATGAGGTCGAGGCCGTAGCCGGGTAGCGGTGTCGTTCGTGATTCCTAGTGCGGTGGGGCCGAAGAGGATAATATCTTTCCCATAACAGACTCATTTTAAAGCCATGAGGATTGTGTGTCCAAAGCGGACAATATCTTGCAAGAGGCGCAGCGAAAGCATGGTGGGCCTAGGCCTTTACGGTTGGTATCGAGCCCAACTTCCGATAGCATGTGTGGACCACGGTGGGCGCTGCCGGGTGCCGCGAGGGTACAATGGGGACGTTGTGCCACTAAGGGGGGTGTATATGACATCCTTTGTCCCACATTGCTTAGGAAGGGAGTCTTAGGCTAGTTTATATGGCTATGGGCCCTCTTCACTTGCAAGATACGTTCCGCAAGTGTCTTTGCTCAGTGCTTCCGCTGCGCACAACAAAGCCTTGAGGTCGAGGTCGTAGCCGAGTAGCGGTGTCGTCCGTGAGTCCCAGTGCGGTAAGGCCGAACATGACAATATCTTTACCATAAAAGACGCGTTTTAAAGCCGTGGAGGACTGTGTGTTCAAAGCGGACAATATCTTGTCGAGGCGCAACGGAAGCGTGGTGAACCTAAGCCATTACAATTGGTATCGAGCCAACTTCCGACAACATGTTTGGACCACGGTGGGCGCTCGTTGGTGCCGGCGAGGGCACAGCCGAGGACGCCGTGCCACTAAAGGGGAGAGTATGTGACATCCCTTGTCCCACATTGTTTAGGAGAGGAGTCTTGGGCTAGTTTATATGGCTATGGGCCCTCTTCACTTGCAAGACGCGTTCTACAAGTGTGCTTACTTCGGTGCTTCCATTTGCACAAAGAACAAAGCCTTGAGGTCGAGGCCGTAGCCGAGTAGCGGTGTCATCCGTGAGTCCCAAAGTGCGGTTGGGCCGAAGAGGACAATATCTTTACCATAAAAGACGCATTTTAAAGCCGTGAGAACTGTGTGTCCAAAGCGGACAATATCTTGCAAGAGGCGCAACGGAAACGTGGTGGACCTAAGCCATTACGGTTGGTATCGAGCCACAACTCTCGACAAGATGTGTGGACCACGGTGGGTGCTCGTTGGTGCCTTCGAGGCGCACAGCGAGGATGCTTTGTGCCACTAAGGGGGAAGTATGTGACATCCCTTGTCCCACATTGCTTAGGAGGGGAGTCTTGGGCTAGTTTATATGGCTATGGGCCCTCTTCACTTGCAAAATGTGTTTTGCAAGTGTATTGCTCAATGCTTCCGCTGCATAGGAACAAAGCCTTGAGGTCGAGGCCATAGCTGGGTAGCAAGTGTCGTCCGTGAGTCCCAGTGCGGTAAGGCCGAAGAGGACAATATATTTACCACAAAAGACGCGTTTTAAAGCCGTGAGGACTGTGCGTCCAAAGCGGACAATATCTTGCTAGAGGCACAACGGAAGTGTGGTGGACCTAGGCCATTACGGTTGGTATCGAGCCAACTTCGACAAAGCATGTATGGACTACGGTGAGCGCTCGGCAGTGCGCGAAGGCACAAGCAGGACATTGTGCCACTAAGAGGGGGAGTATGTGACATCCCTTGTCCCATATTGCTTAGGAGGGTAGTCTTGGGCTAGTTTATATGGCTATGGGCCCTCTTCACTTGCAAGATGCGTTTTGCAAGTGTGTTGCTCGGTGCTTCCACTACGCAAGCAACAAAGCCTTGTGATCGAGGCCGTAGGCCGGGTAGCGGTGTCGTATGAGTCCCGGTGCGGTGGGGCCGAAGAGGACAATATCTTTCCCATAAAAGACGCGTTTTAAAACCATGAGAACTGTGTGTCCAAAGCGGACAATATCTTACAAGAGGGCGCGGCCCGAAAGCATGGTGGGCCTAGGCCATTACGGTTGGTATCGAGCCAACTTCGGACAGCATGTGTGGACCACGGTGGGCGCTCGCTAGTGCCGCCGAGGGCACATGGGGACGCCGTGCCTCTGGGGGGGAGTATGAGACATCCCTTGTCCCACATTGCTTAGGAGGGGAGTCTAAGGCTAGTTTATATGGCTATAGGCCCTCTTCACTTGCAAGACGCGTTCGCAAGTGCGTTGCTTAGTGCTTCCACTGCGCAGAACAAAGCCTTGAGGTCGAGGTCGAGGCCGTAGCCGGGTAGCGGTGTCGTCCGTGAGTCCCAGTGCGGTAGAGCCAAAGAGGACAATATCTTTACCATAAAAGACGCGTTTTAAAGCCGTGAGAACTGTGTGTCCAAAGTGGACAATATCTTACAAGAGGCGCAACGAAGCGTGGTGGACCTAGGCCATTACGGTTGGTATCGAGCCAACTTCCGACGGCATGTGTAGCCACGGTGGGCGCCCTGGTGCCGCTAAGGGCACAGCGGGGACGTTGTGCCACTAAGGGAGGGAGTCGTGACATCCCTTGTCCCACATTGCTTAGGAGGGAGTCTTGGGCTAGTTTATATGGCTATGGGCCCTCTTCACTTGCAAGACGCGTTTTGCAAGTGTGTTGCTCAGTGCTTCTGCTGCGCAGCAACTAAGTTTTGAGGTCGAGGCCGTAGTTGGGTAGCGGTGTCGTCCGTGAGTCCTAGTGCGGTAGGGCCGAAGAGGACAATATCTTTCCCATAAAAGACGCGTTTTAAAGCTCGTGAGGACTGTGCATCCAAAGCGGACAATATCTTACAAGAGGCGCAGCGGAAGCGAGGTGGGCCTAGGCCATTACAACATCAATGAGACCTTTCATTTATTGAAAGTTTCGAAAGCGAGTCGGAATATAAGATGTCACGGAACATAAGATTATTGGACACATTCCATTACGAGGCTTGAACTCGCATAGAGATTCGTCATACGTCTAGAAGAATGCATAAAAAATTTTGATGGTGGCACCTCTTTCATGCGCTAATTTTGTGGAGTCCGAGTCCATATACCGCTTGCCATCAAAATCAATGCTTCATGCTTGAGCTCGCATAGAGATTTGGAAAACCATTCACTAAGAAACTATGCCATAGACGAAGAATACTCCCTAATAACTCCAGATAAAGTAGTTGATTAAGAGAAAAATACGGAAATCTGAAAAACAGAACGAAGTGGGAGACAAAGACTCACTATATACAAATGTCACCCTACAATATTTTATATGGATCCAGTGTTCGGAAACGAATAGAGGGCACTTAAGCCATAGAACTTTCCATTCTTCGCAAGTAGAGAAAGACAATAATGTAATAAACATCATGTGTCGGAAACGATTCGGATTTGAAGCTCACATCAGAGATGCAAATTAAAAGTCGCCATCATCTACACATCTTCAACAACTCTACTGTTTCTCCATGTTATATTAAGAAGTATAAACTGCCTTTCAACTGCTCCACCCCTTCTTCTGCAATTTCCGGAGATGTGACTATCATGTATATTGATGATTCTTGCTCATTTTCCTCACTGGTTACCCCCGCCAGGAGGTGTCACCAAAGTTGTCTTACATAAAACACAAAGAACAAAAACGCAGTAAAGCGTTCCGCAAATCCCACCATGTATCAAGTTCATGCTTAGTGACCATTTGATCTCTTTCGCATGTGTCGCAACCAGATGAGACCAAAACCGAAACTATTTTCTTAATCGACTCTCGGGGGCATTTTGTCGAAGACGTGATATGCCATCATTGAAAGAACGAAACAGGGCATGAAGAACTCAGGTTGAAGATCTAATGCACACAACGCCAATCCAGAATACTTATAATCCTAGACTCGAATCTAAATCAAGTCGATTTAAGCCTAACCGAAAATCTACCGCATCCGGTTCCATTTATCTAAAAACAGAGCAAAACATAGGCGAAAGGTCACTGAACTTTAACTGGACAAAGCTGGATCCCTAGCTCCCAATAGTGAGAAGATTCCAAACGAGGATGTTCCAAAAGCGTCAGGAAGGAGGTCAGTCGTCGTAGTTGGCGGATGTGGCGGCAGAGGAGCGTAAAATGGACAACCGATTTATCCACAAAAATTTCAGGTGCCAATGTCATTTCATACGAAGCTATAGCAATTGGGTATCATTTCATTTCGGTGTGAGCAATCTCGCTCTAGCTTCCAGCCAGTACTTTGTCCTCAAAACAAAACTGGTTCAAGTTCTTCAGATCTCGGTGTGTAGTGCATATTTTTTGATACGATCATTGCGTAACAACTATTTCAATACTGACTATGAATAGCATTGGAAAAAGTGCGAGATTCATGCTAAGATGATTGACCTATATAGTCATTTTAACATGCAAACAACATCATGTAATGTTAATGCTTATGTAACATTATATGGTCACATTATTCATTAAACGACATGATATCGTATCGTGACCTCTTTTTGGAAGCTACAGCAATCTTGTTCATGGCCGTTGCTTGTCGGATTATTCAGATAAATGCTAGTGAACATGCATTTTAAAAATAAACGACATACTAAAAATGACTACCACATGAGATCACACAAATCTTAGTTTTACGAGGAACCGGGGTTTTGGGGACACCAAGAGGCAAATCAAAATAAGATTGTAGGCGTAGACTCGAACAAGTGTTAGCGAAGGTGTGTGGCCAAGAGCAATGACAGTGGCGACTTTGCAAACACAACAAGGGGTGTAGCAGCGATGGTGAAACAACAGTGAAGGGATGTGGAAGCACATCTCACCAAATTTCCTCTTCACATTGATCACTTTAAATTTCAAAAATTCGACTTGGGTCATTATGTTCCTTCACAATCGTAAACCCGAATAGAGCATAAAAATTCCTTTTCGAGTCTTTTAATTTTCAATTTTCGCTTTTCATGAGCTATGAGATTGGTATCTAGAGCCTTGAATTGCAATTGGGTCCATTTGCCCTCTAATTTGTTCCATTTTAACCTAAAGGGCTTAGTTGCACAATTTCTTTTCAATTTAGTTCCCGATTTTAGAAATCTTGAAATTAAATTTTATATGGGCATACTCATGAAAATCAAACACCTCTGCCCTATAGTTTTCATCATTCCGAATCCAATGGTGGCCTCAATTTGGATAAATTTGGCCATTTGAGCTATTGACCATGCAAAAATCGTTTTCGGATCCTAATCCAATTTTGGGGTTTTCATCAAATTTCAAGTCATCAATCCATGAAAACACTCACATTATGTGTAAAGAGTGTTGAGCAACCCAATTTTGGCCTCAATTTCACGAAAAATCATCGAATTGGGCTCCAATTTAGCATATTTGTCGAAGTCGGATCGGATGGGTCGGACCGACTTGACCGGACCCGCCCGATCCGAGTCCGCACAATCGGCAACATCATGCTACGTTTTCTCGTGCACTTCTCGTCCTCTCTGGTTGCTCATGCGACAACACTCGAACATCCCCATTTTTGTCGTCTCTTTGCACGACAATGGTACGAGAAATGAGTTGGCCTAACGACCGGGAGAGAAGGGGACCGTGAGGTACATAGGAGGGAGAGAGAATTGGAGAAACAACACAAGGATGTAAGATTCATCAAAAGCCATTTCCATATCAGGTGATGTGCCTTCTTTAAGTTGGAGGAGAGGAAGTCAAACAAATCGCCCGGTTGCCGTGGTTGTCATGCAGTAATTTATCCTTGGATTAGAGGAGGGGAAAACGGATAAAACCTCGAAGACTTGGTAATCCGCAAGGAAACCTGTTGAATAAACTACATCTTGGGTCAAACATTTTCATCTATAAAGTGAGATCATGTTGCCAAGCAATTCCTCACTCCCCCTCAAGCACCACTAGTCTGTGCAAGGATTAGAACTTGAGATCGAGGCCAATTCCAATCCACAACCACGATGAAGTTTCTTCCAGTTAGCTTTCTCATATTGGCTTTGGCAACTACCACTCGCTTTTGCTTATGACCTGAGTCCTCTTCGGGACATATGCGTAGCCACCAATGACCCGAACTACGGAGGTTGGTCCTTGATTCTTGCATTGTTCATCTCTTTCAATTCCGGCTGATGATGTCGAAAATATAACACAAATTCTTTTTTTATGCAGTATTTGTGAATGGAAAGTTCTGCAAAGACCCAAACCAAGTCACAGCTGATGATTTCCTCTTTATGGGGTTCGAAATCCCGGAAACACATCGAATCCGCTCGGATCAAAGGTAACACAAGCTTTCGTTGACCAATTTCCTGGACTCAATGTCATGACCCGAACCCCGCGAGCCCGTCGACATCCCACCTGGCCATATTATCGTACGGTTCTCCCGGAATCCAAAGGCCAACAAATTTTCGCGGAAGCAAAAACAAATTACGGTACGTAAAACAACAACGATACGATAACTTGGGATGGTAAAAACAAGCTTATGTACATATACACATATTCTTTACAACTTTCCAAACCTAAGGCTTCAGAGGCTATTATACAAGCCTGTGACCATGTACTACAAAAAGGTTAAGTGGTCGAAGCCTACTATACTTCAAAACGGAAAACCCTCAACAAAATTCAAGAGGCCAACTACCCTAGGCCCCATCATCGCTATCCTCAACTATATCATCTACGATTTGCCAGCTCATCCTCATCAACCTCGGTGGCTATTCCGCATCGACGGTTCTAGGACTTCCTCAAAGATCTTCGGCACCATGACCTCCGGGTCGGGCTCCAAGTCTTCGGTTCCAAGATCGGGGTGCACCGCTACGCCATATGGAGGTGCAGCATTAGTGGGGTCCCATTCCCCAACTCCATCGTAGAGAATATCAAAACTTCTCAAAGGACCCACTAACAAATCCCCATGGCGGTACGTCCACGTCACGTACGTATGGGTCTTCCAATAAAGCTTTCCCACGTTCTCCCGGATCGTGGTAGCGTGCCTATTGTATAGCTTATCTTCCCCCACTAGATATTCTCGTCACTAACGTATCTATATCCCGGGGAATGCCGAATCTCCGAGGTGGGTTATTCATTGTTGAGGCGGAGGTTTTGAAAAAAAGAGCCCATGATGGGGTGAGAATAAATTTCAGTAAGAAAACCCATAATCCTATGTTAGGGGCGCTAATGCCTCCGGACAAACCTAGGTCAGCCATTCACAACAATTCCTCCCACAATCAATAGTTCATCAAATAAATTCCAGAATAAACTTCTTTCTTTCCCCGACTTGCTACATCCTCATAAAAATTCCACGTTACTCTCATGCCCGCGTTCAACGCCTCGTAGGCTATTATAAAATATTCCACGTTACTCCAATGCCCGCGTTTAACGTATCGGCTATCATAAAATATTCCACATTACTCCAATGCCCGCGTTTAACGCATCGGGCTATCATATAAATGGACAGACCCGCGTAATAACGCCTCAAGCCATTATATAGTCCGGACCCGCGTAATAACGCCTCAGGTCACTATAACCCGCGTAATAACGCCTCGGGTTATTATCCCGCGTTTAACGCCTCGGGTCACTATAACCCGCGTAATAACGCCTCAGGTTATTATCCCGCGTTTAACGCCTCGGGATAAAATAATACGTAACCCCGAGTTTAACGCCTCGGGGGTAGAATAATAATAACAGAGCCCGCGTCATAATGCCTCGGGGCAAAATATGGTCTTATAAATACGAACCCCGCGTCATAACGCCTCGGGTAAAATTCCTCACTTCCACTCGATTTATTGCTCATAAGGACCATATAGTAACAACAATTCCTCGATCGCTAGCCCGATACCACACGATCCATAAAACCTTCCGATCGATCAATTTTCGCCACGTGATCTTGCTAAATTTCCTGATTAGCGGATCGAGACCATACGATCTCATCCATTTTTTCTCCAATAAAATATCGGAACCACACGATCTTTCAAATTTTCCTCAATCGCTCAATCGAGACCACTCGATTTAATTATTCCGAACAAATATTCGATCGGGACCACGTGATTCACTCACGTTAAATAAATGATAAATCGGGACCATCTCGATTAAATCACACTCAAGCCGTCGACCAATCGAGCCACACGATTAATTTATGCTACCACAAAAATTAATCTACGTCACACGATATTATTTATGCTAACGTAGCAATTAATAATCACCGTACGATCAAAATTTCGCTAATGTACAATTAATACGTACCATACAATTAAACTATAATAACGTGGCAATTAATCGGGACCGGACGATTAAAACACCCTAACGTGCATTAAATTTCCACCACACGATTAATCTACATAAAGCAGAATTCAATCGTAGCCATCCGATAAATCTTCCTAAGGAAGATTCAATATGGACCGTTCAACTAAAGCATGATAAGCTAGATTTAATCCTAACCCTCCAATCTCAATCATGCATTTAATATTCACTCAAGAACACATTTTCTCTCTACTCCATCATCATTTTCGGCCAAGATAAGTTCTTGAGCAAATTCCACAAATGTTTCATCAAAACTACTCAATCTAATGTCCATTAGCAACCTAGGTACCTAATCCAATATTAGAAACCAACTTACCCAAAATCTAGCAAATTTTTCCGGTGAAAAGTCGAGAGAAAATTTGACCCCGAACGGCGGCTCCGGCGATTCCTCTCGATCGGCTATAACCCACATTACTCCGGCGGTTCCGGGTGGTTCACGGTGGTGCTTATGCTCCGGCGGTTCAAGGCGAGGTCGGTGAGAGCTTGAGAAATTTCGGCAATGGTGGATGGGGAGGATGAGGAATTCGGCCAAGATGAGTGAGAGAGAGAGTAGTGAGAGAAGCTCTTGCAATTATGAAGAAGAAGACCAAAAAATTGATTAATAAATGTTAGGATATTTTTTGGGGTGGATATTTTGTTTTAGTCTTGAAAGTCAAGAAGGGAAAATTGGTAATTTTCCTCTACGGTGACTAGTCAAATTTGGCCACTAGGGTATTTGACCGAAATGCCCCTGAGCCAAAGTGAAAAATTGGATATTTTCCAAGGGTAAATGGGTCATTTCCTATTTCCAATCCAAATTTTATTTTCTTGAACCCTTTGGGGCGAACTACGAAGAAATTGTACTCTGGATGAGGAAATGTCCAAAATTTAATTATTGGAACCCATGAAGGTCCGACGTCAAATTTCGAAGTCCGATTCGCGATCAATCTCAATCAATTGAAATTTCAAGCGTATCTCAAATTAACGAGCGGCTTTTAGGAGTTACGCGTATCGACCCATGATTAATATCACGTTTAAGAATTTCTCGAGCCATGGCGACTTTGGTTGTCATTCAATTGCGAGGATCAATCACTAGTCCCGATGGACACGATCGTTAGAAAATAATTTAGGGACGTTCGGAACCCATACGAGGTCAAACGGAATCACCCGTGATTCAAGCGTAGGATATTACCCAAATCGTTCCTTAACCATTTTAAGATAGGCCTATATTGATCCAAAATATTCCCTCGACAACTTTCATGGCCAAAGAGTCAATCCAGGATCAAGTTCTTAGGTCCACATAATTGATTTTCCTAGCTAGCCATTCCCATTTGGTTAGTCTGCTCAAGAGGGATCAATTCCGAGTGAAACTTAGCTGAAATACATCAATGAGACCTTTCATTTATTCAAAGCTTCGAAAGCGAGTCGGAATATAGGATGTCACACTCAACACTCTTGGAATATCCATGGCTCGCATTGACTCCGCTCACGGCGGCCTAAATCCTCCCCACACTCACCCACGTGGCACCGAGGTTCTCGTCGTGGTGGAGGGAACATTACTTGTTGGCTTCGTCACGTCCAACCAATTAAACAACACTCTATTCACCAAAGTCCTGTACAAGGGGGACGTGTTTGTGTTCCCTATTGGTCTCATTCACTTCCAGTTGAATATTGGAAACACATGCGCTCTGGCCTTTGCCGGTCTAAGCAGCCAGAACCCAAGAGTCATTACCATTGCTAATGCCGTCTTCGAAGCAAAGCCTCCCATTTCTGCTGATGTTCTCACCATGGCCTTCCAAGTGGACAAGAAGGTTGTTGACTACCTCCAGGCGCAGTTTCGGTACGACAACAACTAAAAGAATCTATGATCAACATCATTTACGCAGAGCAATTGAATCATGACTTACAAGATTTACCCTTTTTCCATATGTGGCTGCTTTGCACATGTACGTGAACTATGTCCTTCATGTATGATTGATTTCAAATAAAACATTGTTACCTCTCTCTTGACTGATTTGGAATAAAAGTTTGTTGCCTCTCTCTCTCTCTCTCTCTCTCATGCGCGATGACAATAACAGGATTTATGCCTCAAGCAAATGGCTATAAATGGGAAATGAATCGTACAACCTGTAATGGTAAAATATGTAGAATTTGGAACTCAGAATATTGCTTCTCAGATCCACGAAATGTGTACACTGAAAAGGGTATCATTAAAAGAATGTGCTATCCTAATAATTTGTCTGATATTAAATTCTTAGTGATTGGGTTAAGAGAATGATTGAAGAAATCATCCGGGTCATCATTTATACGCACTGCCCTCAGGTGGCCAAAACAAAAAGGAATAGTTGTATCCATCATAATCTTGGAAGAAGAAGTTCCAGAACAACATGTCAATTTCCTTAAGGTACGTATTTCAAGTTTGATAAATTACAGTTGATTACATTTCTCATTTTATCACCAACTTACTAAATTCTGCATATGACTTATCTTTTTCCATTAGAACGGCCAAAAGAAAAATCTTTCCTGCAGTCATTTTCCATCTACAGTCCAAATGCCGGGTTGAAACCGTGATTCAGCTATATAGCATTTTCCAATAATGTCATCACACACAATGAAGTTTATCAATGTGTAAGCACGTCTGTAGCACAAAGTCAAACCATTGAATAAGATTCGTGTGGCGTTGATCTCTATCTTGAAGCAATCGATACTATGATCTTAGTTGGAGATAGCGGTGAAATGCAGAGACACGAATGCTTTACTTCCGCTGCTCTTATTTTGACAATTTCCAAAAGAACTGCACAACCTTAGCTTGAAATGATTTAAGACAGTTCGGTAATGTTACCAAAAACAAATTTAGAAATGTCACGGAGATGGACATGAGTCTGATCAAAATAATTTTGTAATTCCTGCTAATTATGCAGAGGAAAATTTCTAGATCCTATACCAAGAAGAGCCAGCAGATAAAACAGAACATAGGCATTCAATGTCATAAGCCTCAACTATTCCCTCCATTGGTGTTATTTTTTCTCGCTCCGGTTGTATGGAAGCTCACAGAAGGGAAAATTACAGATTACATCACATTACATGTCAAGAACCTTAATTTAGATGGTGGATTACAGGAAAAGAAAAGAGAGAGAAAAAAAAAGAAGACTGGTGATCACAACAACAAACCAAATTGAAGGCTACCTAAAAACTTTTGCCGGTGCAGGTGGAGAATGGAGAGTGGGAGTCGCTTGAAAAATGCAGCACAGACATTAATTACTCCACGGAGAAGGATTAAAAACGGAAGACCCGATGATGGATGCAGTTCTTTTAAGAAGGTCAACGCTAGACTTATGACGAGGTGACCTTAGTGGTATCTTGTATGGTAGAAAGTCACCATTGTCTATCCACTTTAACAGCTCTGCCCCTTCTTCTGCAATTTCTTTTAATTGAGTCCTCGTTGAAAGTCAACGCTATACGCGATTTACATTATACGGAATTAGGTGAAGCACAATCCATTGATTGAAACTATTGATTTTCGAGCCAAACGTCATTGAACCACGGCACATTTGAAGATTCCTCGAGTGAAAACTAGAGAGCAAATTTCTCAATTATGCCGAAGCAAAGAGTTGTCGAGCAGGATCAAATGGATATCGAGTTTTGCCTATTGAATTCAAAGCGCCATATCTATATTCTATTTGACTTGGGTTTAAACTTAGGTACCCGCAATCATGTCCAAGTTTTATGCCTGAGTTCGATCTATTCCCAGCATAGTTTTAGCAACATACATGCTTCCTAGGTAGTCCTTGCTCCAAGAACTTGTCAACTTTCAACACAAAGATAAGAAAAGAAAAGTGAAAATCGTGTTAATCCTAAGGCAAGCTCGTCCGACACAATCTACAAATCCTTAAGAAACGCTTTAGTCCTGGATAAGATATATATTATAAAAAGTGCATTGCAGGCAAGCATATGCTCTGAATGTTCTTCTATTTTCCTCCAAAAAATAGAGTGGGTCAAATTGTCTAATTTAACAGGGAACAACATCAGCAACCACAGATTATTTCTTTCATGAATGTAAAAGCAAATGTTCCTAAGGCGTGGAGATTGACCCTTTCAACAACATGAGCAGATACAATATTGCGTCCGTCTTTAAACAATTTCGGGCTTGAAAAGGTTGCGGATAGCAATTCTATGAAACAACATGGTTAGGGTCCTATCGATTACTTAGCTCGATTGCCCCTAGATCACGTCAAATCACATTCAATAGTATATTAACGGGCGTGATAAGACCAACACTTGTGTATTCCTTTCAAGACTTGGCCTATATGGATTTAGTCCCAAGACGTTGCCCTGCTTCATGAAGGTTGTTGGTGTTCATTTCTTTATGTGCGGAGCAGGAAATCAAAGTAATGGACGCGGGCTTGTGGTTGTTGTGGAATCACTCGTCCATTGAGCTTTAAAAATTCGATATGTCGAAGTTAAGAAACTGGGGAACGAAGTCTCACCATAACTGAGTTTAAGTCTTCTAAACTTATTTTTTGTGGAGCCGGTGGGCCGTGGAATAATGTGAGCTGTAAAATTAATAGAAAATGGGTACTCTCAATCGTATATTAATGGTCGTGATAAGACCAACGCTTGGTAATTTCATGGGAATTTGAACCTTCCTAAGCTTCATTTTTCAACAGGATTAGGTTACTTATTAAATATCCACCAGCTCAACATGGAAACAATCACACCCTTGATCCTCAAGTAAGCAATGTCTTGAAGTTCTAGAAGCCCATTGGAACAAGACATTGCTTACAAGTTCTAAACTTCGGTAAAAACCCTTCCGCTCATTAGGTTGCAGACCAGTTACAGCTTTGGACAACAGGAGCATCTTATTTTTGACCTCCCATGAAACATTTCCCGACGAAAGAGATAAATTTTGCGCATAAGCATCAGTTAGTTGTGATAAGAAAGAAAGATTAAAAGAGAATGATATTTGTTCTCTAATAATGGTGTGATAAACATTGTACATGAGAAGCCTTTATATAGGCTTAGAGGAGAAAAGGAGCCTAGCATTCTTCCTATGTGGGACTAAAGAGAAAGAAGAGAGGTAAGGGAAAGCCTACAAAACTATACAACATGTTTTAACACCCCCCTCAAACTCAAGGTGGGTCAAATAACGAGAGTTTGGAAAGAAGAAATTTAAATCGTTGTGATGTAAGAGCCTTCGTAAAACAATCGGCAAGTTGATTCTCGGTTCCAACAAAAGGAAGTGAAATAGTGCGAGCTTGGAGATGATAACGAGTCAGATGACAATCGATCTCAATATGTTTGGTACGCTCATGAAATACTGGATTTGCACCGATATGAATGGCACTCTTGTTGTCACAATGCGGAGGAGTAGGATCCGAGAAATGAAACACCCATATCGGCAAGTAAGTGGCGAAGCCAAACAATCTCAACAAGAGTGTCGGACATAGCACGATACTCGGACTCGGTAGAGGAGCGTGAGACAATATGTTGTTTCTTGGATCGCCAAGAAATAAGTGAATCGCCAAGAAAAATGCAATAACCAGGTGATAGATTTGCGATCGGTGACATTGGAAGCCCAATCAGCATCGAATAGGCACGCAACTTGAGAGTAGAAGAAGATGGTAGAAATAAGGAACGCGATAAAGTGCCTCGAAGATAGCGCAGAATTCTTAGAACATTGCATAATGAGTTGTTCGAGGAGCAAGAACAAACCGAGCGACAACATGAACAAGATAGGCGATGTCGGGTCGGGAGATAGTAAGATAAATAAGATCGCCAACCAAGGTCCGATAGCGGGTGACATCGAAAGAGGTTCTCCATCGCCTGGGGCAAAACTTCCGATTTAGCTCAATAGGAGTGGCAGCGAGACGTGAATCGATAGAGCGGCCCTAGACGGAATATCGGCGGTATATTTCTCTGCCGAGAAATGAGAATACCACGTGAATCGCGAGCAATCTCAAGCCCAAGAAAATAGCGCAGTGGTCCTAGATCCTTCATGGCAAAATGTTGCTGAAGGTGCCGCTTGGTATGCTCAATATGGTCACGATCATCTCCGGTGATGACCATATCATCAACATAAAGAAGAAGAATAGTGCAACTGAAGAAGAGGTATGAACAAACATAGCATGATCAGCCTCACTTTGAGTGAAACCAAGCAGATCGAATAGCATCATCGAACTTCTCAAACCAAGCACGAGGGCCTGTTTGAGACCATAAAGAGCCCGTCGCAAGCGGCAAACCTTTCCGCAGGTATGAGCAAGACCCGGGCGGAGGTTGCATAAAGATATCTTCCTCGAAGATCACCGTGAAGAAAAGCATTCTTCACATCAAGCTGAAAGAGAGGCCAATCGCGAATTGAAGCAACGGCTAATAAAGCACGGACAGATGTCATCTTTGCTACGGGAGCAAAGGTCTCCTCGTAGTCGATACCATACTCTTACGAGAAACCTCGAGCAACAGCACGAGCTTTGTAACGCTCAATACCGCCATCGAACGAGTCTTAATCTTATATATCCATCGGCAAGATACGAGGGAGCGCACGGAGGAAGAGGCACAAGCTCCCAAGTACCAAGTACTCTCCAAAGCCGAGAGTTCCTCGGACATAGCCTGGCGCCATTCTACATGCCGAATCGCCTCGCGATAACTATTAGGTTCTTGTACAAGCATGAACAAGCAACTAAAAAGGAACCAAACTCAGTAGAATAAGAAGTAGCAGCAACATACCGGGCAGGTGGACGCCGATCTCGAGGAGGATTACGGCGTGGCTCTAGTTGTGCGAGAATCGTCGAGGCGGATACAGCGGGAGGTGTAGCACAAGGGATAGGTGAATATGGAGAAGGTGGCAATATATCTAGATCCGATGTAGAAGAGGGACTAGAAGGGTCAGTAGAGGATCAACAGGAAAATCCATAAATGGAACAGGAGACGAAACATGAGGTGTAGTATTTGTAGGAAAGAAAGGGATGTGTTCATGAAACGTAACATCACGAGAAATACGTACACGTCGCGCATTTGGGTCATAACAACGATAACCTTTGTGCTCGGTGCTATAACCCAAGAATGCACATGGGATAGAGCGAGCGGTAAGCTTTGTACGTTCAAGTGAGTGGAAGAATGACAAAACAAGTACATCCAAAACTCGAGGAGAACCATTAGCAGTAAAGAAATGTCTTTGGTTGCTTGAGCTCAGAGAGCTTAGTGAGAAAAACAGCGGAAGTAGACATATGTCTAGCGGCTCCCGAGTCAAGTACCCAAGTAGTAGAAATATCACCGAAGGTGGAGTAGCTGCAGCGGTGCTTCCAAAGCAGATGAGAGAGTTGTAGAAGTACCAGGAATCAAAAAAGACACGGGCAGAGAAGGACTCAATCGGGCAAGTTGGGCCTCAAGAGCAGCAATACGGTCATCCGTAGAGGGAGAAACCAGAGTAATAGGCCGAGAGATTGGAGATGCGGTAGTGACTCGTGGTGATGCGAGAAAGGCGTGAAGCATTCCTCTTCTTCCAACAATGTGACTCGTCATGACCAAGACGATGACAATACGTACATGAAAGGTGGCGAGGACCACGAATAGGATCACGAATAGGCGAAGGACGTGATGGAGCAGCCAAAATAGCGGTTGAATCGGAAGGCGCCGAGGAGGAAAGAAGACCAAGACGAGTTTCCTCGTTCGTAATTCTTTGACACGTCAAGGAGGGATGGTCTTGGAGAGCGGTGAAGAAGTTGGCTGCGAACACCTTCATAGGGAGAGCCAAGCTTCATAAGAAAAGAATGTAGACGGTGCTTATCTTGAGTCCGGCCAGAGTAGATGGACACCGAGTACAGTTCGGGCATGATGGGCGAGAGAATAGGAGCAAGAATATCCAGTTGACTCCAAAGTGAGTGCATGTAATTGTAGAAGTCTCGAATAGAGCGAGACCCTTGCGTAGCATTGTAAACTTCTTGCTCCAATCGATAAACTCGAATGTCCCCCTGTCCGGGTGAACATCTCGGCAAGCCGATCCCATAAACTTTTTGCCTCAACAATATTAGAAAATTGTGGGCGAAGAGCGGGATCAATGGAACCAAAAATGATAGCCCATGCCTTCCGATCAGCAACTTTCCATGCTCGAATTTCAGCAAAGACGTTTCGCAACTTCATCGGGATGAGTCACTTTGAAGAGCACCGGGACAAGGACAAAGTCCCTCAACATGCTCAAACAGGTCGCGATAAACAAGTCTTGTCATTGCCGATGGTTTCCAAAGAGAATAGTTTGAACCATCGAGTTTGATGTCAATACAATCACTAGAATCACCCATGACGAAAAAAAGAAATCACTAGCAAAGCTAGAAATATGGATTGAGGTGGAAAAATTGATCGAAAGGATCGAGAAAGAAGAAGCACGGATTAGAACGAGCAAGGATGATGGCCCTAAACTCATTATCTTAATTTCGATGCGGAAGATCCAATTTATGGCAACCGCAGAGCATACTTTAAAAAATAATGAGCTCATTGTCTTATTTTCGATGCGGAAGATCCAATTGATGGCAACCGCAGAGCATACTCTTCAAGACAATGAACCTTGCTCCGATACCATGATAAGAAAGAAAGATTAAAAGAGAATGATATTTGTTCTCTAATAATGGTGTGATAAACATTGTACATGAGAAGCCTTTTTGACACCCACACTTCACCACCCACTCTCTCCTCCTTTCCTCCCCCTTCTTTTCCCTTGTCCGCCACTTGCATCTCCACTCACTCTCCCTCCCCCTCCTTTTTCCTTTTTGTCGGCCGCTTCTCTCCCTCTCCTTCCTCTCTTCTTTTTCTTCTTCTTCCTTCTTCTTCTTTTCTTCGCTTGAACACCCCTCCACCGGACAACCATCCACTGTCACTCCACCGCCGCGCCCTCACCTCCGCCGCGCCGGCCGCCGTTCGTGAGCCGTGAGGACCCGCAACCTCGGCACTCGAGGCCCGTAGCCCCGCCGCCTCGTCACCCTCGTCTCTCTTCCGAGCCAACCCCCACCGCAGCCTCCACCTCATCCCGGCCACCACCGACCCGCGAGCCTCTACCATCGCCCATGCTACCCCAAGCCCGAGACCGCGTCCCGTGAGCCACCATCGCCATCCCTTAGCCTCAACCTCCAGCTCACCCGAGACCAACCGTCCGCGACGTCACCTTCTCGGCTTTCGACACTCGAGTCTCGGCCGTGACCCTAGATCCGCGAGCCCGAGAGCCGACACCGTTGATCCGAGCCATCCTTCGTCGTCGCCGCCGAAATCGCAGCCCCATCGTCGCCCCGCGAGCGCACAAGCCGAAATTTCCGTTCGGTGAACAAAGTGTTCGGGTGAACAAGTGTTTCCGGCCGTGAACAGATACTCCGGTGGTGAACAGTGTTTCCGGCGGTGAACAGTGAATTTTCGACACCGGTCTCAAAGTTCGTGCCGAAGAATTTTCAAGATTCTCCGATCGTCGTTGGGCCAAGCCGAGTTCAGATCGCCGTCGCTCGAGTCGAGACCGCCCGAGCTATTGAATTTGTGAGTTGACCCTAATCCTTGGTTAGGGCGCTAATTGCGCCTAGAATTAGTTAGTTAGTCGGTAGGGTATTGAGGTAGGTTTGATTATGGTCGGATTAGTTAGAAACCGGGTTTAAGCTAAATGACCATAATCGATTAAGTTAGAATTGTTTGTGGCTAATTGTTGTTAAGCGAATTTGATCGTACGTGGTGATTTGATCGCGAGCGAGCGATAGGTTAAAGACGAGCGATCGATTGGCGATTATAAATCGAATTGGCTAATTAATGAATTTGGCACGAAATTGAGCTTTTATGTGGCCTAATTGAAATGGCTTATTCGTGTGGAATTGATGATTGTGTTTTGGGGGCGGTTCGCCTCGTTGAAATGCTCGTTGAGTGGATTGGTGTTGTTTGGGGATTAATTATCCCGTGTGATCTTGCCATATTTAATTGGTAGTTTGCATTCATATGACCGTATGCAGCATCAAAGATATAATTTGGCATTAAAATGGCCTTGGGCCGAGTCGTTGAGCACGTTGTGTGAGCATCCGGCCTAAATCAAAGAGAATAAATTGATTGATGTGTCGGGTGTGCTGCATGGTCATATGAAGGAACGATGATGGGTTTTCCTGGCAAGTTCGTGCTGTGTACACGGAGTACACACTGTACCATTTTTATGGGACCACACGACTTGCCGAAGCACGATAATTCATGCCCCGTATGGTACGTACGGTTTTAAGGGATTATCGGATGCCGGTCGCAGCTTGTGATGGACCGACACCCCGTATAGGGATGCCTACTTGCCGTGCCGTGCAGAGTGCACTCGGATACACCGCTTGTAGTAGCCGTTGCCGAGAGGGAAAAGGAACGTAGCCCGGTCCTCGGGAAGAATGCGGGATCGCATTGTTTGTGAGAGTCGATCACGCCGGTCGCGTAGATCCTCAATCACTGTGGCGCCAAGGGCGCGATCATCGTTAATAAATGGACTTGTGTGGTGTCCAAGTACATGCTTGTGAGCGTGATGCGTGTCGCTTGGTTGTCGATGTGGCTGTCGAGTGGAGTCAAGCATTGCATTATGTGTGGGTGAAGGCCGGTAAGTATGCGTGTGGGTGATTATTGCCATGTGATATGATTGTTGGATATATGGTTATATCGTGATCTTTATAATGCTCGTGGTTAGGATGTTTTGGGCGAATCGGTATCCTAACCGAGCTTAGGCTTCGATTCACCGAGATTTATATCTCACCCCGTTATGGGAACCATTTTTCGAGTCCCGAGTGATGGAGCTTTATGGATACCAAGGCCGGGGTATGAGGGTATTCTTTTGAAGTAGATGAGAAGTTAACCCTATTTGACCCGGTACCTTTTTTGAGGTCTTAGTGAGCTACCTCGAAGTGTGGGGTTGTATATTTTCGTAGCTCAGTAGGGTTTGGACTCATCTCGTTGTTTGACGACCGTACGTGTGGCTTTTTGATCTATTGCTTTGGTATGAATCTCCCGCTTTACTATCCCTATTTTGTTTATATATTGTCCGGGGAGTAAACCGTTTCCGCATGCGTATATAATTGAAAGGTCGATAACGCGCCCGGGACGTTATCCTTCGTGACCTCGTGGCGATTTGGTAGGGATGTCGCGGGCTCGAGAGTCGGGCGTGACATCCCCGCCCCAAGGTGGTATCGAGCAAGGTCGCCCGATCCATCCGTCGGTCATGTCCGGAGTAATAAGGAGTGATGGGATATGAGATAGTTAGTAGGACTTTTATCGCTATGCATGTGATTGTTATTGGGTGTTAAGTTTTGGGGTAGCCTTCGACCGCGCTCCGCTTTGGGGTAAGCAGGACTCCGCATCATTTTCGCATAATGAGCGGGCGCGGTAGAAGAGCACCTCGAGCACCTCGAAGGAGGCCCGTGAGGCCGATAGATGAGATCGATGTTGGAACGGCACCTCCCGTTGCACCTCCCGTAGCTAGTCCCGCTCGGCCAAGAGTCCGACTATACGGAAGTTATGCAAGCTTTAGGAGCTATGGGAGAGAGGATAGAACAGCAGATAAGAAATCAAAACGTTCTTTGCCGTCTTTGTTGAAGCTCCACCCGTAGTTCCACCTGTAATTCCGCTAGTGAATGTGCCACTGTGGGCTGTAATTGAGGATCGTAGAGCTCAAAAGCTAGTGGAACAGGTTTCTCAAGTTGAAGCCGCCGCCAGTTCACCGGGAAGCGGAGACCCCGAGGCCGCCACCCAATGGATTCAAGGATTGGAGAAAGTGTTTAACTTACTTAGATGCTCAAATGAGGATAAGGTAGTCCCGGCCGTCTATCAACTAGAGGGTAACGCCATGAATCGGTGGGGAGCCGTCAAGGATAGAATTTTCCCTGAAGGTACGGTCCGGTGTGGGATGCCTTTGTGGAGGCTTTTAATAACAAGTATTTCTCGAGGACAGCTAGAGAGCAAGAAGATGACCGAGTTCGTTCTGTCTCCTTGCGAATCGGATGATTGTCGATCAATATGAAGCCAAGTTCTCGAATTGTCTAAGTATGCTTCGAGATTGATTGAAGACCCCGAGGATAGGGCTAGAAGGTTTAGGGACGGGCTAAAACCCGAGATTAAGAGTATACTAGCGCCGTTCAACCTTCGGGACTATGATGATCTTTATGAGAGGGCGCCGATAGTGGAGCAGACTTAGCCGAGAGAACCGCCGCATCCGGGTCGCGGTTTACGTCCTCAAATAGATTTGAGAAGAGGCAAAGGAAGAGGCCTATGTATGGAGGCGGACATCACATCCCACCCAATCGCAGAGGAGCGATCAATAAACCTGTTTTTCGCCGGATTGAGGTGTGCGTCCGTGTCACCGAAACATGGACCTGGTCCATGCCCGTATAGGAATGGAGCCTCTTTGGATGTGGCCACTGGGCCATCAGGTGAAGGATCGCCCGCAGAGGCAAGCTAGGAAGGCAAGCGCCACAACCGAGAGGACCACTAAGGGAAGCCGCGCCACCAAACTTCCCGAATCGTCCCAGGCTCAAGGAAGAGTGTTTGCCGTCACCCGTGAAGAGGCGAAGGATTCGCCGACCGTTACAGTACGGTCCTCTTGCATAATCAAGTCGCCTATGCTTTATTTGATCCGGGTGCTACGCATTCCTTTGTGGCCGATAGATTTGTTAAACTGGCTGATTTGAATGTGGTACCATTAGATGTTGTTTTCAACGTGTCTACACCTTTAAAGGATAGTGTGGTAGCCGCGAGTAGCTGTCCTGGTTGTAGACTAGTTATAGCTGGTTGTGAAAGTGAGATAGATCTTATCGTATTAGAGATGTACGATTTTGATCCGATCGTGGGCATGGATTGGTTGACGAAGCAAAGGGCTACGATGGATTGCTATCGTAAGACGATTCAATTTAGGCCATTGAATGGCGCCGAGTTTTGAATTTGTGGGAAATCGAGGAGGAACCTCGATCGTAACGATCTCGTCGCTAGAGGCGACCCGTTTATTGGAGAGTGGTTGCCAAGGTTATTTGGGTGCAGTAGTGGATATGTATGTGGAGGAAAGGAAGTTAGAGGATATTCTTTGTAGTATGTGAATTTTCGGATGTTTTCCCCAAAGAGTTGCCTGGATTGCCTCCGGAAAGAGAAATAGAATTTGTGATAGAACTAGCCCCCTGGGACGGAGCCAATCTCTAAGGCGCCGTATAGGATGGCATTGTCGGAATCGAAGGAACTCAAGGTGCGAGATGCAAGAGTTATTGGATAAAGGGTTCATTCGTCCTAGTGCATCACCTTGGGGAGCGCCGGTTTTGTTTGTAAAGAAGAAGGATGGGTCGATGAGGTTGTGTATAGACTATCGACAGTTGAATCGGGTGACGATAAAGAATAAGTACCCACCGCCGAGGATTGATGATCTGTTCGATCGGTTGCAAGGAGCATCGGTATTCTCTAAGATCGATCTACGGACGGGATACCATCGGTTGAGAATTAAAAAGGAGGATGTGCCAAAAACGGCGTTCGGGATGCGTTATGGACACTATGAGTTCACGGTGATGCCGTTTGGTCTTACGAATGCTCCCGCTTGCTTTTATGGATTTGATGAACAGGGGTGTTCAAAGAGTTCTTGGATCTCTTTGTGATCGTATTTATAGACGACATTCTGGTGTACTCGAAGAGCCTAGAGGAGCACGAGCAACATCTAAGGGTAGTTTTGGAAACTCTAAGGGTACATCACTTTATGCGAAGTTTAGCAAGTGCGAGTTTTGGTTAACTCGTGTGGCGTTCCTAGGCCACGTGGTCTCCGGAGAAGGAATTGAAGTAGATCCATCGAAGATCGAGGCGATTAGGGATTGGCCAAGACCGAAGACAGTGACGGAGATCGAAGCTTCTTGGGATTGGGCAGGCTACTATAGACGTTTTGTGGAAAGATTTTCGGTCATTGCCTCACCTATAACAAAGCTATTGAAGAAAGACGCAAAGTTTGAGTGGACAGACAAATGCGAGCGTAGTTTTCAAGAGCTTAAGCATAAGGCGACTACGGCTCCTGTGTTGATAATTCCGTCCGGTCCGGGAGGTTTTGAGATCTACGGTGACGCATCTCTAAGAGGTCCGGGTTGTGTTCTAATGCAACATGGAAGGGTTGTAGCGTATGCATCTCGCCAACCGAGACCACATGAGTTAAACTACCCGACCCACGACCTAGAGTTGGCTGCAGTCGTGTTCGCCCGAAAACCCGGGAGACACTATTTGATTGGGGAAAGTTTTCAAGTGTATACGGATCACCAGTAGTTTGAAATATCTGTTCTCTCGAAGGAGTTGAACATGAGGCAACGTCGATGGATGGAGCTCTTGAAGGATTATGATTGCGAGATCCTGTATCATCCGGGTAAAGCGAATAAGGTTGCAGATGCCCCGAGTAGAAAATCGGTGATTGCTCAATTATGTGTTAGTGAATGGCGTCTCGCTTGAGCAAGTGAGAGACTCGGACTTCAAGTTGGAGATAAGTCGGTTGTCGAGTCGATAGCTACATTGAGAATTGAGCCGAAGTGCGAGACTAGAATAAGGGCCCTACGGTCGACGGACCCTATTGTTCGGAAGATCCTTCGAGAAGACGCAGCCTAAGCGAAGGGTTGATTTTCAAGTGGCCGAGGATGGGATACTGAAGTTTAGGGGACGTCTAGTTGTGCCGATCGATGAAAGTCTAAGGGAGGATATCCTATCGGAGGCACATCGTAGAGCTTATAGTATCCATCCCTGGAAGTACGAAGATGTATCGAATTTGAAGCAACACTACTTGGTGGAATGGAATGAAGGCGAGATATAGCCAAGTATGTGGCTAAGTGTCGACTTGTCGGCAAGTCAAGGCGCAGACTTGTAAGCCTGGAGGATCGTTGCAACCCTTGGAGATTCCAAGTGGAAATGGGAGCATATTACGATGGACTTCGTGATGGGATTGCCAAGAAGTCGAAAGGACATGATTCGATATGGGTTGTTGTAGACAGATTGACGAAGTCGGCACACTTCATTCCAGGTGAGAAAAGATTTTGCCTTGGACAAATATGCGGAATCGTATGTGAAGCATATCGTGAGACTACATGGAGTACCCGTGACAATCACCTCGAGATCGTGATCCCAAGTTCACCGCCACATTTTGGAAAAGTCTGCAGGCGCTTTGGGAACGAAGCTTGATTCGACGGCCTATCATCCGCAGACAGATGGTCGGCCCGAAAGGACAATTCAAACTCCGGAGGATATGTTGAGAGCTTGTGTCTTGGATTTTAAGAGGCGGTTGGGAAGAACGAGTTGCATTTGGTTGAGTTCGCCTACAACAACGTTATCAACAAAGTATTAAGATGGCGCCATTCGAGGCATTGTATGGCGGAGCGTGCGGGACGCCGTTTGTTGGGATGAAGTAGGCGAAAGAAAAATCACTGGTCCCGAGTTGGTACAGCGAGTCTATGGAAGCTGTCAAAGTTATCGAGACAGATCGAAGACCGCCCAAAGTCGTCGAAGAGCTATGCGAGATAGGAGGCGTAGACCTCTAGAATTCCAAGTATGCGATCATGTTTTTCTCAAGGTGTCGCCTATGAGAGGGACATCCCGTTTCGGCAAGAAAGGAAAATTGAGCCCTAGATATGTTGGGCCTTTTGAGATTTTGGAGCGGATTAGAAATCGGCATATCGTCTTGCGTTACCGCCAAGAGCGGCTCAAGTGCATAATGTATTCCACGTGTCGATGTTGAGAAAGTACGAACCGGATCCCGCTCATGTGCTGAGTTATGAAGAAATTGAGTTAGATGAGCGAGCTGCATATGTGGAACAGCCGGTCGAGATCGTGGATAGGAAAGAACAAGTGCTCCGGAGTAAGACGATTCCGCTAGTGAAAGTGGTTTGGCAACACCATGGACTTGAAGGAGCTACATGGGAGAACGAGGAAGTTATGAAGAGCAGCTACTCGTATCTTTTGAAGAGTCGTGATCAGATCTTGTAATTTCGGGGACGAAATTTTCTAAGGTGGGGAGAGTTGTGACACCCAAGCCCCACCACCCACTCTCTCCTCCTTTCCTCCCCCTTCTTTTCCCTTGTCGCCACTTGCATCTCCACTCACTCTCCCTCCCCCTCCTTTTTCCTTTTTGTCGGCCGCTTCTCTCCCTCTCCTTCCCTCTCTCTTTTTCTTCTTCTTCCTTCTTCTTCTTTTCTTCGGTTGAACACCCCTCCACCGGACAACCATCCACTGTCACTCCACCGCCGCGCCTCACCTCCGCCGCGCCGGTCGCGTCGTTCGTGAGCCGTGAGGACCCGCAACCTCGGCACTCGAGGCCCGTAGCCCGCCGCCTCGTCACCCTCGTCTCTCTTCCGAGCCAACCCCCACCGCAGCTCCACCTCATCCCGGCCACCACCGACCCGCGAGCCTCTACCATCGCCCAAGCTACCTCAAGCCCGAGACCGCGTCCCGTGAGCCACCATCGCCATCCCTTAGCCTCAACCTCCAGCTCACCCGAGACCAACCGTCCGCGACGTCACCTTCTCGGCTTTCGACACTCGAGTCTCGGCCGTGACCCTAGATCCGCGAGCCCGGAGAGCCGACACCGTTGATTCGAGCCATCCTTCGTCGTCGCCGCCGAAATCGCAGCCCCATCGTCGTCCCGCGAGCGCACAGTCGAAATTTCCGTTCGGTGAACAGTGTTCGGGTGAACAGTGTCTCGCCGGTCGTGAACAGTGTTTCCGGCCGTGAACAGTACTCCGGTGGTGAACAGTGTTTCCGGCGGTGAACAGTAATTTTCGACACCGGTCTCAAAGTTCGTGCCGAAGAATTTTCAAGATTCTCCGATCGTCGTTGGGCCAAGCCGAGTTCGTATCGCCGTCGCTCGAGTCGAGACCGCCCGAGCTATTGAATTTGTGAGTTGACCCTAATCCTTGGTTAGGGCGCTAATTGCGCCTAGAATTAGTTAGTTAGTCGGTAGGGTATTGAGGTAGGTTTGATTATGGTCGGATTAGTTAGAAACCGGGTTTAGGCTAAATGACCATAATCGATTAAGTTAGAATTGTTTGTGGCTAATTGTTGTTAAGCGAATTTGACCGTACGTGGTGATTTGATCGCGAGCGAGCGATAGGTTAAAGACGAGCGATCGATTGGCGATTATAAATCGAATTGGCTAATTAATGAATTTGGCACGAAATTGAGCTTTTATGTGGCCTAATTGAAATGGCTTATTCGTGTGGAATTGATGATTGTGTTTTGGGGCGGTTCGCCTCGTTGAAATGCTCGTTGAGTGGATTGGTGTTGTTTGGGGATTAATTATCCCGTGTGATCTTGCCATATTTAATTGGTAGTTTGCATTCATATGACCGTATGCAGCATCAAAGATATAATTTGGCATTAAAATGGCCTTGGGCCGAGTCGTTGAGCACGTTGTGTGAGCATCCGGCCTAAATCAAAGAGAATAAATTGATTGATGTGTCGGGTGTGCTTGCATGGTCATATGAAGGAACGATGATGGGTTTTCCTGGCAAGTTCGTCTTTGTACACGGAGTACACACTGTACCATTTTTATGGGACCACACGACTTGCCGAAGCACGATAATTCATGCCCCGTATGGTACGTACGGTTTTAAGGGATTATCGGATGCCGGTCGCAGCCTTGTGATGGACCGACGCCCCGTATAGGGATGCCTACTTGCCGTGCCGTGCAGAGTGCATCGGATACACCGCTTGTAGTAGCCGTTGCCGAGAGGGAAAAGGAACGTAGCCCGGTCCTCGCCGGAAGAATGCGGGATCGCATTGTTTGTGAGAGTCGATCACGCCGGTCGCGTAGATCCTCGTCACTGTGGCGCCAAGGGCGCGATCATCGTTAATAAATGGACTTGTGTGGTGTCCAAGTACATGCTTGTGAGCGTGATGCGTGTTCGGTTGGTTGTCCGATGTGGCTGTCGAGTGGAGTCAAGCATTGCATTATGTGTGGTGAAGGCCGGTAAGTATGCGTGTGGGTGATTATTGCCATGTGATATGATTGTTGGATATATGGTTATATCGTGATCTTTATAATGCTCGTGGTTAGGATGTTTTGGGCGAATCAGTATCCTAACCGAGCTTAGGCTTGATTCATCGAGATTTATATCTCACCCCGTTATGGGAACCATTTTTCGGGTCCCGAGTGATGGAGCTTTATGGATACCAAGGCCAGGGGTATGAGGGTATTCTTTTGAAGTAGATGAGAAGTTAACCCTATTTGACCCGGTACCTTTTTGAGGTCTTAGTGAGCTACCCCGAAGTGTGGGGTTGTATATTTCGTAGCTCAAGTAGGGTTTAGACTCATCTCTTTGTTTGATGACCGTACGTGTGGCTTTTTGATCTATTGCTTTGGTATGAATCTCCCGCTTTACTATCCCTATTTTGTTTATATATTGTCTGGGAGTAAACCGTTTCCGCATGCGTATATAATTGAAAGGTCGATAACGCGCCCGGGACGTTATCCTTCGTGACCTCGTGGCGATTTGGTAGGGATGTCGCGGGCTCGAGAGTCGGGGCGTGACACCTTTATATAGGCTTAGAGGAGAAAAGGAGCCTAGCATTCTTCCTATGTGGGACTAAAGAGAAAGAAGAGAGGTAAGGGAAAACCTACAAAACTATACAACATGTTTTAACAAGTTGGTCTGCTGTTGTTTAGAGTGAATCAATGCTACCTGTATTGTTACTAAGTTCAGTGTTTGCCATGTTAAATCAGATGAAGTCCCCTAATTACTACTGATAGGGAATATCAGCAGCCTAAGAATTTTCATTGTGAAGATGAGTGTGAAAAGAGCTTTTCCTACTCCAGAGAGGGTAAATTCAATCCACTTCAGATGCATGAAACTGTGTTCAGAGAACAGTCCTTGGTTAATCATGCTGCTCCAAATTGATGCTGAAGAACTGAAGCACTGAAGGAGGAATAATTCAAGGCTGTAAAAGTTATGAATGAGCACTTCCGTAGCTGAAACAATCCATTGTTTTTAAGCTGGAGATGATAAAATCAAATTGACTGCCACGTGATTGTAGTGGTTATGGAACGGTCCATTCTTTCGAATTAGGTAGGGGAAACAAAGGCAGTAACATTGAAAACTTGGTAATCTGCAGGGAAACTTCCAGCATAAATTGTATACCAGGTCAAGCACTGTCGTCTATAAATAGAGACCATGTTAGCATGCAAGACATCTCACTCCTTCCTCGAGCAATAATATTCTGAGCTAGGAAATAGAACCTGAAATCAAAGCCCCGACACCCGCGCACAATGAAGTTCCTTCCAATTAGCCTTCTCATTTTGGCTTTGGCAACTGCCGCTGCCTTTGCTTATGACCCAAGTCCTCTTCAGGACATATGCGTGGCCATCAAGGACCCGAATTCTGCAGGTTGGAAATCTATTCTAGTGTTATCTACGTTCTCCTTTTCTTCTGGTTTATGATACCGCAATTAGAACACACAGAAGGGTTTTGTTTTGGTAGCATGACATCACTTTCATCTATCAGAAATAGTCTATATACAACATTGAGTAAAGCATATAAAGATCAGCTCTGATTTCTTATGCAGTGTTTGTGAACGGACAATTCTGCAAGGACCCGAAGCAAGCCACTGCAGATGACTTCGTCTTTATGGGCTTCAGAAACCCTGGGAACACTGCAAACCCACTCGGATCAAAAGTCACACCGGCTACTGTCATGGAGTTTCCGGGGCTCAACACTCTAGGCATCTCCATGGCTCGTGTCGACTTCGCTCCTGGCGGTCTAAACCCTCCCCACACTCACCCTCGTGGAACTGAGGTTCTGGTCGTCAGTCGAGGGAACACTCCTTGTTGGCTTTGTCACATCCAACCAATTGAACAACACACTCTTCACCAAAGTCTTGTACAAAGGCGATGTGTTTGTTTTCCCAATTGGTCTCATTCACTTCCAGTTGAATACCGGAGAGACCCCTGCCCTAGCCTTTGCTGGTTTGAGCAGCCAAAACCCAGGAGTCATTACCATAGCTAACTCCGTCTTCGGAGCGAAGCCACCCATTTCTGCCGATGTTCTCACCAAGGCCTTCCAAGTAGACAAGAAATTGGTCGACTACCTCCAGGCACAGTTTTGGTATGACAACAACTAGATGGAACAGATAACCAGAGAAAGGCCGACAGGGAATTTGAGCCATATAACTTATCAGATCATTGCTACTTTCCACAAGAGAGTGCCAAGAATAAATCAATTATTTATCTCAATGGTTATATGGGATTTATATACCTCGTGTATGAATCATTGAGGAATAAAGATCATTTACTAAGACTCTCCTTCACCTCTCCCTCTCTTTCTCTCTCCCTACCTCCCTCATTGTTCTGAGGGAAATTTCTCATTCGTGAGGAGCCAAATCCCAAGCAAAGTCATACTTGAAACGAAACACAGATTTTGATAAGTCGTCCATTTTTTCATTGAAAATAATTGCGACGACTTGGGCACTCAGATCAGGATCATTGAAATGTTGTCATCTTATAGAGAACATGTCACGACCCGAACCCAGCCCGTCGACATCCGACCTGGCGGATTATCGTACGGTTCTCCAGGATTCAAAGGCCAACAAATTTTCGCGGAAGCAAAAACAAATCCCCGTACAGAAAACAACAACGATACGATAACTTGGGATGGTAAAAAAAAAAACAAGTTTATGTACATATACACATATTCTTTACAACTTTCCAAACCCGAGGCGCAAGGCCATTGTACATGCTCGTGACCACTGCAACAAAAAGGTCTAGTGGTCAAAGCCTACTATACTTCCAAAAGAAAACACTCCACAAAAGTCAAGAGGCCAACTACCCTAGGCCCCATCATCGCTATCATCAACTATATCGTCTATAGCTGCCTGCTCGTCCTCATCAACCTCGGGTGGCTGTTCCGCATCGGATGGCTCCTATAATCTCCCCATCCTCTTCTAATACCAAGACCTCTAGGTCGGGCTCGGGTCGTCGGGATCAGCATCGGGGTTCCCCACTACGCCGTCTAAAGGTGCAGCATTAGTGGGGTCCCATTCCCCAACTCCATTGTAGGGGATATCAAAACCTCTCAAAGGACCCACTAACAAATCCGGTGGCGGTACGTCCATGCCACGTACGTGTGAGGCTTCCAATAAAGTTCTCCTACGTCCACCCGGATCGTGGTAACGTGCCTATAGTATACCTTATCTTCCCCACCGGATATTCTGTCACTAACGTATCCATATCCCGGGGAATGCCGAATCTCGAGGTGGGTCATTCATTGTTGAAGCGGAGGAGTCGAAAAAAGAGCCCATGACGGGGTGAGAATAAATCTCGGTAAGAAAGTCCCTAATCCTAGGTTAGGGCGCTAGTGCCTCCCGGACACGTCCTATATCAGCAATTCTCAACAATTCCTCCCTCAATCAATAATTCAACAAATAAATTTCAGAATACACATAATTCTTTCTCCCAAATTGCTACACCTTCATAAAACTTCCACGTTACTCCCATGTCCGCATTCAACGCCTCGAGGCTATAATAAAAAATATTTCACGTTACTCCAATGCCCACGTTTAACACCTCAAGCTATAACAAAAATATTCCACGTTACTCCAATGCCCGCGTTTAACGCCTCGGGCTATCATATAAATGGACAGGCCCGTGTAATAACGCCTCAGGCCACTATAACCCGCGTAATAATGCCTCAAGTTATTATCCGCGTTTAACGCCTCGGGATAAAATAATACATAGAACCTTGCGTTTAACGCCTCGGGGTAGAATAATAATAGAGCCCGCGTCATAACACCTCAGGGCAAAATATGGTCCTATAAATATAAACCCCGGACCCTATAATAAAAATAATTCCTCGATCGCTTCTTCTTATACCACACGGTCTCATAGAAACCTCCCGATCGATACATCTTCACCACATGATCTTGCTAAATTTCCTGATTAGCGAGATAGAGACCACATGATTTCATCCATTTTTTCTCCAATAAAGGATCGGGACCACACGATCTTTCTAATTTTCCTCAATCTGCTCAATCGAGACCACTCGATTTAATTATTCCGAATAAGTATTCGATTGGGACCATGTGATTCACTCACATTAAATAAATGATAAGTCGGGACCACCCGATTTAATCACACTCAAGCCGTTGATTTATGCTACCACAAAAATTAATCTACGCAACACGATATTATCATGCTAACGTAGCAATTAATAATCACCATATGATTGAAATTTTGCTAACGTACAATTAATACGTACCATACAATTAAACTATAATAACGTGGCATTTAATCGGAACCGTACGATTAAAATACCCTAACGTGCATTAAATTTCCACCACACGATTAATCTTCATAAAGCGAGAATTCAATCGTAGCCGTCCGATAAATCTTCCTAAGCAAGATTCAATATGGACCGTTCAATTAAAGCATAATAAGCTAGATTTAATCCTAACCCTCCAATCTCAATCATGCATTTACTATTCACTCAAGAACACATTTTCTCTCTCCTCCATCATCATTTTCGGCCAAGCTAAGTTCTTTAGCAAATTCCACAAATTTTTCATCAAAACTACTCAATCTAATGTCCATTAGCAACCTAGATATCTAATCCAAGATTAGAAACCAACTTACTTCAAAATCTAGCGATTTCCTCGGCGAAAAAGTTGAGAGAAATTTTGATTTGGGTTGTCACGCCCGACTCTCGAGCCCGCGACATCCCTACCAAATCGCCACGAGGTCACGAAGGATGACGTCCCGGCGCGATATCGACCTTTCAATTATATACGCATGCGGAAACGGTTTACTCCCGGACAACATATAAACAAATAGGGATAGCATAGCGGGAAATACATACCAAGGAAAATAGTCAAAAGTAACATCCTCAGCTACGGGACGGTAGATGAGTCTTAACCTCTACTCTGGAGAAATACATACAACCCCACACTTCGGGCAGCTCACTAAGACCTCGGAAGGTTACTAGTTCGGATAAGATTTACTTCTCATCTACTCTAAAAGACTACCCTCATAACCTGACCTTGGTATCCATAAAGCTCCATCACTTGGGACCTGAAAAATGGTTCCCATAACGGGGTGAGATAAAAATCTCGGTGAATCAAGCCTAAGCTCGGTTAGGATCTTGATTCGCCCAAAATATCCTAACCACGAGCATTATAAAAATCACGATATAACCATATATCCAACAATCATATCACATGGCAATAATCACCCACACGCATACTTACCGGCCTTGACTACACATAATGCAATGCTTGACTCCACTCAACGGCCACATCGGACAACCAACTTAACACGCATCACACTCACAAGCATGCACTTGGACACCATACAAGTCCATTTATTAACGATGATCGCGCTCTTGGCGCCAATGTGGCAGGATCCACGCTACCGGCGTGATCGACTCTCACAAATAATGCGATCCCGCATTCTTCCGGCAGACCGGGCTACGTTCCTTTTCCCTCTCGGCAACGGCTACTACAAGCGGTGTATCCAGGTGCACTCTGCACGGCACGGCAAGTAGGCATCCCTATACGGGGCGTCGGTCCATCACATAGTGCTGCGACCGGCATTCGATAATCCCTTAAAACCGTACGTACCATACGGGGCATGAATTATCGTGCTTCGGGTAAGTCGTGTGGTCCCATATAAAAATGGTACAATGTGTACTCCGTGTACAAAACGCACTTGCCAGGAAAACCCATCATCGTTCCTTCATATGACCATGCAAAGACACCCGACACATCAATCAATTTATTCTCTTTGATTTAGGCCGGATGCTCACACAACGTGCTCAACGACTCGGCCCAAGGCCATTTTAATGCCAAATTATATCTTTGATGCTGCACACGGTCATATGAATGCAAACTACCAATTAAATATGGCAAGATCACACGGGATAATTAATCCCCAAACAACACCAATCCACTCAACGAGCATTTCAACGAGGCGAACCACCCCAAAACACAATCATCAATTTCACACGAATAAGCCATTTCAATTTTGCCCCATAAGGCTCAATTTCGTGCGAGTCATTGATTAGCCAATTTGATTTAAAATTGCCAATCGATCGCTCGTTCTTAATCTATCTTCGCTCGCGATCAAATCACAACATACAATCAAATTCGTTTAACAACAATTAGCCACAAACAATTCTAACTTAATCGATTATGGTCATTTAGCCTAAACCCGGTTTCTAACTAATCCAACCATAATCAAACCTACCTAAATTCCCTACCCATTGGCTAACTAATTCTAGGCGCAATTAGCGCCTTAACCAAGGATTAGGGTCAACTCACAAATTCAATAGCTCGGGCGGTCTCAACTCGAGCGACGGCGATACGAACTCGGCTTGGCCCAACGACGATCGAAGAATCTTGCAAAATTCTTCGGCACGAACTTTGAGACCGGTGTCGAAAAATACTATTCACCGCCGAGTTATTGTTCACGCCGGAAACACTGTTCACGACCGGCGAGGCACTGTTCACCCGAACATTGTTCACGGCTCTCGGGCTCGCGGATCTAGGGTCACGGCCGAGATGGATGGGAGCTCGGGTTGGGGTCGTGGGTCGCGGGGCCGGCCTCGAGCACGGCGGCTCACGGCGGCGGGCGGAGGATGGCCTCACGATGAGGGGTCGCGGGGCCGGATCCTGGTGGCCGGGACGTCGGGTGAGGGGAAACCGAGGGGCGAGGTTTCGGGTCCACGCATCTAGAGGTCGCGGGGTCTCGCGGCGCGCCACTGGGCTGGGACGACGACGGGTTGAGGAGTTGGGCGATGGCGAGGCTCGCGGGTCGGTGGTGGCCGGGATGAGGTGGAGCTGCGGTGGGGGCTGGTGTGGCGATCAGTGCAGCGACGGGTGAGCTGTGGTGGCTGGTTGACGATGGAGCGACTTCGGTTATGGGGCTAAGCAGCAAAGAAGCAGGCGTCGGGGGGAATTTAGGGCTCGCGCACAAATGAAGACCGGAAGGAAGAAGAAGAAGAAGAAGAAGAAGAAGAAAAAGAAGAGAGGAAGAAGGAGAGGGGAGAGAGAGCACGTGGGGGAGGGGGCTGGTGGCAGAAAAAAGGAGAAAAGGGGTGGGGAGAGAGAGAGAGTTAGTGGAGAAAGTGGGTAGGTTTCGCACGAAAGGAGGAGAAAAAGAGAAAGAGAAAGGGAGGGAGGCGGTAGGATGGAGAGAGAGTGAGTGAGTGGGGTGTCACATGGGCGGCGGCTCCGGCGGTTCCTCTCGGCCGATTTTGACCCATGAAAATCCTGCGACTCGGGCAGGCTCACGGTGGTGGTTATGCTTCGGCGGTTCAAGGTGAGGCCGGTGCTAGCTTGAAGAAATTTCGGCAATGGTGATGGTGAGAAGGAAAATTCGGCCAAGAGAGAGAAAAGGGAGGTGAGAGAAAGTTGGGAGAAAATTTATGAGGAAGAAAACCAAAAAAATTGATTAATAAAGGTTAGGATATTTTTTTTTGTCTTGAAAGTCGAGAAGGGCAAATTGGTAATTTCCATCACCAAAGACTAGTCAAATTTCGGCCACTACGGTATTTGACCAAAATGCCTTTGAGCCAAAGTGAAAGATTGGGTATTTTCCAAGGGTAAATGAGTCATTTCCCATTTCCAAGTCCAAAATTTATTCTCCCGAGCCCTTTGGGGCGAACCGCGAAGAAATTATACTCGGATGAGGAAACTTCCAAAATTTAATTATTGGAACTCCTGAAGGTCCGACATTAAATTTCGAATTTTGATTCGCGATCAATCTCGATCAATTGAAATTTCAGTGTATCTCAAACTAACGGGCAGCTTTTAGGAGTTACGCGTATCGACCCGTGATTAATATCACGTTTAAGAATTTCTCGAGTCGTGGCGATTTTGGTTGTCATTCAATTGCGGGGATCAATCACTAAGTCGCGATGGACACGATCGTTAGAAATTAATTTAGGGACGTTCGAACCCATATGAGGTCAAATGGAATCACCCGTGATCCGGCGTAGGATATTACCTAAATCGTTCCTTAACCATTCCTAGGATTGGCGCTATATTGGTCCAAAATATTCCCTCGACAAATGTCACCTTATAATATTTTATATGGATCCGGTGTTCGGAAACGAATGGAGAGCACTTAAGCCATAGAACTTTCCATTCTTCGCAAGTAGAGAAGGACAATAATGTAATAAACATCAAGTGTCGGAAACGGTTCGGATGTGAAGCTCCCATCAGAGAAGCAAATTGAAAGTCGCCATCATCTACACATCTTCAACAACTCTACTGTTTCTCCATGTTATATTAAGGAGTATAAACTGCCTTTCAACTGCTCCACCCCTTCTTCTGCAATTTCCGGAGATGTGACTAACATGTATATTGATGATTCTTGCTCATTTTCCTCACTGGTTACCCCCGCCAGGAGGATATCACCAAAGTTGTCTTACATAAAACACAAAGAACAAAAACGCAGTCAAGCGTTCAGCAAATCCCACCATGTTTCAAGTTCATGCTTAGTGACCATTTGATCTCTTTCGCATGTGTCGCAACCAGATGAGACCAAAACCGAAACTATTTTCTTAATCGACTCTCGGGGGCATTTTGTCGAACACGTGATATGCCATCATTGAAAGAACAAAACAGGGCATGAAGAACTCGGGTTGAAGATCTAATGCACACAACGCCAATCCAAAATACTTATAATCCTAGACTCGAATCTAAATCAAGTCGATTTAAGCCTAACTGAAAATCTACCGCATCCGGTTCCATTTATCTAAAAACAGAGCAAAACATAGGCGAAAGGTCACTGAACTTTAACGGGACAAAGCTGGATCCCTAGCTCCCAATAGTGAGAAGATTCCAAACGAGGATGTTCCAAAAGCGTCAGCTGAAGGAGGTCAGCCATCGTAGTTGGCGGATGTGGCGGCAGAGGAGCGTAAAATGGACAACCGATTTATCCACGCAAATTTCAGGTGTCCATGTCATTTCATACGAAGCTATAGCAATTGGGTATCATTTCATTTCGGTGTGAGCAATCTCCCTCTAGCTTCCAGCCAGTACTTTGTCCTCAAAACAAAACTGGTTTAAGTTCTTCAGATCTCGGTGTGTAGTGCATATTTTTTGATACGATCATTGCGTAACAACTATTTCAATACTGACTATGAATAGCATTGGAAAAAGTGTGAGATTCATGCTAAGATGATTGATTGACCTATATAGTCATTTTAACATGCAAACAACATCATGTAATGTTAATGCTTATGTAACATTATATGGTCACATTATTCATTAAATGGCATGATATCGGATCGTGACCTCTTTTTGGAAGCTACAGCAATCTTGTTCATGGCCGTTGCTTATGGGATTATTCAGATAAATGCTAGTGAACAAGCATTTTAAAAATAAACGACATACTAAAAATGACTACCACATGAGATCACACAAATCTTAGTTTTACGAGGAACCGGGGTTTTGGGGACACCAAGAGGCAAATCAAAATAAGATCGTAGGCGTAGACTCGAACAAGTGTTAGCGAAGGTGTGTGGCCAAGAGCAATGACAGTGGCGACTTTGCAAACACAACAAGGGGTGTAGCAGCGATGGTGAAACAACAGTGAAGGGATGTGGAAGCACATCTCACCAATGTTTACGTTACGTAAGCCGACACTCTATCACTGGTTAGTCGCAAGAGTGGTTGTTGAGGCACAATGCAGCGCAAGATGTGGCTACACACCAAGGTCGGTAAGGACACGGCACTCCTCGCTGGACCAACTGTGCTTAAAGGTGGAGGCTTGTCAACATCATCATGGGTGATGCTTCGCTATATGGACACCAAGAGGGGAGCAATGCTGGCGAAAGACCACAGGAGATGTCGGGAAAGCTTCTTAGTTCATCGAACGGTCACAAGAGCGCATTACAGGAATCTCGTTGTGGCGAGGCTCACTGTTCTTACACTTGTATACTTTACTATTTGCTATTACAGCTCAATAACACCTCACAGAGAGACATAATCAGCAATGCACTTGCTATAAACAAAAACAAAGCAAATAAGAAGATTCAAGAGCTATAGATATGGTTTGTCCATTTCCACGCAACACCCAACCTCACCACTTCTCTTGGAATGAGTGTATATATAGCCATCCAATCTGTTGATAACCGTTTGCAACTTTGCTTCATGAAGTAGCCATTGGTTCTATCGTTGCCAGCATTAGAACGGATACCTCTGACAATGGCAGTTTCCCAAAGTAGATTCACTACTCCTGTCAATGTATGTATTCTGTCAGAATTGTCATGAATACTCTGATACATCAGCAATGCTCCTGATGCAATATCCAAGCCTTTGTAATAGCTATATTCATCTTGATCCATGTTACCATCTGATGAGCAAATAGTCAGCAACTTCTGGGACTCAACAGCTGCATTGTCCCTTACCCTTATAATCTAGAGTGTAGATTATTAGTAATCTATTGATGCTATCCAATGACGAACTTATGTGGAATCATTTCTGATCATTCATTCAAGGATCCTTTGGCTCCTTTAACTTCCAAAGACTTCCAAGGACATCAGCATTCCCGATGATCCCTCATCATCATTGATTAACCAAGTCAGCATCCAAAGACCTTCAAGAGCATCAGTATCACTGCAGATTCCTTGTCTACATTGTACTCATTGAACCATCGATGTTATCATTGTCTTTTTACCTCATCTGAAAGAACTGCATCAAACAACAAACTATTGTCCCGATAACGATCCGCTCTTCTATTTTCTGGTCCTTCCATGTATATTGGAGGCCATGATTCTATCAAGCTATTCACCTTCACAAGTGCAGTACTTCCAAGCTTCAACAAACATTACCGTTCTATGCTTGTTCACCATCACTAAGGTCCATCCAATTGTTCATCTTATCTTGGTCTTTCAAGCCATCACAAACATCCATGTTCTTCTCAGCTTGTTCACCTTTATAGAGATCCTTTCAGCTTGTAGACATCTCCACACAATGTACCTTGTTCATCTAAGATATTTGTAGTAATCCTTCCATATCGGCAAAGCATTCTCAATTGTGACAAAGGACTCCGCATCACACTCGACACTAATGAAGACATCATATGCCTTGTGATATTGTGTATATATCACTCGGTACTTCTTGATTAATACACATGTTAGTAGCATTTGATTGTCTTTTGTCATCTGCAATACATCCTAGGGGTTTTTCCTAGCAAAGGGGAGTGTTGCAGTCAAACCAAATTTATAAGTGTTGCCAATTATGTAAACAAGTAGTCGATTCAATTGAAAAGTTGTTGATGTCGATTCATAGTTGTCGATGTATGTTCGCCTTCCACGACTAGTGCACAAATTTGGAAGAGTCTTTATTGTAGTGTCGCTTTCTAGTGTCTATTCTTATTTCTATGTCGAGTTTAATGATTTGTAAATTCCCAAGAAACTATCACCTTGGAATGCTAGTTATATTTATGAGTCATTCAAGAATAAGATCTGGAGTCCTATAATAAGCTTATGTAAAAACGAGTCTTGCGACTATTTCATTAAGGACAAAATAAAGGTGAAATAAAAAAAAATCATTTTCGTCAACTTCTCCTTACCGAGTTGTGAGTGTTTCACCTTCAAACTGTCCCATCATTCATTGGCGTTTGCCGATCCGAGCACCCACAACCCGGGAATCATAATCATTGCCAATGCCATCTTTGGAGCAAGAGCATCAATCTCCCAAGATGTGCTCACCAGCGCCTTCCAAGTGGACAACAAGGTCACTGGCTATTGACACCTAAATTTTTTATCACATTTATTTCATTTTTTTTCAAAACTTATTTAAAAATAGCTAAAAATCATAAAAATTGAAAAATCAACTTTGAAATCCTTCGCCTAGCCCTAGGAACCAATTTCGAACAAAAAATATTTTTCGTAATATTTCATATTTTCTCGAATTTATTTAATTATGAAAATAGCCACACAAATAAAAAGAAAAAATACCATTCATGGTCTGAAAAATAAGCAAAATAGTCAATATTTTTTTTTTAATTTCCTCTTCACATTGATCACTTTAAATTTCAAAAATTCGACTTGGGTCACTATGTTTCTTCACAAACGTAAACCCGAATAGAGCATAAAAATTCCTTTTCGAGTCTTTTAATTTTCAATTTTCGCTTTTCATGAGCTATGAGATTGGTATCTAGAGCCTTGAATTGCAATTGGGTCCATTTGCCCTCCAATTTGTTCCATTTTAACTTAAAGGGCTTAATTGCACAATTTCTTTTCAATTTAGTTCCCGATTTTACAAATCTTGAAATTAAATTTTATATGGGCATACCCATGAAAGTCAAACACCTCTGCCCTACAGTTTTCATCATTCTAAATCCAATGGTGGCCTCAATTTGGATAAATTTGGCCATTTGAGCTATTGACCATGCAAAAATCGTTTTCGGATCCTAATTCGATTTTGGGGTTTTCATCAAATTTCAAGTCATCAATCCATGAAAACACTCACATTATGTGTAAAGAGTGTTGAGCAACCCAATTTTGGCCTCAATTTCACGAAAAATCATCGAATTGGGCTCCAATTTAGCATATTTGTTGAAGTCGGATCGGATGGGTCGAACCTGACTTGACCCGACCCGCCTAATCCAAGTATGCACAATCAGCAACATCATGCTACGGTTTCTTGTGCACTTCTCGTCCTCTCTGGTTGCTCATGCGACAACACTCGAACATTCCCCATTTTTGTCGTCTACTGCACGACAATGGTACATAAATGAGTTGGCCTAACGACTAGGAGAGAAGGGGACTGTGAGGTACCCAGGAGGGAGAGAGAATTGGAGAAACGACACAAGGATGTAAGATTCATCAAAAGCCATTTCCATATCAGGTGATGTGCCTTCTTTAAGCTGGAGGAGAGGAAGTCAAACAAATCGCCCAGCTGCCGTGGTTGTCATGCAGTAATTTATCCTTGGATTAGAGGAGGGGAAAACGGATAAAACCTCTGAAGACTTGGTAATCTGCAAGGAAACCTGCTGAACAAACTACATACTGGGTCAAACATTTTCATCTATAAAGTGAGATCATGTTGCCAAGCAACTCCTCACTCCCCCTCAAGCACCACTAGTCTGTGCAAGGATTAGAACTTGAGATCGAGGCCAATTCCAGTCCACAACCACGATGAAGTTTCTTCCAGTTAGCTTTCTCATATTGGCTTTGGCAACTGCCACTGCTTTTGCTTATGACCCGAGTTCTCTTCAGGACATATGCGTAGCCACCAATGACCTGAACTCTGGAGGTTGGTCCTTGATTCTTGCATTGTTCATCTCTTTCAATTTCGGCTGATGATGTCGAAAATATAACACAAATTCTTTTTTTATGCAGTATTTGTGAATGGAAAGTTTTGCAAAGACCCAAACCAAGCCACAGCTGGTGATTTCCTCTTTATGGGGATCAGAAATCTTGGAAACACATCAAATACGCTCGGATCAAAGGTAACACAGGCTTTCGTTGACCAATTTCCTGGACTCAATGTCACGACCCGAACCCCGTGAGCCCGTCGACATCCCACCTAGCCATATTATCGTACAGTTCTCGAGGATCCAAAGACCAACAAATTTTCGCGGAAGCAAAAAACAAATCCCCGTACAGAAAACAACAACGATACGACAACTTGGGATGGTAAAAACAAGCTTATGTATATAAACACATATTCTTTACAACTTTCCAAACCTAAGGCTTTGGAGGCCATCTGACAAAAAACCGTGACCACGTACTACAAAAAGGTTAAGTGGTCGAAGCCTACTATACTTCAAAACGGAAAACCCTCAACAAAAGTCAAGAGGCCAACAACTCGAGGCCCCATCATCGCTATCCTCAACTATATCATCTACAGCTGCCAGCTCATCGTCATCAACCTCAAGTGGCTGTTCCGCATCGGACGGTTCTACGACTTCCCCAAGATCTTCGGCACCATGACCTCCGGGTCGGGCTCCAAGCCTTCAAGTCCAGCATCGGGGTGCACCGCTACGCCATCCGGAGGTGCAGCATTAGTGAGGTCCCATTCCCCAACTCCACTGTAGGGAATATCAAAACCTCTTAAAGGACCCACTAACAAATCCCCATGGCAATACGTCCACGCCACGTACATATGGGTTTTCCAATAAAGCTCTCCCACGTCCTCCCGGATCGTGATAGCGTGCCTATAGTATACCATATCTTCCCCCATTGGATATTCTGTCACTAACGTATCCATATCCCGGGAATGCCGAATCTACGAGGTGGGTTATTCATTGTTGAGGCGGAGGTTCCCCAAAAAGAGAGCCCACGACGGGGTGAGAATAAATCTCGGTAAGAAAGCCCCTAATCTTAGGTCGGGTGCTAATGCCTCCGGACAAACCTAGATCAGCCATTCACAACAATTCCTCTCACAATCAATAGTTCATCAAATAAATTCCAAAATAAACTTTTTTTTTCTCCCGACTTGCTACATCCTCATAAAAATTCCACGTTACTCCCATGCCCGCGTTCAACGCCTCAGGCTATAAGAAAATATTCCACGTTACTCCAATGCCTGCGTTTAAGGCATCAGGCTATCATAAAATATTTCACGTTACTCCAATGCCCGCGTTTAACGCATCGAGGCTATCATATAAATGGACTGACCCGCATAATAACGCCTCAGGTCACAATAACCCGCGTAATAACGCCTCGAGGTTATTATCCTGCGTTTAACGCCTCGAGGATAACATAATACACGAACCCCGAGTTTAACACCTCAGGGTAGAATAATAATACAGAGCCCGTGTCATAACGCCTCGGCGCAAAATATGGTCTTATAAATACGAACCCCGCGTCATAACGCCTCGGGGTAAAATTCCTCACTTCCACTCGATTTATTGCTCATAACGACCATATAGTAACAACAATTCCTCGATTGCTAGCCCGATACCACACTATCCATAAAACCTTCCGATCAATCAATCTTCGCCACGTGATCTTGCTAAATTTCCTGATTAGCAGATCGAGACCATACAATCTCATCCAATTTTTCTCCAATAAAAGATCGAGACCACATGATCTTTCTAATTTTCCTCAATTGCTCAATCGAGGCCACTCGATTTAATTATTCCGAATAAATATTCGATCGGGACCACGTGATTCACTCACGTTAAATAAATGATAAATCGGGACCACCCGATTAAACCACACTCAAGCCGTCGACCAATCGGGCCACACGATTAATTTATGCTACCACAAAAATTAATCTACGCCACACGATATTATTTATGCTAACGTAGCAATTAATAATCACCATACGATCGAAATTTTGCTAACATACAATTAATACGTACCATACAATTAAACTATAATAATGTGGCAATTAATCGGGACCGTACGATTAAAATACCCTAACGTGCATTAAATTTCCACCACACGATTAATCTACATAAAGCGGAATTCAATCGTAGCGGTCCGATAAATCTTCCTAAGCAAGATTCAATATGGACTGTTCAATTAAAGCATGATAAGCTAGATTTAATCCTAGCCCTCCAATCTCAATCATGCATTTACTATTCACTCAAGAACACATTTTCTCTCTCCTCCATCATCATTTTCGGCCAAGCTAAGTTCTTGAGAAAATTCCACAAAATTTTCATCAAAACTACTCAATCTAATGTCCATTAGCAACCTAGATACCTAATCCAATATTAGAAACCAACTTACCCAAAATCTAGCAAATTTTTCCGGTGAAAAGTCAAGAGAAAATTTGACCCCAAACAGCGGCTCCGGCGATTCCTCTTGGTCGGCTATAACCTATGTTACTCCGGCGGTTCCGGGTGGTTCACGGCGGTGGTTATGCTCCAGCCAGTTCAAGGCGAAGTCGATGAGAGCTTGAGAAATTTCGGCAATGGTGGATGGGGAGAATGAGGAATTCGGCCAAGGTGAGTGAGAGAGAGAGTAGTGAGAGAAGCTCTTGCAATTATGAAGAAGAAGACCAAAAAATTTATTAATAAATGTTAGGATATTTTTTGGGTGGATATTTTGTTTTGGTCTTGAAAGTCAAGAAGGGCAAATTGGTAATTTTCCTCTACGTTGACTAGTCAAATTCGGCCACTAGGGTATTTGACCGAAATGCCCTTGAGCCAAAGTGAAAAATTGGATATTTTCCAAGGGTAAATGGGTCATTTCCCATTTACAGTCCAAATTTTATTTTCCGAAACCTTTGGGGCGAACTACGAAGAAATCGTACTCGAATGAGGAAACATCTAAAATTTAATTATTAGAACCCTGAAGGTCCGACGTCAAATTTCGAAGTCCGATTCGCGATCAATCTCGATCAATTGAAATTTCGGCGTATCTCAAACTAACGGGCGGCTTTTAGGAGTTACGCATATCGACCCGTGATTAATATCACGTTTAAGAATTTCTCGAGCCATGACGACTTTGGTTATCATTCAATTGCGAAGGTCAATCACTAGTCCCGATGGACACGATCGTTAGAAAATAATTTAGGGACGTTCGGAACCCATACGAGATCAAACGGAATCACCCGTGATCCAAGCGTAGGGTATTACCCAAATCGTTCCTTAACCATTCTAGGATCGGCCTATATTAATGCAAAATATTCCTCGACAATTTTCATGGCCAAAAAGTCAATCCAGGATCAAGTTCTTAGGTCCACATACTTGATTTTCCTAGCTAGCCATTTCCATTTGGTTAGTCTGCTCAAGAGGGATCAATTTCAAGTGAGACTTAGCTGAAATACATCAATGAGACCTTTCATTTATTCAAAGCTTCGAAAGCGAGTCGGAATACAGGATGTCACACTCAACACTCTTGGAATATCCATGGCTCGCATTGACTTCGCTCCCGGCGGCCTAAATCCTCCCCACACTCACCCATGTGGCACCGAGGTTCTCGTCGTGGTGGAGGGAACATTACTTATTGGCTTCGTCACGTCCAACCAATTAAACAACACTCTATTCACCAAAGTCCTATACAAGGGGGACGTGTTTGTGTTCCCTATCGGTCTCATTCACTTCCAGTTGAATATTGGAAACACATGCGCTCTGGCCTTTGCCGGTCTAAGCAGCCAGAACCCAGGAGTCATTACCATTGCTAATGCCGTCTTCGAAGCAAAGCCTCCCATTTCTGCTGATGTTCTCACCAGGGCCTTCCAAGTGGACAAGAAGGTTGTTGATCAACATCATTTACATCATTTACGACAACAACTAAAAGAATCTATGATCAACATCATTTACATAAAGCAATTGAATCATGACTTACAAGATTTACCGTTTTTCCATATGTGGTTGCTTTGCACATGCACGTGAACTATGTCCTTCATGTATGATTGATTTCAAATAAAACATTGTTACCTCTCTCTTGACTGATTTGGAATAAAAGTTTGTTGCCTCTCTCTCTCTCTCTCTCTCATGCGTGATGACAATAACAGGATTTATGCCTCAAGCAAATGGCTATAAATGGGAAACGAATTGTACATCCTGTAATGGTAAAATATGTAGAATTTGGAACTCAGAAGAATGTTATCTAAGATTCAATATTGCTTCTCAGATCCATGAAATGTGTACACTGAAAAGGGTATCATTAAAAGAATGTGCTATCCTAATAATTTGTCTGATTTTAAATTCTTAGTGATTGGGTTAAGAGAATGATTGAAGAAATCATCCGGGTCATCATTTATACGCACTGCCCTTAGGTGACCAAAACGAAAAGGACTAGTTGTATCCATCATAATCGTGGAAGAAGAAGTTCCAGTGCAACATGTCAATTTTCTTAAGGCACTTATTTCAAGTTTGATAAATTACAGTTGATTACATTTCTCATTTTATCACCAACTTACTAAATTCTGCATATGACTTATCTTTTTCCATTAGAACGGCCCAAAGAAAAACCTTTCCTGCAGTCATTTTCCATATACAGTCCAAATGCCTAGTTGAAACCGCGTCAATTCAGCTATATGACATTTTCCAATAATGTCATCACACACAATGAAGATTATCAATGTGTAAGCACGTCTGTAGCACAAAGTCAAACCATTGAATAAGATTTGTGTGGCATTGATCTCTATCTTGAAGCAATCAATATTATGATCTTAGTTGGAGATAGCGGTGAGATGCAGAGACACAAATGCTTTACTTCCGCTGCACTTATTTTGACAATTTCCAAAAGAACTCTGTCGCGACCTAAAATTCAGGCTAACGGATTATCAGGTTAATTAAATCGACTAACCTAATTCGGACTCTCCCAAGTCCTACCGAATCGCAACTTAGGTTTATTCATGAGAAAATATTCAATCGGAGCTTCCATTAATCATTTACGGTAGGTTGATTAGAAACCTATATAAAATAGCGGGAGAACTATTGTATCTCTACGAATCGTAGAAAATGAGTCCGGGGACTTGATTACGCTAATTGAAAAACTTAACGCCCTTTCGGTACCAATTTCATGAAAAAGTCTCTTCCGATTGATTGATGTGAATTGAATGATTTTGATTAATTGAAAAAAATGTGACATGAAGACTATATATTATGTGCCCGAGAGGATGATTTTTTTTTGGGTATTTTAGGCAATAAAAGAAAACATTCAAAAGCAATCAAAAATATGAACAAAAATAAACAAAAATGCCCATAATATATCTTTAAATTTTCGATTTTTCTGAAGAAATTCACTTATCCCCAAAGATCTGGGTTAGAGAAGAATTTTCATGCACTACATCCTCAAAGATTCGAGCCAGGTATGCTTGATAGGGGTATAAAACAACAACGTCCCTTTTGTCAAAAGGGAAAGAACACGAAATCTTATACTAAATTGCCATCATATTCCATAAGATTATGGCTAAGGCTTGCAATTTACTTTTTCGAAGGGTCTAGGCACATTGGGAGCATATATTATGAGCATGCTTGTTTAAAAATATGCAAATTTTATTACAAACAGCACAACAAAAATAAAAGAAAAAAAGATGAGTCAATTTGATTTGGTATTTTCAAAACTCAAAGAGGGGTCCGAAAAAGTGGGGTCCACCTTTCCTCATCCAAAGTTCAAATTTGATCCGAAAAAATTATCTCTAAGAACCGGCAAATTAACTCCGGATAATTCTCAAAAAATTCGGACGATTGACCGATTCAAATAAATCCACTATGCAAAGATTAGATAACATTCAAAACTCGTTAGAGAGACCAGATAAAGTCAACCAATCAACTCAATGACCATGGGATAACAATTCAAAGTGAAGATTATCCAAGAAAGAATAGATGTTATCCAACTCAGTTAATTCTTAAAAATTAGGGTAATTATCTTATTCAAGTAAACCTCACCCATAGCATTAAATATCCACAAGAGATAAAATCATCCAACTAACCTTTTAAGTTAAAGATAATCATTGAGATCAAAAAGCTTATCCATTGCAAGCTAGATATTATCCAATTGAGAAGTTTTTTAAATTAGATATTATCTAACTTAGCTCAATTATTATCCATAACATGAAAGGATCATCGGGAAATCTTAGGATAATGCAATTCAATCAATTTAAGAGCAAGAGATAATTATCACAGTGTGCAAAGCTTATCCACAAGGCAAGTTCGGCTAAGAGAGAGAGCAAGCCGAACATTCCACTTCTAATTCCACAAAAATTCTCAATTTTTTAATCAATCCAATTTGATCTAAAAACGAACAATTTGTTACTTCGAGAAAAAGACGTAGTTCTAATTAAATTTTATCAATTCTCAAAAGTATCGCAAAATCCAACCAATTTATGAACAAATTGAGCTTGCTTCAACAATCAGAATTTCTATACCGAGAGGATCAATTGTTAGGTTCTAGCACAAAAATGCTTGAATTTCTCTAGTTTTAATTGCAAATCATATGTGTTCAAAGAAGTTTAAGAACAACAATGTAAGTTTTCCAAGCAAACAATCAAAGATTGGCAATCAAAAGTTAAGAAAATTACCTCTTTTCCAAGTTAAATTCTGCACGCTCAAAACCTTGACGATCAACCCAAAACAGTCTACTTTTGGCTCGATTCGTCGCCAAAATATCCCGATCAATCTAACACATGTAGATGCACAATTAAACCTTCAAATAATAACAAAACAAGAGCTAATCAACCTTGATTTGGGGCTGAACAGCAACTTCAAAGGCTTGGATAGGAAGTTCTAGATGTCCGATCAATTCGCCATCGGTGGCTAGTGATAGATCGTCGAATGCTGAATATCACGGTTCCTGGAATGATTTGATCGAGGAGGACGGACGACGATGCACGGTCAATTGGTGCGAAACTACTCCCAGGTTGCCGACGGAATGGAATTTCGGCCGTGACTCCCTCTCTATCTCTTGAAATTTCTATGAACTTTCTAAACATGTGGAGCTCACAAAATGCCGACCTCGTGTGCTTGAACCGAACCCTTGTATAAATAGAACTCGAGCTCGAGTTCTAGAAGGAATAAGACTCGTTTCGGATCGTCGGATCGAGAGTCCTAGCTAGAACGAGATCTAATGTGAGCCTTAGATTTAGAGGAGTCCTATTCCATCAAAACTCACTGTTATTAATGGCATAGTGATAGAGTTTTAATTTCTTAGATCACCTCTTAAGATAAGATCTTTTAACTGAATGAAATTTTGAATATGATCTGAAGATTTGAGAGTCCAACTTCACTAGGACTCTACGAATCTCGGCCAAAGGGGGCAATGATGAGAGAAATGGCCGAAAATGGCCTCTTTTGTGGGTTTGGAATGCAATTTTGGGCCTAAATGGGTTCTAGATAATTAATGGGTAATTAATTGGGAGCTTCACTCAATTACAAGAGCTAAAATGGGCTGATTGGGGCTTGAATTAGGTCCTAATCAATATAGAACTTCGGCACTCTCACTCTAGGCCTTAGTCGAATTTTCCATCCGAACTCTACAATTCAAATCATGGGCTCGCCTCGCATCCTCGTTGATCGGTCGGACCGGGTTAAGCTCGACCGGGTTCACCGGTTCGGTTAGATGAGCGGTCGGACCGGTTTCGTAACTAGCCGAGAAGCGGAACATGTGCTCCGCATGTGTCGGCGCGTGGGCCTCACGCGCCGAGGCTTCGGTGGCGTGTAAGGGAGCTTGCGGTGTCCGATCGGGGAGTTCCAAGTACCGACGTCTTTGTATGCTCATGCTCTACAAGGTGGTATATTTATTTTACATTTTTTATGCATTTATGGATGGAAAATACCTATGGAACTCTAAATACATGTATTGTTTGGAGTATTTTTGGCGTATTCCTATGTATTTCTATATGGTTTCGTGAAATTACAGGTGCTATCTCACATGTAAGTACCACATATAGATATGTGGAACATAATTTATCAATTACATTATATGGATTAACATGTATTGTTGAGTGAATTAGCACGGCATGCAATTTTGTGGATAATTGCCCCTAGTTTCGAAATTACATGCATACGGCAAATGTGAAATATAAAGTATATATCTCAATTTTAGAAAAATTCAACTGGTCGTGACCACCAAAGTGGCACACTTGGTTGGGTTTAATAAATAATGGTTTATAAAGTATAGGGATATCTTCTACTTTAATGCGTAGTTATACTCCCAAAGGAGGTAATTGTGTATTGTTGCATGGAGGGTAGCATTTACAAGTATATGGTTGAGAATTGATTGGTCTAAGTGCTTTCATACGCCCAAAGGTGGTGCAAGTATCATGGAAAAGTGAGAAATAGAAAACGGTATCATCCTCTACCATGCAAGCAGAGTTTATAGCATGCTTTTCAACCGCTACTCGTGCTATTTGGCTCCGGAATCTCATTAGGGAGTTGACCGTGTATGATTTTGTTGATAGACCCATACGGTTGTATTGTAGCAATAACTGCAGTGTTGTTCATTAACAACCACGAAGTCTCAAGGGGTCTAAACATATGGAGGTCAAGTTTTTGACCATAAAGGAATCCGTACATAATGGTGACGTTGCGGTAGAGCATATTACTACGGATGCTATGATTGCTAATCCACCGACTAAAGGTCTACTCCCTTGTGTATTTGAACGGCATGTTAATAGCATGGGCTTAGAAGCATCGCGGGATGCCATTGTTTAGTGGGAGCTTTCTAGTTTTTTCTCTAATAAAGTTTACATTTGTATTATGTTACGTTTAGTAACGGTTTTGATATGTATTGACTCTTTTACATTTAATTAAGTGTTTATGAATATGTTATTGAATGCATATCTGTTGAAAACCTCAATGAATTGTGTAAACCTTGAGTAATGGCTGGGGCATTTATTTTGGCCATGTGCATATGTCTTGTTATACATAAAGTATAGTTAACTATAAAGGTAAGATATATATGGGTTTATTGGAACCATAAGGATGTTCTCTTGTGACACATCGTGGTTTCACGACACATAAAGTATGAGAATGGTGACTAACAAAGATGATAACATATAAGGTGTCTCTATTATTTGAGATGTTGTCTATTTGCCACACTACCATATTGAATCAATATCAATAAAGTTAAGAGCATTTGTAACCATGGATGACTCTGTGTCTTTTGATGCGATTCTCGGCATGTTTCGGTGTTTAAGACTTTATGGGATCGGATTGACTATTGGGAATTATCTCTAGACCAATATAAAGATACGCATATACGGTACAATTTCAATTAATTCAGCCCAAGTGGGGGATGTTAGAATATATTTATTATATATTCAATGTGGGCTTTATTAATTGTTATTGTAAATATTAATTCGTCTAATAAAGAAAGATATATACGGTTTCCTATTTAGTCTAATATGGTACTAGATAGTGTGGGCCGAAATAAACCTTATCTTTAATGAGAAGATATGTTTCAATCTCTATAAATAGAGCTCAAGTCTCCCTCATCTAAACCATAATGTCCGCATAACCTCACATCAAGAGTCGTTAGAAGTGATATGTGAGGGGCCGTCTCATTGAAGCCAGTGATAAAGGGGGTTCATAGAGGAGAAGCTCTTGAGCATCGGATCGTCGCAATTCCGTATCAAGAACGATGGATCCGAAACAAGGTGCGTCAATTCCTCTATTCTATAGTTTGTGATTCGCGTCTCTATAAGTGTGATTCTTGGATCGTTGCATACGGATTTTAGTCGCGGTTAACATGTGGTGACAGACATTTAACTGAAAGCCTTGATTAAGTAATTAAGCCCAAATGGTCTGAAACAAGCTCCAAAATTATGTTCACTTGGCCCACACAAAATTCCGCACACCCCATTGTCCTAGTTGAAATTTTTAGACTGAGTTCGATCCAACCGCTTGTCAAACTAAGCTCAATTGACTCACACCTAACCTTAAATGTAATGACTGACGGAAAATAAATATGCAACGTATGAAGATTTAATTTTTGAGAGAATTATGACTAACTCTCATTTTTTGAAGTAAATAAATAAATTTCTAAAAATCAAAATTTAGGTGTCAACAAACTCCACAACCTTAGCTTGAAATGATTTAAGACAGTTCGGTAATGTTACCGAAAACAAATTTAGAAATGTCACGGAGATGGACATGAGTCTTATCAAAATAATTTTGTAATTCCTGCTAATTATGCAGAGGAAAATTTCTAGATCCTATACCAAGAAGAGCCAGCAGATAAAACAGAACATAGGCATTCAATGTCATAAGCCTCAACTATTCCCTCCATTGGTGTTATTTTTTCTCGCTCCGGTTGTATGGAAGCTCACAGAAGGGAAAATTACAGATTACATCACATTACATGTCAAGAACCTTAATTTAGATGGTTGATTACAGGAAAAGAAAAGAGAGAAAAAAAAAGAAGACTGGTGATCACAACAACAAACCAAATTGAAGGCTACCTAAAAACTTTTGCCGGTGCAGGTGGATTATGGAGAGTGGGAGTCGCTTGAAAAATGCAGCACAGACATTAATTACTCCACGGAGAAGGATTAAAAACGGAAGACCCGATGATGGATGCAGTTCTTTTAAGAAGGTCAACGCTAGACTTATGACGAGGTGACCTTAGTTGTATCTTGTATGGTAGAAAGTCACCATTGTCTATCCACTTTAACAGCTCTGCCCCTTCTTCTGCAATTTCTTTTAATTGAGTCCTCGTTGAAAGTCAACGCTATACGCGATTTACATTATACGGAGGTAGGTGAAGCACAATCCATTGATTGAAACTATTGATTTTCGAGCCAAACGTCATTGAACCACGGCACATTTGAAGCTTCCTCGAGTGAAAACTAGTGAGCAAATTTCTCAATTATGCCAAAGCAAAGAGGTGTCGAGCAGGATCAAATGGATATCGAGTTTTGCCTATTGAATTCAAAGCGCCATATCTATATTCTATTTGACTTGGGTTTAAACTTAGGTACCCGCAATCATGTCCAAGTTTTATGCCTGAGTTCGATCTATTCCCAGCATAGTTTTAGCAACATACATGCTTCCTAGGTAGTCCTTGCTCCAAGAACTTGTCAACTTTCAACACAAACATAAGAAAAGAAAAGTGAAAATCGTGTTAATCCTAAGGCAAGCTCGTCCGACACAATCTACAAATCCTTAAGAAACGCTTTAGTCCTGGATAAGATATATATTATAAAAAGTGCATTGCAGGCAAGCATATGCTCTGAATGTTCTTCTATTTTCCTCCAAAAAATAGAGTGGGTCAAATTGTCTAATTTAACAGGGAACAACATCAGCAACCACAGATTATTTCTTTCATGAATGTAAAAGCAAATGTTCCTAAGGCGAGGAGATTGACCCTTTCAACCACATTAGCAGATACAATATTGTGTCCGTCCTTAAACAATTTCGGGCTTCAAAAGGTTGCGGATGGCAATTCAATGAAAAAACATGGTTAGGGTCCTATCGATTACTTAGCTCGATTGTCCCTAGATCATGTCAAATCACATTCAATTGTATATTAACGGGCGTGATAAGACCAACACTTGTGTATTCCTTTCAAGACTTGGCCTATATGGATTTGGTCCCAAGACGTCGCCCTGCTTCATGAAGGTTGTTGGTGTTCATTTCTTTATGTGCGGAGCAGGAAATCAAAGTAATGGACGCGTGCTTGTGGTTGTTGTGGAATCACTCGTCCATTGAGTTTTAAAAATTCGATATGTCGAAGTTAAGAAACTGGGGAACGAAGTCTCACCATAACTGAGTTTAAGTCTTCTAAACTTATTTTTTGTGGAGCCGGTGGGCCGTGGAATAATGTGAGCTGTAAAATTAATAGAAAATGGGTACTCTCAATCGTATATTAATGGTCGTGATAAGACCAACGCTTGGTAATTTCATGGGAATTTGAACCTTCCTAAGCTTCATTTTTCAACAGGATTAGGTTACTTATTAAATATCCACCAGCTCAACATGGAAACAATCACACCCTTGATCCTCAAGTAAGCAATGTCTTGAAGTTCTAGAAGCCCATTGGAACAAGACATTGCTTACAAGTTCTAAACTTCGGTAAAAACCCTTCCGCTCATTAGGTTGCAGACCAGTCACAGCTTTGGACAACAGGAGCATCTTATTTTTGACCTCCCATGAAACAATTCCCGACGAAAGAGATAAATTTTGCGCATAAGCATCAGTTAGTTGGTCTGCTGTTGTTTAGAGTGAATCAATGCTACCTGTATTGTTACTAAGTTCAGTGTTTGCCATGTTAAATCAGATGAAGTCCCCAAATTACTACTGATAGGGAATATCAGCAGCCTAAGAATTTTCATTGTGAAGATGAAGGTGAAAAGAGCTTTTCCTACTCCAGAGAGGGTCAATTCAATCCACTTCAGATGCACGAAACTGTGTTCAGAGAACAGTCCTTGGTTAATCATGCTGCTCCAAATTGATGCTGAAGAGCTGAAGCATTGAAGGAGGAATAATTCAAGGTTGTAAAAGTTATGAATGAGCACTTCCGTAGCTGAAACTATCCATTGTTTTTAAGCTGGAGATGATAATATCAAATTTACTGCCACGTGATTGTAGTGGTTATGGAACGGCCCATTCTTTCGATTTAGGTAGGGGAAATAAAGGCAGTAACATTGAAAACTTGTTAATCTGCAGGGAAACTTGCAGCATAAATCGTATACCAGGTCAAGCACTATCGTCTATAAATAGAGACCATGTTAGCATGCAAGACATCTCACTCCTTCCTCGAGCAATAATATTCTGAGCTAGGAAATAGAACCTGAGATCAAAGCCCCGACACCCGCCCACAATGAAGTTCCTTCCAATTAGCCTTCTCATTTTGGCTTTGGCGACTGCTGCTGCCTTTGCTTATGACCCAAGTCCTCTTCAGGACATATGCGTGGCCATCAAGGACCCGAATTCTGCAGGTTGGAAATCTATTCTAGTGTTATCTACGTTCTCCTTTTCTTCTGGTTTATGATACCGCAATTAGAACACACAGAAGGGTTTTGTTTTGGTAGCATGACATCACTTTCATCTATCAGAAATAGTCTATATACAACATTGAGTAATGCATATAAAGATCAGCTCTGATTTCTTATGCAGTGTTTGTGAACGGACAATTCTGCAAGGACCCGAAGCAAGCCACTGCAGATGACTTCGTCTTTATGGGGTTCAGAAACCCTGGGAACACTGCAAACCCACTCGGATCAAAAGTCACACCGGCTACTGTCATGGAGTTTCCGGGGCTCAACACTCTGGGCATCTCCATGGCTCGCGTCGACTTCGCTCCTGGCGGTCTAAACCCTCCCCACACTCACCCTCGTGGAACTGAGGTTCTGGTCGTCATCGAGGGAACACTTCTTGTCGGCTTTGTCACATCCAACCAATTGAACAACACACTCTTCACCAAAGTCTTGTACAAAGGCGATGTGTTTGTTTTCCCGATTGGTCTCATTCACTTCCAGTTGAATACCGGAAAGACCCCTGCACTGGCCTTTGCTGGTTTGAGCAGCCAAAACCCAGGAGTCATTACCATAGCTAACTCCGTCTTCGGAGCGAAGCCACCCATTTCTGCTGATGTTCTCACCAAGGCCTTCCAAGTAGACAAGAAATTGGTCGACTACCTCGAGGCACAGTTTTGGTATGACAACAACTAGATGGAACAGATAACCAGAGAAAGGCCGACAGGGAATTTGAGCCATATAACTTATCAGATCATTGCTACTTTCCACGAGAGAGTGCCAAGAATAAATCAATTATTTATCTCAATGGTTATATGGGATTTATATACCTCGTGTATGAATCATTGAGGAATAAAGATCATTTACTAAGAGTCTCCTTCACCTCTCCCTCTCTTTCTCTCTCCCTACCTCCCTCATTGTTTTGAGGGAAATTTCTCATTCGTGAGGAAGCAAATCCCAAGCAAAGTCATACTTGAAACGAAACACAGATTTTGATAATCTGCGAGGGAACCTGACATTCACTACAACATAATTGATCCGGTTTGATAGATTTGGTTTCCACCGATAACCGATCAAGGGAGGATATTTACACATTATAGCACGTCAATTTACCAGCTAGCACGACATAATGACAGATTCCTCGTCTTTCCACGCACCATCCAAGATTATCGAGCAGCAGGAGTTATTGGTTTCTAACCATCGTTCCGCTTGATGACGCGGTACATGAGTGGTTACATGGACATTTCAATCGGAATGCTCGTGCATCGGGCGATCTAGGGACCCTCTGATGTTGAAGGCCCCGCAAATTATTGAGCAAGCACTACGAGCGCCTCGATCGGTCCCGACTCCCATTGCATCGACGCCCCCATGGGGTTATGAGCAAGTAGCGAAGTTCATGGGAGGAGGAGAGGAATGTTTCGTTTTCCTCTTAATGAGGGATCAATGCGGGTGCATTGTAGCAGTGAGGTGGGAGACGGATACAACTGGTTTGGTCCATCCTCTCATGGCTAATAATGTCGAAGAGAATGCAAAGGGAAAGAATGGATAGAATTGCAGGCTTGGCCACCTCCTAAATTCCAATGTAGGTCACGCCGCGAGGAGAGGATTGGCCTCTCGGTATGGCCGGTTCGTTTTCATATTTATAAGCATTTATGCTTTTGAATTGCTCGTCTTGGGGACCATTCCAAAGTCTTTTATTGTTTCTTCTTCTTATTCTTCTTCTTCTTCTTCTCATTTTTATTTACTTCTTTTTATAAGAAATCTGTTAACAAGTGCTTTTGGATAACCAGTGGAGTGTTGTGCTTCCACCCCAAAAAAAAAATTCTTTAACGGAAAACCCTTCGAGCCTCGTGAAGGAGGTTTAAGAGCAGGCGCAAGCCTGTACAGGTGACCCTAACTCGTGGCTGTGTGCACATAGTGATTTGGGATTTGAACAGCTAATCTTCATGACAGAGCTAGAAATCCTCTGAGCCACGCTCGATCGTGTCGGCCTCGATTAGGAGCAGTTTCGAAGAATCCATTTATCTAAAAACAGAGCAAAACATAGGCGAAAGGTCAGTAAACTTTAACTGGACAAAGCTGGATCCCTAGCTCCGAATAAGGGGAAATTCCGATTAAGGGCCTCAACAGCTCATTTTTTCTCAAAAAAGGGCCCATAGTGAAGCTTGATCTAAAGAAGGGCCCGAAATGCCCAAACTTGTTTCAAAGAAGGGCCTTAGCTTGGCGGCCGGCGAACATATACTATTTCCGGCGATCCAACAGGGGCATTTTTGTCAAAATAAATTTAAATTAAAAACAACAATAAAACTCTAAAATTAAAAGACAAAACCCTCTTTCTCACTTTCTTTTTCTTCTCTATCCCACCTGCGTTCGTCAAGGAAAAGAGCTTGCTGTGTGCGATCGAGCAATGAGGTGCGATCGCGCGATGCGACGGGGGCTTTGCGACCTAGCGACGGCGACCGGAGCGGTGACGGCGACCTTCAAAGGTGAGGGCTTTTGGAAGAAATTAAAAGACCCCTCTTGTTCACACAAACCCTCGTTTGTAAAGGAGAAGGTGTTGGTTTTGCACGAACGAGTGACGGCGTGCGATTCGACGACGGCGACGGGGACGGCGACCGGGGCTTCAACGAAAACCTTCAAAGGTGAGGGATTTTGAATGAAATTGGAAGATCTCTCTGTTTACACAAAGCCTTTGCCCCAATTCAAGACTAGTTTTGATTGTGTCTTCCGTGATAGCTCCGTGATTCTGGCGAAGGTTCGGTGGCACCGGCGACATGTGACTTAACGGCCACTTTGCAACCGAGAAGAACGTTTCGACCTCCAAACGAACCATGGTTGATTCGAAGGTGAAGACGCAATGCGAATTGCAGAGCATAGAAGGCAGCGTTTCGACCCCACCTGGTTGATTCATTGTTTAATTTTTCTCATATTCATTCAAGCAACATTATGGCAAATCCTCTAATCTCTAATTTCGTCGTTTCCATGGAGGCTAGTTTCCTGAGTTGGTTTAACGGGTACTTCTTTCGTCTAAGACAAGGCAAGAATATGACATGGATGGCGCAAGCGATGGCAGTGAGTTTCAGTTTCTACTACAAGTTACATTTTTATGCATTTTTTTATTGTATTTGCTACGGTTGTTGTCCCTAGTGATTTGTGGTCCATGTTTCTTAATTATTTATTGTTTTCATTTTGTTGTTTACTATGTTTATCATAAAAAAACAGAAAAACTTATTCCTGGTCCATGATTCTCAAATTTCTGTTCGTGGTCCCAATATTTTTTTAATATGTTACCATTGCAACTTGCATTTATCACTTTATAGTTTCGAGCAGTTGTGGTTATGTTGGACTTATATAGGCCCCAAAAACATATTGATGTACCTTTTTTCCCTTCCAGAAGAAGTCAACTATGCCATGTGTGATAGTAGGAGTGCTTGAGGGTATTGAAGAGGATAGGTTTGTCATAATTGATCTTGATGAGTTACATTGAAGAAATGCACAATGTGTAGAAGGTAGCTCAATGCAGAGCGATATGGAGGTTGGAGACATTAGCATGTACGCTGAGATACATCATCTAATAATGTAGATTTCTTGAATATGAATAGTCAATTTGAGTATACTCATCCCGAGTTCAATGCTGATGTGGATATGGAGAATCCCGCCTTCAAGTTAGGGATGTGCTTTAGCAATGCTAAGGAGTTTAGAGAAGCAATTAAGAATTATGCCATAAAAAATGGGAGACGGGTGAGGTTTGCTAAGAATGTGCCAAATAAGGTGAGGGCAGTGTGTTTGGACGGTTGTGGTTGGCTCATATATGCTTCCAAAATGCAGGGGAGCAGACTTTACAAGTCAAAACCTTCAATCCCGTACATAAATGTAATAGAGCTCTACATGTTCCTCAAGTAAGCTCTAAATGGTTAGCAAACAAGTATTGTGATCGGTTGAGAACTAATCCAACATGGCCAAGTGCTTCAATGAAGAAAACAATGGACTCGAGAATGTTTTGAAGCTATCCAAGACAATGGTCTATAGAGCTAGGGCTACAAAGAATGAGCATGGTCATAGGGAATGAGCAAGAGCAATTTCGGATGCTTAGAAGTTATTGCCAAGCACTTCTTGATTCCAATCCAGGATCCACTTGTGCAATCAAGAGCGAGCAATGTCAAGACCAATCCAAGTTTAGAGGAGTCTACATATGTCTAGATGCATTGAAGAGGGGTTTTCTAGAAGGATGTAGGCGCTTTGTAGGGTTTGATGGTTGTCATTTGTCATCGGGCTACAAGGGTATACTTCTAGCATTTGTAGGCCTAGATGGAAACAATCAAATGTATCCATTTGCATGGGCGGTTGTGGGACAAGAAACATACGAAACATGGCATGGTTTATTAGTACGATGGCGGAAGATCCGGGGATCACGAGACCCTACAAATTCCATGTCTTGGACTTTCTTGTGTGATAAGCGAAGGGATTAGTGCAAGCACTAGCAAATTTGATGCCCGACGCAGAACATAGATTTCGTTTGAGGCATCTTTATGAGAATTTCAAGCTGCGTCACAAAGGAATGGAACTTAAACATTTGGTTTGGAAGGCTGCCATGGCAACTAGGGTGTGTGATTTCAACTTGGCAATGGAAGAGCTTAAGGCGAGTCAATGAAAAAGCTTATGATTGCTTATCCCAAAGGCCTCCCGGTGCAATGGAGCAAGTCCCATTTCGGAACAAGCTCAAAATGTGACGCTTCCTTGAATAACCGGTGCGAAAGCTTCAACAAGAGCATTATTGACGCCGAGAGACAAGCCTATTATCACATTGCTTGAAGCTATAAGAGTGCAACTCATGGAAAGGATTCATAAGCAAAGACATGGGTTGGCTAATTACAATGGTGTGATCTGTCCTAAGATTCGGGAGATACTAGAACTTCAAAAAAAAAATTCAGCATCATGGATTCCTTCATGGAACGGGGAGGATGAATTTGAATTGAGTAGGCCATATGGAGACAAAAGGGTGGTTAATATAAAACAGAGAACTTGCAGCTGTAGAAAATGGGACATTAGTGGAATACCTTGTTGTCATCTTTGTGGCGGCTCTTGTATATCTCGAAGGAACCACCTGAAAAATGGGTTCACACATATTTCAAGATGGAAACATTCTTGAAAACTTATAGCCATGTTGTACGTGCTATAGATTCCAAAGACACCTGGCTCGCTAGAGATCATTTACTCCCACTTGATGTGCCTAAGCAAGTCGGTAGAAAGAAAAAACAAAGAACAAAGTCATTGAACAAAATGGCTGATAACAATTTAAAGACAAAGAAGAAAAAAATTGTGCAAGAGCTTGTGGGAACCAAGTTGAAGAGACAAAATACCACAATCACTTGTGGAAAATGTGGTGGGTCGGGCCATAATAGGAATAATTGCAAGAATTCATTGATAGCATCAACAGCAAGCAATAACATCATCAACCGCAGCGGGTTTTACATCCGCCTCATGTTCACAAAATGTGGTAGAAAGCATTCCCTCGGGCCTAGCATCACAACCTGATCCAGTCGAACTACTTGCGTCAATTTTTGGTAACAATTCAAGCTCAACATCATCTATGGGAAGAGAGAAGATGCAGGTATTCATTTGTGCTTCACTTTACCATAAAATTTTTCTTATTTGTACTTAAATTTGTTCGACTAATGATTTATTTTGCGATTCAACCGTAGGTAAAGAGGAGGGTGTAATGACCTCAACATGAAAGTAATTGAAGATAAGCAACTTTTTGAGATATGCCAAAGTAAAAGCAACTTTTTGAAGACAAGTAATTGAAGACAAGCAACTTTTTGTATTAGCCCACAATGTTGAGCCCGACTTGATCTTCTAATCATGCTTTGCTTTTGTCTATTTATATACAAAGGACATCTCCACAAGAAACTTCTGTTTGCCCTGTTTTGGAAACTAGGCTTTATGGGCGATAGAAAAAGGTTCACTAAATGAAGTCGCGTAATTTTGATGAGTGAGGTAAAGTATCTTGGTATTGGCTGTTTCAAATGTCCCGCTTTGGCTTTGCATTATGCAGCTGCTAGTTAATTTGCTGATCAGAAAAAGTTTTGCAGGGTTATCATTCATCTACACGTTTTGACAACACGGTGATAGATGTACTTGCGATGTGCAGCAAAAAATTTGGAAAGGTAACTCGACTTTATAATTTTTCGACAAAGACTAGATTTAAACGGTTATCCGAACACACGCATGTTAGTTGTCCGGCATTCACCGTAGCATTCAATAGGAATACAATAATACACGGATGTCATTAATCGGGATAGCTCGATGCGAAATAGACTCATATTTGACTAGCAGATTCTTTCAATTATAGGACTAATCTATCATGTCTATATAGTTAGATTCTTCAATACTCACTATTAAACACCTTTAAAGTGACTAGATGTCTTTATGTTGCAGATTTTCCAGCATCTGTCCTAGCTCGCTCAACATATCAGCTTTGCTGCTTTGCTACTGAATGCAAGGATGGAGATCAAGTGCATTTCAGCACTTTAGTGGGCTTTTGCACAGTTGGTTGCAAACTTCTAGAATGAATCCCGTTTATGAGATTTAAAGGAAGTGTAACTGGATGATTTTTTTTTGTAATTGTAGCAACAATCTATATCAGTGGATGATTTAAAGGAAGTGTAACTGGATGGTTTTACAGCTGCAAATGTGTTGGTGAAAGGCCATATGGTTAGTCATTAGAGGTCCTTGCATAGCCTGCTTCGCGACACCTTTTTCATGTGTGTGTATAATAATCCCTTGAACTGATCGACGCGTCGAAAACTACGTGCAATCTAGTTTCATCTTGGTTGAACACTTTTCCTCTTCATAATGCATAAATGAAAGTTTCCTGACCTGAATTAAACCTATTTACCTATTTGCGTTAAAACCAAGTTTTTGCAGAATATGTTCAGTCCCAACTCTGGAGCAGCTTGTTTGTCATTTTTTGCAGAATATGATCCGCGTGTTTACTTTTTTCGTTAATGAATACCCCAAGTTTGTTTCTTTTAATAACTTAGAATCGGAAACACATTTTCTTTGTATATATAAAAAAAAAAAGATAAAGGGGACATGAAAAAGGAAAGCAAAAAAGGGATAATTCGCTTTGTGTAAACTCACGTTGTTTTTTATAATTCGTACACGACCTTGGTTTTACATTCCTGTTTCACATTTTCTAATGCGAAGGCCTTTTTCTTTTGTATAGTGCAGAGTCGAAACGTTTTTTTTTTGTTTATATAAAAGAAAAGTAAAAAAAGTTCGTAAGGGCCAAAAAAAAAACGGAAGAACCAAACTATCTTTGTTTTTGCATTTCCACCGAATTAGTTTCTTTTGTCGCTATTTTGCAATGGGGTTTGACCGATGTCCATTCCGGTCTAGTTCGTTATATACCCGACCATTTTGCGTGTCCGATTTTGTGAATTTGCATTTCATTTAGATTGATCCGTGTGTTTACTTTTTCGTTAATGCATACCCCAAGTTTGTTTCTTTTAATAACGTAGAATCGGAAACGCAGTTTCTTTGTATATATATTTAAAAAAAAAAGATAATTCGCTTTGTGCAAACTCACGTTGTTTTTTATAATTCTTACTCGACCTTGGTTTTACATTCCTGTTTCACATTTTCTAATGCGAAGGCCTTTTTCTTTTGTATAGTGCAGAGTCGAAACGTTTTTTTTTTGTTGTTTATATAAAAGAAAAGTAAAAAAAGTTCGAAAGGGACGCAAAAAAAAAACGGAAGAACCAAACTATCTTTGCTTTTGCATTTCCGCCGAATTAGTTTCTTTTGTCGCTATTTTGCAATGGGGCTTGACCAATGTCCATTCCGGTCTAGTTCGTTATATACTTGACCATTTTGCGTGTCCGATTTTTTGAATTTGCATTTCATTTAGATTGATCCGCGTGTTTACTTTTTCGTTAATGAATAGTCATTTTTTTTCCTTTTAGTCAACGTTCAGCATCTCGCTAAAATTGCATTGAGGTTTCCTTTCTATTAAAGCTTCCTTCTTATGAATGTTAGCATCGAGAATTAAATAGATAATTACATGAAAATGACCCAAAAAAACATCGTTCCTGGTCACCTAGTTATGGTTAGATGTCTTTGAATTTCTATGTAATGGATAAAATGCATGGTCATTTTAGGAATACAAATTGGTTAGGTACCGAAAGGGCGTTAGTTAGATAATTAGCGTAAATAAGTCCCCGAACCTAGATGCTAGATCCGCGAGCCCGGAGAGCCGACACCGTTGATCCGAGCCATCCTTCGTCGTCGCCGCCGAAATCGCAGCCCCATCGTCGTCCCGCGAGCGCACGGTCGAAATTTCCGTTCGGTGAACGGTGTTCGGGTGAACAGTGCCTCCCGGTCGTGAACAAGTGTTTCCGGCCGTGAAAGTACTCCGGTGGTGAACTTGATTGTATGTGGTGAATTGTTTGTGGCTAATTGTTGTTAAGCGAACTTGACTCTAAGGCTAAATGACCATAATCGATTAAGTTAGAATTGTTTGTGGCTAATTGTTGTTAATTTTAATTTTGTATGTGGTGATTTGATCGAGCGAAGCGATAAGTTAAAGACGAGCGATCGATTGACAATTATAAATCGAATTGGCTAATTAATGAATTTGGCACGAAATTGAGCTTTTATGTGGCCTAATTGAAATGACTCATTCGTGTGGAATTGATGATTGTGTTTTAGGGCGATTCGCCTCGTTGAAATGCTCGTTGAGTGGATTGGTGTTGTTTGGGGATTAATTATCCCGTGTGATCTTGCCATATTTAATTGGTAGTTTGCATTCATATGACCGTGTGCGGCATCAAAGATACAATTTGGCATTAAAATGGCCTTGGGCCGAGTCGTTGAGCACGTTGTGTGAGCATCCGGCCTAAATCAAAGAGAATAAATTGATTGATGTGTCGGGTGTCTTGCATGGTCATATGAAGGAACGATGATGGGTTTTCCTGGCAAGTGCTTTGTACACGGAGTACACATTGTACCATTTTTATATGGGACCACACGACTTGCCGAAGCACGATAATTCATGCCCCGTATGGTACGTACGGTTTTAAGGGATTATCGGATGCCGGTCGTAGCTTGTGATGGACCGACGCCCGTATAGGGATGCCTACTGCCGTGCCGTGCAGAGTGCCTGGATACACCGTTTGTAGTAGCCGTTGCCGAGAAGGAAAAGGAACGTAGGCCGGTCCGCCCGGAAGAATGCGGGATCGCATTATTTGTGAGAGTCGATCACGCCGTAGCGTGATCCTCGTCTGGCGCCGAGAGCGCGATCATCGTTAATAAATGGATTTGTATGGTGTCCAAGTGCATGCTTGTGAGTGTGATGTGTGTTCGGTTGTTGTCGATGTGGCTGTTGAGTGGAGTCAAGCATTGCATTATGTGTGGGTGAAGGCCGGTAAGTATGCTGTGGGTGATTATTTCATGTGATATGATTGTTGGATATATGGTTATATCGTGATTTTTTTTATAATGCTCGTGGTTAGGATGTTTTGGGCGAATCGGTATCCTAACCGAGCTTAGGCTTGATTCACCGAGATTTATATCTCACCCCATTATGGGAACCATTTTTCAGGTCTCAAGTGATGGAGCTTTATGGATACCAAGGCCAGGTTATGAGGGTAGTCTTTTGGAGTAGATGAGAAGTAAATCTTATCTCGAACTAGTAACCTTTTGAGGTCTTAGTGAACTACCCCGAAGTGTGGGGTTGTATGTATTTCGTAGCCTAGTAGGGTTAAGACTCATCTACCGTCCAAATTTTGTGGATGTTACTTTTGACTATTTTCCTTGGTATGTATTTTCTGCTATGCTATCCCTATTTGTTTATATGTTTTGTCCGGGAGTAAACCGTTTCCGCATGCGTATATAATCGAAAGGTCGATAGCGCGCCTGGGACGTTATCCTTCGTGACCTCGTGGCGATTTGGTAGGGATGTCGCGGGCTCGAGAGTCGGGCGTGACATCTCCGCCCAAGGTGGTATCGAGCAAGGTCGGCTGATCCATTTGGTCATTGGCTTGGAGTAATAAGGCGCGATGGGATATGGGATAGTTAGTAGGACTTTATCGCTATGCATGTGATTGTTATTGTGTGTTAAGCTTTGGGGTCGCCTTGCGTGTTGCTTTGGGGTAAGCGGGACTCCGCATCATTTACGTATAATGAGCGGGCGCGGTAGAAGAGCACCTCGAGCACCCCGAAAGAGCCTCGAGGGCTGGTAGATGAGATAGCCGATGTTGGAGCGGCACCTCCTGTTGCACCTCCCGTAGCTGGTCCCGCCAAGAGCCGACTAGAAGTTATGCAAGCTTTAGGAGCTATGGGAGAGAGGATAGAACAACGGATAAGAAATCAAAACGTCTTTGCCGCTCTGTCTTGTTGAAGCCCCACCCGTAGTTCCACCTGTGATTCCGCCGGTGGATGTGCCACTTGTGGCGGTAATTGAGGATCGTAGAGCTCAAAAGCTAGTGTTCTCAAGTTGAAGCCGCCACAGTTCATTGGAAGCGGAGACCCCGAGGGTCGCCACCCAATGGATTCAAGGATTGGAGAAAGTGTTTAACTTACTTAGATGCTCGAATGAGGATAAGGTGGTCGCCGTCTATCAACTAGAGGGTAACGCAGAATGCGGTGGGGAGCCGTCAAGGATAGAATTTTCCCGGAAGGTACGGTCCCGTGTGGGATGCCTTTGTGGAGGCTTTTAATAACAAGTATTTCTCGAGGACAACTAGAGAGCGTAAGATGAGCGAGTTCGTTCGTCTGAATCGGATGATTGTCGATCAATATGAAGCCAAGTTCTCCGAATTGTCTAAGTATGCTTCGAGATTGATTGAAGACCCGAGGATAGGGCTAGAAGGTATAGGGACGGGCTGAAACCCGAGATTAAAAGTATACTAGCTTGTTCAACCTTCGGACTATGATGATCTTTATGAGAGGGCGCGATAGTGGAGCAAGACTTAGTTGAGAGGACCGCGCATCCGGGTCGCGGTTTACGTCCTCAAATAGATTTGAGAAGAGGCAAGGGAAGAGGCCTATGTATGGAGGCGGACATCACATCCCACCCAATCGCAGAGGAGCGATCAATAAACCTGTTTTTCGCGAGTGAGGTGTGCAACTGTGTCACCGAGAGACATGGACCTGGTCCGTGCCCATATAGGAGTGGAGCTTGCTTTGGATGTGGCCAGTGGGCCATCGGTGAAGGATTGCCCGCAGAGGCGGCAAGGAAGCGGGCGCCACAACCGAGAGGACCACTAAGGGGAGCCGCGCCACCAAACTTCCCGAATCGTCCACAGGCTCAAGGAAGAGTGTTTGCCGTCACTCGTGAAGAGGCGAAGGATTCGCCGACCGTTACAGTACGGTCCTCTTGCATAATCAATTCGCTTATGCTTTATTTGATCGGTGCTACGATTCCTTTGTGGCCGATAGATTTGTTAAACTGGCTGATTTGAATGTGGTACCATTAGATGTTGTTTTCAATGTGTCTACACCTTTAAAGGATAGTGTGGTAGCTGCGGTAAGCATTGTCCCTGGTTGTAACTAGTTGTAGCTGGTCATGAAAGTGAGATAGATCTTATCGTATTGGAGATGTACGATTTTGATCGATCGTGGGCATGGATTGGTTGACGAAGCAAAGGGCTACGATGGATTGCTATCGTAAGGCTATTCAATTTAGGCCGTTGAATGGTGTGAGTTTTGAATTTGATGGGAGTCGAGGTGGAACCTCAACCTTGTTGATTTCGTCGTTGGAAGCGACGCGTCTGTTGGAAAGTGGATGCCAAGGGTATTTGCGACTATATTGGATGTATCGTTAAGGAGCCGAAGATTGAGGACATTGCAGTAGTTTGCGAATTTCCGGATGTCTTTTCCTCGAGAACTGCTGGTTTACCGCCGGAAAGGGCGATAGAATTTGTAATAGAGTTAGCTCCGGGACGGAGCCAATCTCTAAGGCGCCGTATAGGATGGCATTGTCGAGAAGGAACTCAAGGTGCGATACAAGAGTTACTGGATAAAGGGTTCATTCGTTCTAGTGCATCACCTTGGGGAGCCGTTTTGTTTGTAAAGAAGAAGGATGGGTCGATGAGGTTGTGTATAGACTATCGACGTTGAATCGGTGACGATAAAGAATAAGTACCCACTGCCGAGGATTGATGATCTGTTCGATCGTTGCAAGGAGCATCGGTATTCTCTAAGATCGATCTACGGACGGATACCATCATTGAGAATTAAAAAAGGAGGATGTGCCAAAAACGGCGTTCGGACGCGTTACGGACACTATGAGTTCACAAGTGATGCCGTTTGGTCTTACGAATGCTCCTGTCGCTTTTATGGATCGATGAACAGGTGTTCAAAGAGTTCTTGGATCTCGTGTGATCGTATTTATAGACGACATTCTGTGTACTCGAAGAGCCTAGAGGAGCACGAGCAACATCTAAGGGTAGTTTTGGAAACTCTAAGGGTACATCTTTTATGCGAAGTTTAGCAAGTGCGAGTTTTGTTAACTCGTGTGGCGTTCCTAGGCCACGTCTGGAGAAGGAATTGAAGTAGATCCATCAAGATCGAGGCATTATGGATTGGACAAGACCGAAGAAATGACGGAGATCGAAGCTTCTTGGTTTGAAGCTATTATAGACGTTTCGTGGAAAGATTTTCAGCTATAGCCTCACCTTTAACTAAGCTATTGAAGAAAGACGCAAAGTTTGAGTGGACTGACAAATGTGAGCGTAGTTTTCAAGAGCTTAAACATAAGCGACTACGGCTCCGGTGTTGCGATTCCGTCCGGCTCGGAGGTTTCGAGATTTACAGATGATGCGTCTCACGCAGGTTTGGGTTGTGTGCTGATGCAACATGGAAGGGTAGTAGCGTATGCGTCTCACCGTTGAGACCCCACGAGTTGAACTATCCGACGCACGATCCGGAGTTGGCTGCGGTCGTGTTCGCCTTGAAGATTTGGAGGCATTATCTCGATTGGAGAAAGTTTTCAAGTATATACCGATCATCGAGCTTGAAGTACCTATTCTCTCGAAAGAGTTGAACATGAGGCAGCGTCGATGGATGGAGCTGCTCAAGGATTATGATTGTGAAATATTGTATCATCCGGGTAAAGGCGAATAAGGTTGCGATGCCCTGAGTAGGAAATCGTGATTGCTCAATTATGTGTTAGTGAATGGCGTCGCTTGAGCAAGTGAGACTCGGACTTCAAGTTGGAGATAATGTCGAGTCCGGTAGCTACATTGAGAATTGAGCCGGAAGTGCAGACTAGAATAAGGGCCCTGGTCGACGGACCCTATTGTTCGAAGATCCTTCGAGAAGACGCAGCTAAGCGAAGGGTTGATTTTCAGTGGCCGAGGATGGGATACTGAAGTTTAGGGACGTCTAGTTGTGCCAATCGATGAAAGTCTAAGGAGGATATCCTATCGGAGGCACATCGTAGCAGTTATAGTATCCATCCTGGAAGTACGAAGATGTATCGAATTTGAAGCAACACTCTTGGTGGAATGGAATGAAGGCGGATATAGCCAAGTATGTGGCTAAGTGTCGACTTCTAAGTCAAGGCGCAAGATCCTGTAAGCCTGGAGGAGATTGCAACCTTTGGAGATTCAGTGGAAATGGGAGCATGTTACGATGGACTTCGTGATGAGATTGCCAAGAAGTCGAGAGGACATGATTCGATATGGATTGTTGTGGACTGATTGACGAAGTCGGCACACTTCATTCCAAGGTGAGAAAAGATTTTGCCTTGGACAAATATGCGAATCCGTATGTGAAGCATATCGTGAGACGCATGGAGTACCCGTGACGATCACCCTCGGATCGTGATCCCAAGTTCATTGCCACATTTTGGAAAAGTCTGCAATTCTTTGGGAACGAAGTTAGCAAGATCGGCCTATCATCCGCAGACAGATGGTCGACCCCGAAAGGACAATTCGACTGGAGGATATGTTGAGAGCTTGTGTCTTGGATTTTAAGGGCGGTTGGGAAGAACGATTGCATTTGGTTGAGTTCGCCTACAACAACAGCTATCGCCAGAGTATCAAGATGGCGCCCATTCGAGGCATTGTATGGCGGAGCGTGCGGGACGCTTGTTTGTTGGGATGAAGTAGGCGAAAGAAAAATCACTGGTCCTGAGTTGGTACATAGCCTATGGAAGTTGTCAAAGTTATCGAGAGAGGATCGAAGATCGCCCAAGGTCGCCGAGAGAGCTATGCAGATAGGAGGCGTAGACCTCTAGAATTCCAAGTGGGCGATCATGTTTTTTTGAAGGTGTCGCCTATGAGAGGGACATCCCGTTTTGGCAAGAAAGGAAAGTTGAGCCCTAGATATGTTGGGCCTTTTGAGATTTTGGAACGGATTGGAAATCTGGCATATCGTCTTGCGTTACCGCCAAGACCGGCTCAAGTGCATAATGTATTCCACGTGTCGATGTTGAGAAAGTACGAACCGATCCCGCTCATGTGCTGAGTTATGAATAAATCAAGCTAGATGAACGAGCTGCATATGTGGAATAGCATCGGGATCGTGGATAGGAAAGAACAAGTGCTCCGGAGTAAGACGATACCGCTAGTGAAAGTGGTTTGGCAACACCATGGACTAGAAGGAGCTACATGGGAGAACGAGGAAGTTATGAAGAGCACTACTCGTATCTTTTTGAAGAGTCGTGATCATCTTGTAATTTCGGGGACGAAATTTTTTTTAAGGTGGGGAGAGTTGTGACACCCACCCCACCCACTCTCTCTCCTCCTTTCCTCCCCCTCCACGTGAACTTTCTCCACTAACTCTCTCTCCCCCCCTTTTCTCCTTTTTGTCCGCCACTTTGACCCCTCCCCCACATGCTCTCTCTCTCCTCTCCTTCTTCCTTCTTCTTCTTCTTCTTCTTTCTTCTTCTTTCTTCTTCTTTCTTCTTCCTTCTAGTCTTCTCGTTGTGTACGACGCCTCCTCCGTTGCTCCCTCCCCGCTCAAAGCTTTCGTCGCTTCGCGCCCGCCTCCGGCCGTCCGCCGTCTCAACCGGCCACCACACTCACCCGTCGCCGCACCGATCGCCGCACCAGCCCCCACCGCCGCTCCACCTAGTCTCGGCCACCACCGACCCGTGAGCCTCCGCCATCGCCCAACTCCTCAACCCGTCGTCGTCCCAGCCCGGCTCGGTCGCGAGACCCCGCGACCTCGAGATTCGTGGACCCGAAACCTCGCCCCTCGGTTTCCCATCACCCGACGTCCCGGCCACCGGATCCGGCCCCGTGACCCCTCACCGTGAGGCCATCCTCCCAGCCGCCGCCGTCGAGGCCCCCACAACCCACGACCCCAACCCGAGACCCCTTCCATCTCGGCCGTGACCCTAGATCCGCGAGCCCGAGAGCCGACACCGTTGATCCGAGCCATCCGTCGTCGCCGCCGAAATCGCAGCCCCATCGTCGTCCGCGAGCACGGTCAAATTTCCGTTCGGTGAACAGTGTTCGGTGAAAGTGCCTCCCGGTCGTGAACAGTGTTTCCGCCGTGAATGTTAAAGACGAGCGATCGATTGGCAATTATAAATCGAATTGGCTAATTAATGAATTTGGCACGAAATTGAGCTTTTATGTGGCCTAATCGAAATGACTCATTCGCGTGGAATTGATGATTGTGTTTTGAGGCGGTTCGCCTCGTTGAAATGCTCGTTGAGTGGATTGGTGTTGTTTGGGGATTAATTATCCCGTGTGATCTTGCCATATTTAATTGGTAGTTTGCATTCATATGACCGTGTGCGCATCAAATATATAATTTGGCATTAAAATGGCCTTGGGCCGAGTCGTTGAGCACGTTGTGTGAGCATCCGGCCTAAATCAAAGAGAATAAATTGATTGATGTGTCGGGTGTGCTGATGGTCATATGAAGGAACAATGATGGGTTTTCCTGGCAAGTGCTTTTTGTACACGGAGTACACATTGTACCATTTTTATATGGGACCACACGACTTGGAAGCACGATAATTCATGCCCCGTATGGTACGTACGGTTTTAAGGGATTATCGGATGCCGGTCGTAGCTTGTGATGGACCGACGCCCCTATAGGGATGCCTACTTGCCGTGCCGTGCGAGTGCACTGGATACACCGCTTGTAGTAGCCGTTGCCGAGAAGGAAAAGGAACGTAGCCCGGTCCCGCGGAAGAATGCGGGATCGCATTATTTGTGAGAGTCGATCACGCCGGTAGCGTGGATCCTCGTCACCGTGGCGCCGAAGCGCGATCATCGTTAATAAATGGATTTGTATGGTGTCCATGCATGCTTGTGAGTGTGATGTGTGTTCATTGGTTTCGATTGGCTGTTGAGTGGAGTCAAGCATTGCATTATGTGTGTAAAGGCCGGTAAGTATGCGTGTGGGTGATTATTGCCATGTGATATGATTGTTGGATATATGGTTATATCGTGATTTTTTTTATAATGCTCGTGGTTAGGATGTTTTGGGCGAATCGGTATCCTAACCGAGCTTAGGTTTGATTCATCGAGATTTATATCTCACCCCATTATGGGAACCATTTTTCGAGTCCCAAGTGATGGAGCTTTATGGATACCAAGGCCAGGTTATGAGGGTAGTCTTTTGGAGTAGATGAGAAGTAAATCTTATTCGAACTAGTAACCTTTTGAGGTCTTAGTGAACCGCCGAAGTGTGGGGTTGTATGTATTTGTAGCCTAGTAGGGTTAAGACTCATCTACTTGTCCAAGAATCGTGGATGTTACTTTTGACTATTTTCCTTGGTATGTATTTTCTGCTATGCTATCCCTATTTGTTTATATGTTGTCGGGAGTAAACCGTTTCCGCATGCGTATATAATCGAAAGGTCGATAGCGCGCCTGGGACGTTATCCTTCGTGACCTCGTGGCGATTTGGTAGGGATGTCGCGGCTCGAGAGTCGGGCGTGACACGACCAGCTCCTTCTCCTTTACAAACGAGGGTTTGTGTGAACAGGGGAGGGTCTTTTAATTTCTTCCAAAAGTCCTCACCTTTGAAGGTCGCCATCACCGCTCCCGGTCACCGTCGTTTGGTCGCAAAGCCCCCGTCGCGTCGCCGGATTGCCCTCGTCGCTTGATATCGACGGACGTAGGTGGGATGGAGAAGAAAAAGAAAGTGAGAAAGAGGATTTTGTCTTTTAATTTTAGAGTTTTGTTGTTGTTTTTAATTTAAATTTATTTTGACAAAAATGCCCCTGTTGGATCGCCGGAAATAGTACATGTTCGCCGGCTGGCATTGAGGCCCTTCTTTGAAACAAGTTTGGGCATTTCGGGCCCTTCTTTGGATCAGGCTTCACTATGGGCCCTTTTTTGAGAAAATATGAGCAATTGAGGCCCTTAATAGGAATTTTCCCTCCAAATAATGAGAAGATTCCAAAAGAGGATGTTCCAAAAGCGTCAGCTAAAGGAGGTTGACCGTCTTAGTTGGCGTATGTGGCGGCTGAGGAGCGTAAAATGGACTACCGATTTATCCACAAAAATTTCAGGTGCCAATGTCATTTCATTCGAAGCTATAGCAATTGGGTATCATTTCATTTCGGTGTGTGCAATATCGCTCTAGCTTCCAGCCAGTACTTTGTCCTCAAAATAAAACTGGTTCAGGTTGTTCAGATCTCGGAGTGTAGTGCATATTTTTTGATATGATCATTGCGTAACAACTATTTCAATACTGACTATGAATAGCATTCGGAAAAGTGCGAGATTCATGCTAAGATGATTGACCTATATAATCATTTTAATAAGCAAACAACATCATGTAATGTTAATGCTTATGTAACATTATATGGTCACATTATTCATTAAACGGCATGATATCGTATCGTGAACTCTTTTTGGAAGCTACAGCAATCTTGTTCATGGCCGTTGCTTATGGGATTATTCAAATAAATGCTAGTGAACATGCATTTTAAAAATAAACGACATACTAAAAATGACTACCACATGAGATCACACAAATCTCAGTTTTACGAGGAACCGGGGTTTTGGGGACACCGAGAGGCAAATCAAAATAAGATTGTAGGCGTAGACTCGAACAAGTGTCGGCAAAGGTGTATGGCCAAGAACAATGACAGTGGCGACTTTGCAAACACAACAAGGGGTGTAGCAGCGACAGTGAAACGACAGTGAAGGGATGTGGAAGCACATCTCACCAATGTTTGCGTTACGCAAGCCGACACTCTATCACTGGTTATTCGCAAGAGAGGTTGTCGAGGCACAATGCAGTGCAAGATGTGGCCACACACCAAGGTAGTAAGGACGCGGCACTCCTTGCTGGACCAACTGCGCTTGAAGGTGGAGGCTCGTCAGGATCAGCATGGGTGACGCTTCACTATATGGACACCAAGAGGGGAGCAATGCCATCGAAAGACCATAGGAGATGTCGGGAAAGATTCTTGGTTCATCGAACGGTGTCAAGAGCTCATTATAGGAATCTCGTTGTGGCAAGGCTCACTGCTTTTACACTTGTATACTTTACTATTTGCTATTACAACTCAATGGCACCTCACAGAGAGACATAATCAGCAATGCACCTGCTATAAACAAAAACAAAGCAAATAAGAAGACTCAAGAGCTATAGATATGGTTTGTTCGTTTCCACCCAACACCCAACCTCAACACTTCTCCTGGAATGAGTGCATATATAGCCATCCAATCTGTTGATGACCGTTTGCAACTTTGCTTCATGAAGTAGCCGTTCGTTCTATCGTTGCCAGCATTAGAACGGATACTAAAAAGATTTAACAATTCGCTACTCCTGTCAATGTATGTATTCTGTCAGAATTGTCATGAATACTCTGATACATCTGTAGTGCTCCTGATGCAAATCCAAGCCTTTGTAATAGCTATATTCATCTTGATCAATGTTCCCATCTGATGAGCAAATAGTCAGCAACTTCTAGGACTCAATAGCTGCATTGCCCCTTACCCTTATAATCTAGAGTGTAGATTATTAGTAATCTATTAATGCTATCCATTGACGAACTTATGTGGCATGATTTCTAATCATTCATTCAAGAATCCTTTGGCTCCTTTAACCTCCAAAGACTTCCAAGGACATCAGCATTCCCGATGATCCCTCATCTTCATTGATTGACCAAGTCAGCATCCAAAGACCTTCAAGAGCATCAGTGTCACTGCAGATTCCTTGTCTACATTGTACTCATTGAACCATCGACGTCATCATAATCTTTTTACCTCATCTGAAAGAACTGCACCAAACAACAAACTGTTGTCCCGATGACGATCCACTCTTCTACTTTCTAGTCCTTCCAAGTAAATTGGAGGCCATGATTCTATCAAGCTATTCACCTTCACAAGTGCAGTCCTTCCAAGCTTCAACAAACATTACCGTTCTATGCTTGTTCACCATCACCAAGGTCCATCCAATTGTTCATCTTATCTTGGTCCTTCAAGCCATTACAAACATCCCTGTTCTTCTTGGCTTATTCACCTTTATAGAGATTATTTCAGCTTGTAGACATCTCCACACAATGTACCTTGCTCACCTAAGATATTTGTAGTAATCCTTCCATATCGGCAGAGCATTCTCAATTGTGACAAAGGATTCAGCATCACACATGACACTAATGAAGACACCATCTGCGCTGCGAGATTGTGTATATATCACTTGGTACTTCTTGATTAATACGTATATTAGTAGCATTTGATTGTCTTTTGTCATCTTCAATACATCATATAGGGGGTTTTCCAAGCAAAGGGGGTGTTTGCAATCAAACCAAATTCATAAGTGTTGCCAATTACGTAAACAAGTTGTTGATTCAATTGAAAAGTTGTCGATGTTGATTCATGGTTATAGGTGTATGTTCGGCTTCCACGACTGGTGCACAAATTTGGAAGTCTTTATTGTAGTGTCGCTTTCTAGTGTCTATTCGTCTTTCTATGTCAAGTTTAATGATTCGTAAATTCCCAGGAAACTATCACCTTGGAATGCTAGTTAAATTTATGAGTCATTCAAGAATAAGATCTGGAGTCATGTAACAAGCTTCTGTAAAATCAAGTCTTGCGATTATTTCATTAAGGACAAAGTTAAGGTGAAATAAAAGAAAATCATTTTCGTCAACTTCTCCTTACCGAGTTGTGAGTGTTTCACCTTCAAATTGTCCCCATCATTCACTGGCGTTTGCCGATCTGAGCACCCACAGCCCGGGAATCATAATCATTGCCAATGCCATCTTTGAAGCAAGACCATCGATCTCCCAAGATGTGCTCACCAAGGCCTTCCAAGTGGACATTAAGGTCACTGACTACCTTGAAGCACAATTTTGATATGACGATGATGAAGGTTGCCTGGTGAAATGTCACACTGCCCGCGTACATCATCTACGTTCCCATAAAAGGATCGGATCTTTTGCTTTCAGTCATGAGTGAGGAGGAGATTCTGGTACTGTGTAATAAAGAGATTCCATCATGTATCTCTATAGGCATTTGAAATGCAATGTTAAACCATTGGGGGATTATCCCGGTGGTCACTCTTCTCATTTGGGAAGAAGGAGGTGGGGGCTTCGAATCTCGACCTTCAAGGGGAGTGGGGTAGGGACGCGTGGGAAGGAAATAGGGTTTCGCAATATGCATATGGCACATAGACACAGTGTAGCTTGTATAGTAGAATAGGCTCGGATAGAACTAGACAAAAAAAAGGTGCAACGTTATGAGCTTTCTTTGTTATTAATGAGTTCCTAATGTTAGGAAAAATGGTTAAGAAAGTCTTAAACACATTGCACTTCTAACAATTTAGTCTTAAACCTTTTAATCTTACCAATCCAATTATAAATATTTTGCATTTGTGACAATTTAGTCCATCTAGCCAACTTTAGCTAGTCAACACCGACGTTGATGCCGGCCGGCGCTGATGTGAATGTCGGTGCTAATGTGGTTTCATAATATTTTAATATTTTTTGAATTATTTTTTCTTTTTAATATATTATTTCTTTTTTTCTCCTCTTGTTTTTTTTTCATTTTCTTCTTCCTCCAACCGGTCGCTGCGACAGCGACCGACTAGAGGCTAAGATCGACAAGGTTTGCCCGCCCATCATTGGCAAGGGTGACCTCGCTGATCTTTGGGAGAGGTTGGCCTCACCTAGCCATGGTGAGGTGCGACCTCGCCTAGATCTCGGCTCCGGGTGAGGTCTTCTCTCCATGACCGAGAAAGGGCGACTTCACCCCATGCTCGACCATAGTGAGGTGGCCTCGCTAAGGTGAGATCTAAGCGAGGAGCAAAGCGAGGTTGTCCCCGCCCAGCCATGGTGAGGTAACCTCTCCTAGGCGAGATTTGGGCGAGTCGCGCCTCACCATGGCCTAGCAAGGGCGATCGCGAGGTCGCACTGGCTCGGCCTTGGCAAGGTGACCTCACCATTCTTTTTTTATTTTTTTTATCATCTTCAACCTATGTTCTTCAACTTCCAAGGTGGCACTTCAACCTTTGAGAACAACAATCGGCTCAAATTCGAGAAGCAATTGGGCGGAAGCCGACTCGATCCTCCGCGATGAGCAGTTAAAGCAATATCTGGCTATGCTCACGTGGACCAACTTCCAATCGGGGTCTCTTCGGATGACCTCATAGAAAAGAACTCATAGCTTCCCTGAGTCTTGGAGAACGCTTTAGGAAATGATCCCTCAAATTTCATATTTTTGTCCGGCGAGAAGAAAATTTAGAGGGGGGGTTGGTTGAGCGAGCTTTGCCCGAGGCCTCGCGGCCCTAGCCTTTCTCTGGTCGCCTCGATGGCTGCCGGCTAGAGAAAGAACAAAAGAAAGAAAAAAAAGGAAGGGAAAGGAAAGAAAAAAGAGAAAAATTAAAATTAAAATTTAATTCAAAAGATATTTAAAAAGTTAAAAAAATTATTCACGTCGGCTCATTTGGCATTCACGTCAGCATTGGCCCGTCAAAATTGGCCAAATTAATTGAATTAGTACAAATATAAAAAGTTTATGACTAAATTGTCACAAAAAAAAGTTTATGGCTGAATTAACATAAATGCAAAATATTTAGAACTAAATTGACAAACTTAAAAGGTTTAGAACTGAATTGACAAAAATACAATTGGTTTAGGACTTTTTTCACAATTTTTCCCCAAATATGATGAGCTCTATCCGCTACTTTGCATTTCAATGCCTCATTTGATCTTTGTTGGGCGTCCAAAACGTGAATCCAGCACCATTGCATCCACCAATTTCTCCTTGCGTCGTTAGAACAGTCTCTGCAGTGGATAAGGAAAATGGTTGATTAACGCCAGGAACAGTTTTGAATGGTTAGTGCGGTACAGCTAAAGCGATGACATGGCACCAAAAGCAAATCTTCCTCCCCTTGAGGAAATGACCTCTGCAATGATACACGAAGAGGGTGCACTAGCCCTCTTCCTATCGGGTCAAGAAAATAAATTTTGGCCATTTTATCCTAAGAAATACCAGAGTGAGTAACAGAAGCTAATGCCTCACGGAGTAGATTAGCAAGAGAGAACTCAAGTCGGTCTCTTGTCATATTCAATTGAACTCACCTTCGTTAAATATCAATAAACTTACGGTCATCTAGGTATTTTAACTGCTTTTTGCCATGTCACTTATCCAACGTTGAACCCCGTTAAAACTTTACAATGTACACCTCCAAAAAGCTAGTTTGTTGTTGTTGTTGTTTTTTATTTTTTTTTACCTTTTTATGTGAAGAGTTAATTATCATTTTGTGCTTTTAGTAGCATTGTTTGAGAGGTCTGATACGTCGGTTATCTTTTTATGCGATGTAGTCTCTAACTTAAACAAATTCGTGCAATTGAGTGATTCCATTATTCTACTGTTACTCCTATTGTCCAATCGTCAATGTAGCAAAATACGAACATGTGTCTAGATGTGGCCAAATAATAGACAAAATAGTTACAAAGAAGAGAACCCTAGAGAGAGAGAAGAGGATTTATGGCTCAACCTTGCTCAACTACCGACGAGGGTTGAGTGGAGGTGGTGCCCAGGGGGCACCGCTAGGAATGGCCAAGGTCGAGAGAGAGAGAGGGGTGTGCCCTGGGGGTGCCGCCACCCCCTGCAATCGTTAAGGAGGGTGGCTTGACCCTCAATGGTGGCTGGGTAGAGTCCGCCTGGGCCCAGGTCATGCTCTAACAGGGTTGCCGCCCCCTAGCATTTCCAGTAGTGAGGGTCGATTGTAACCATTGCACCATCGGCCTAGTGAAGACCATGCCATACATCTACGGCCGCGAGGGCTCGTGATCCCTCACCACAAACCTCGCTGCACCATAGGGATCGCAGGCCCTCAAATTCCAGAGCAGCGGCTCGCAAGCCCTGGCCACTGCACAACCATGGCTTGCGAGTCCTCCCCATAGATGGCGGCGGGCTAGCAACACATTGCCAAAGCAAGGGTTCCTAACCTTCTAACTTTTAAAAGAAATAAAGTACATTTTTTAAGCAAAGTTTTATAGTTTTATCATCTAATTATTTCGCATGATCAGCGTCTAATAACAGCTACCAATTTCATCACGCAAGAGAGAGCATGAACACAGTTTTCATAAGTTCCCTTTGATTAGTAAGCAGTAGATATAATCAGCAAATGAATTGCATGATTACAAAACTCATGTTACCATGCTCAATCATACATCTATATAATCAAACCAACTATGTGAACCCTATTACTCTAATTTTGCACGATCACTCTTTATTCTTCCTTTGGTCATAAGCTGACCATGGACACATCTCTATTTGTTCCTCTTGAGGGTTTCAACAAGGCACTTGATCTTCTCGGCAGTGAGTGGCTTCGCAAGGCACTCATCCAGACCTGCTTCTACGATAGCTTCCTTATCAGCTGCGGCATCCACCGAAGTCACTCCAACGATCATGCTATCCACCCCCATCGCTCGCAGCTCCTTCGTCGCCTACACACAGCAAGAAAAGGAAGAAATTGTACACTGTGTCTGCACTTGATATCGCACATAAGTATGTATCAAAATATGAGATAGAATGAAGGATTTAAGTAATTTTTACTTCAGGGCCATCCATGATTGGCATTTGCATGTCCATGAGGATAATATCAAAAGATGAACCAGAAAGGTGAAGATCCAAGGCTTCCTTCCCATTTGCGGCAGTTTGAGTCTGGACTTGTTTTTCTACTTTGAGCTTGCTCACAAGTTTCTCGTGTACTTTACGCACAAGCGCATCATCAGCCACGACCAACACGGACAACTTTTCGCTCGTCAGTCCAGGGTTACCGCCATCCACGTCGCGTCCATCGTCGATCCACCTCATGCCAGGGCTGGCCATAGTCCCGTTACGCTGGAGCACCTAGTTAAGCAGGATGGTCCTCCTGGAAAATGAATCCAAAAGATTGAATATCACATAAGTTCGAGTTACCGCGGGTGTTTATATAGTGGAAAAGAGGAGATAGTAAAGTTGGATTTATTACATGATCCAACGAGTTGATTCCCAATGCTATTAAATGGCATGATCAAGAAGAAACACCAGATGTATGAATAACTTCCGAGTCAAACGTATGACCCATCATGCCAAACAAGTTGTATTGGTAGTTGGAACGAAAATATGATTTTCCATTTTAGGGCAAACAATTTACCTTTTCAACAACAGAAATACACGAAAATAAACGAGATTTCTTGCTTAGGTTTCGACTAATTCTTGGGTCATGATTAGTGTATTTACACTACTTTTTGGTTTTGAACGATCTAAATGTCGTGATCCAATTGTTCTGGGCCTTGTGGCCCATCTTTGATCTCCATATTCTCAAAAAGATTAAGCAGGTCACATTACACAACAAATGATCTAAGTGATTGACTAGTTATTTTATCTCCCGAACTGGCGAAGTAGAAACGAGGATAAGCACAAGTAAAATTCGCAAAACTGGCACGCATGTACAGACACACTTCAAGGGAGAAAATTACTGAAAAAAAAATCATAAATTTATTGTACTAATCTTTCAACGGCTAGCTACTTAATATCATTTATTTGTAATCTAACTTGATCGAAAGATTTTGATTAATGTTGGATAATAATGCTGATCACGCAGAAGTTTCCGGGATTATGAAAATACATAACCTAGCTTACGTGTAAGTAACCACATAAATCTGTTGCATGGTTCATAAATAGCATGTATAAGATTTAGCATGCTTGCATTTTTAGCTGAAAAGCAAACTCAAAAAATGGTAGTAGATCAATTCATTCCGTATTCCGCATTTGATAATAATTGATGCTTGAATTACTTGTATATGGATTCGTGCCATGCTATGTTTTGATTATTTTTTCTAGTGAGAGTTCGTAGGTTAGTAGAATTCGATGGAATTCTCACCTAGAACTTAAATTTTGTGCCAATTGAACTAAATTCATGATAGTGAGACAATCGTAACAAAGAAGCTAATTGAAAACATAGTGAACTTTCGTTTCGAGTGTCTTTCATTGATTTATCATTTACTTAGATTTCTCTTTGCAAAATTATTTTTGTGTGTTAATGTGAAAAAATGTGTTAGAATCTATGATCAACGCAAGTTACACGGAATAATTGAATCGTGACTTACAAGATTGACCTTGTTTCCATAAGTGGTTTCTATGCACACATAATTAAACTATGTACCTAATGTATAACTGATCCGAATAAAAGATTGGTACCTCTCTCTCTCTCTCTGTGGCGCGCGCGCCGTGATGACCGCATTCATGCCTCAACCAAATGAAAGTGTACAATAATGTTGAAGTATGATGAACTCGGAAGTCAGAACGGTGTTATCTAACACCACATTTTGCTTATCAGATCAAGGAAATTATTGCTCTGAAAAGGGTATCATCAAAATTACGTGCTAACATAATAAATAGTCTGATTTCAAAGTGTTGTGATTGGGTTTTAAGAGGTGGTTCGAAGAAATTGTCAGGGTGATCATTTACACACACTGCCCTCAGGTGGCCAAAAAGAAAGAGAACAGCTGTAGGTTACATCATTATCCTGGAAGAAGATAATTGTAACCATGGGCCGAAGTTCCATCATATAAACCATCTAGGATGGCAGCTTTCTCGACAGTATAGGTAGAGTCCAATCGGTCATACGCCTTTCCATTGCTTGTTCCATACCCCAATCTCATATCGGAGACACATTTCCCGACATTGAAATTTCAAAATATCCCTATGACCATGAGTCTCGCAGTTTTTTGTGATGTATTCATGATTTGGTCCTCTATCTTTTCTCTTTTCTTCGGACCTTTCCTTCATTGAAGCTCCGATAGATGGTTTAAAAAGGTTCTCAAAGTTTGTCCACCGACTTTCATTTATAAACTCTCTTTAAGTTATCCGAGGGCAAAAAGCCTATTGCCTTGAAGCAAAATTACTAAATCTTTGCGCATTACTCATTTTTTATAGGTGAAACAGAGCACCTAATCTATTGGGTCTCGAAAAAACATAAGCATGTATGTTTTATTCTTTCTATTATGAGTGAATCAAATTAGCAATAATTTTCAAGATCATTGGTACTTCGTGCTTATGTTAGGCTACGTCAATCAACAATAGACACATCCTCATTTGTCACTACGCTGAATCTACGTAAGTGGAATAATAAATCCATGTAACACAACACACGATAAAAAGATGAACTTGTTGGCCTCCTTGTTTTACCTTTATGTCTTGTGCTTATTCTTATCCTTGTATTAATGAGCAGAATCTTCTGTTTGTTTGTTCTTTGAAACCGAATCTTCCTATGAAATTGGTTATAAGAAGCCGGTATAGATAAGGATGAAGCTTAGAAGATTATTTCATGGTCTCAACTTCAAGATCAAATATTTAGACCAATCCTCAACTGTGGGCATTGATCCTTGCTCAAATCATGGCTAAAACGCGGGAACGCTTAACAGTTTCAAGCTGTCAAGATCAAATATTTTTTGTTTATCAAGGTTAATGAGTTGGTTGAGTGAAGCTCTTGATCCCTACGCGACTAATTCAATGTCAAATCGCATCTACTCAAGGTACAAATGCAAAGCATTCACGAGTACTAGTAAGTAGAAGTATGTATGTTTTATTCTTTCTATTAGTGAATCAAATTAGCAATAATTTTCCAGATCATTGGTACTTCGTGCTTATGTTAGGCTACGTCAAGCAACAATGGAGACATCCTCATTTGTCACTATGCTGAATCTACGTAAGTCGAATAATAAACCCAGTCTATATAAAGAGATTCTGCTTATAGGTTTCTCCACCAAGTGTTGGTTCATGAATTGGGAGGAAGGCTCTTTTGGATCTTACCAAGCATGGATTTGCATTTTCGATAAAAACGTGAATTACTTGTCGAGTTATCCGAGGGCAAGATGCATTTGTTTAATAATAAATTTAATTAATGATTTCTATTCTTTAGATGTTATTTGTCTCTCCATGTGAAATGCAATTTCGGCAATCAACATGGTATATAACTTGAGATATTACATGGAAGTCTTCTATCTCACACACACAAAATTATATTGTCGTTTTAAAGCATGCAGAACATACGATTTGTCATTTATTCCCATGTAAATCAAAAACTTAATGCCTCGATTCCACTATAAAAAAAAATTTGTAAATTTAAACATAGATGTTGGCATTGATGACGCCATATCTGTACATAAACTTAAGACACGTCACAGAAAAATAAAAAATGTTGCAGAAACAAGCAATCTATCCATAAGTTAAATAGAAAAAGCAAACAGATAGAAGCCATGAGCGAACATACATAGTAAATGAGAAGATCCTCGCGCCCGTGAGCAAACTATAGTTTTGCATCTAGGATCCGTTGAATAGAAAGTTGGATCTACATTGGATCTCACCCTACTTCTTTGGATGGGTGTTCACCCCACAGAAAATGGAAATTTTGATATAGCAAGGCATGACTGAGAGAAGAAAGTGAATTGAATTCGATCCTATGTACCCTTCTTTCGTATGGATAGTCATATCAAGACTAGCTGGTCTTTCATGGCAAGGAAAAGGACGAGGAGCCATTGAACCAAAGCTCGATACCCGATCCAATTGGTTGGACCGTAGCTGCGATGATTTATAAAAATGAAAAAGTGAATTTCCTATTTTGGTTAAAATAAAACAATAAAAAAAAGAGACTCAAAATGAACGTGTCTTTCTCACATCGCAAGGAAACGAAAGTTTAATGGATTTTTTGTGGAGGGAAAGAGGACAAAACCAAAACTCATCTTTCTTGGTTCAATGTGAAATTTGTTATGGATTAAATTATAAGAAACTTTTGATTTTTCACAATTGCAACTACCCATTGCAATGAATTTATATTGGGTAAAAATGCAAACCTATAGCTGCAGAAGTTTTCGACGGAATGAAAAAGACATATATGGTAGAGTCGTAGACAAAATCATAAATGTGATATATGATTGGTCATATAATCGTGGTTACATAGATGCTTTTTTATGCAATATCCTTAACACAAGGTATAAGAGGACTAGCTGAACTACTTTTTTGGAAAGGGAGTGTGTGCAAGTTGTTTATTTCAAGAATCGGCTAATAAAATCTTCGAAAAAGTTTTTTCTCATAATAAAGAAAAGACTTACTATCTTTGGGATCCGATGCTTCATGGCTCGATAGATAATTTGATAAGCCAATGATTTTTTTTTTTTTCGTGTTTCAGAATACGATTACGGGGTGGAGATGATGGGTCGGTTCATGGAGGAACTCGGCAAATTAGCCCCATAAGTTCGCAAGAAGGGGTGCCTAGAGCAACTAGGTCGCAGTGAAGAGACACGACCGATTGTTTCTCAAAAACACAGCCCTATGCTACGGCACAAGTTATAGGAGGGGGCAACGCTTGCCCCAATGGTCCAACGTTAAGAGGAGGGATTCACTAAAAAGATAAGCTTTTGAGTTACATACTGAATTGAAGCTCGACTGAATGGCGGCCATAACTAGAACAATCGAAAGGTAGCAAAATTCATTGTCAAGTAAATTCCAATATGCATGAAAGGTGTAACAATTCCACTATAGACTCGGTGTAATCTTAGTACTTGTCACGCCCGACTCTCGGGTACGTGGCATCCCTACCAAATCGCCTCAAGTCATAAAGAATAACGTCCCAGGTACACTATAGATCTATGATACCATAATACGCAAGCGGAAACGTATACACCCCCATTCAAACAAATATGACAGGGATAGCAAGTAGGAACATCCATAACAGTCAAATACAAAAATACAACTGTCGATACCATATCAAAAGTAGATGGTAATTAATCTCTAAGTAGCTATCTGTCATATACAACCTCATTCTTCGGGCGGCTCTCTAAGACCAACAAAAGTGTTGCGCGGAACCAAGCGATCGAACAATAAATAGACAGAACAAGAAAATAAATCGGACACCGGATGTACGTGGTTCGGTCGTAGAGACCTACGTCCACGGGGAGAAAGAGCAACGAATTCCACTATAGAATGAGCGATACACGGAGATTACAAAACCACACTCGAGTCACTCAAACACTCTCGGTATTTCCCAAGCCCCAATTACATCCAAGAACGCACACAATGTTTAGCCCCAATTCCTCACGAAATAATCTTTCAATATTGTAAAGGAATTACACAAATCTAACCTTAAGATTTAATCAGCTTCAACACTTGAACTCTTGATGTAATTCCACGAACAAAGACCAACGGAGAAACCCCAAGCCAAGCGCTCGTGAATGGCACTTCCAGATTTCGTGCGATCAAAGAAAACTATGCCATCGACGTGCGTTCAATGCTTTTATAGATATATAGCAAAGCCAGCAAAAGTTGTTCTGCACATATTGGTCAAATAACATCCTCATCCAACTTTGACCGAAATATTCAAGTCCACGGTTGGACTTGTCCTTTTGTTGTTATCTTCACTTTTGGACTTATCTCTTTGTTTCTTTTGGCTTTCCTTGCCCGACTTCTGTTAGGAGTCAATTTACTTGCTAACTAAAAGTCAAGACTTCAAGATACGAAGTCTAACATGGACTTTGCTAATTCACACCACGTTCGAATTAGCTCAGAAATTTCAAACAAACTTTATCAAATCTTGATCGCACCTTCAAAATAATATCCGTTATCTTTAAGATAACTTTCACAATCAAGATAGATTTACAATTCGGGCTTAAACTCGAGACATATTCTAACAAAAAGGGTAAGGGGTCAGGCGGGGTTAACCTCACTTGTACTCCCAAAAAGAAGCTACATCACCATGGCCTTCAGCCTCAACTCAAAAAAGATCCTAAACTCCATCATTTCAAACCTGAAAAAGGTTAACCACGATAAGGTGAGATAAATCTCGGTGAGTCAATGCCTAAGCCCAGCTAAGGCGTTGATTTGTCCGGGAAGATTCTATTGATCAATCACGGACCATGGAATACATGTATGTCAACCACAAGCAACTTACCTATAATGCAACGTGGACGCGAGTGTATGATCGCACCGATTCAACTCAATAGTCAAATTTTCAAGTACTCATAATGCAGCTCAACATCGGTTAGACCTTGGACACCACACCAGTCCGAGTTATTAACAATGATTTTGCATGATCAAGGCAAATAGATCCGTACAACACAATGCAGAATCTATTAGTACGATCCATGCAACACAATGCTATGGTCATCATCCGGTAACCCATGTGTCATCCCACAACCTCTCGGCGATGGCAACTACAAGTGGTAACGCAATACCTCAAGTAGGCATTCCATTATGGAGCATTGGTCCGTCACAAGCTCCGACCGGCATCCAATGACCCATGACACAACATAGGAAGTCGGGCAGGCGACGAGTCGTGAGGTTCATGCCATGGGCACACTACGAACTCGACGGGCCACGCATCATCGTTCCATCATATGACCAATCAACTCATCCGGGAACCATCTCGTTCTTAGCTTTGAATTTAACCAAATGCTCACACAATTATGCTCAAAGACTTGGCTCTTGCCATTTTAATGCTAAAAATGCATTTTGAGGCATTCAAGGTCATATGAATGCATAATGCCAATGAAAAGGTCCAGCTAAGCGGATAGAGTCAATGACCCTCAAACGTTCACTCGATCGACCTTCAGTCGGTCGAGACACATGACTTGCAAAAATGAGGTTATCAAACAATTCGCAAGATAAGTCAACTTAATAGCAAACATAGACACTTTGAGGACCAACTTCATTCTCATAAGGGTGTCTGAGAATCTAGCATTTCAATCACAAGTCATTGCAATCAATTAATCTTCCCAAGCAAGGCTATTTAACCTAACCAAGTCTAGCCTAATCGGGCCTTAATCGATCTACTTAACATCTAGGAAATTCAATTCCACTAATTCCAAACCCAATGAACAACTTAGCTAGGGATTAGAAGTCAACTCATAGTCAACTACTCGAGACGAGTACAATGGCGATCCTTGAAAATCCTTCGAACACAAACTTGAACTCAATTGGTTCACGGGCTCCAATTCTCGGACAAGCTGGCCCAATTCCTAGGCCACGAGCCAAAATTATCTGCCAACTTGGTCCTCGAGCCTGGCACACGGGCCCAGACACTCGGCCCACTTCACAGGACACGGCCCAGGTCAGATTGGACCACGGCCCAGATCGGTGGCCCACGGTTCAGGCCCAAAAACAGGGCGCACAGGCTGGAAACAGGGCACGGTAGGGCAATTCCGGGGCTGTGGTGGCTCTTCAAGCGAGCTACGGGTGGCGGATGGTTCCGGGATCGAGGGTGGAGGTGTGAGGTGGTCAGAGGGAGGCTATGGTGGTCGGTGGTGGTCGGAGCAGTGACGGCAAAGGTGGAACAGTCCATTTTTTCCAAAACCGGGCAGATTGAGCAGTCTGGACGGCGACGTGTACAGTTTCAAATTCCGGAACTGATCTGGGGGTTTTCTTTATCTGGTAGCGTTGTAGAGAGGTAGAGGAAGGTGTGTACAAATTTTGGGGTGGTTTCGGGTCCGTTTGCTAAGCGAACGAGTCTTGTTTCTCCAAGTCAGACTTTGAAAACTGCACTATACAGCAGCAGGGCAGGGAACGATTTTGGGCTGTTCATGGTTCCAACGGCGTCGACACTTCGTAGGGTGGTTGGTGAAGGTATGAAGGGGTGTCGGGGAGTGAGTGGTGGTCGGAGATAGGCGGAGAAAGGCGGCGGAGTGGTGGACAACTGCTGAGGACAGAACCGGGCAAAACAGGGGGACCAAAACAGGGCAGGCTGGGGGCAGCAACTGTTTCAGCTCCTCCGGCGGTTGTACGGCGGTTGGAGGTGGTGAATGAAGGTCAGAGGAGGGCTAAGATGGTTGTTGGAAGTGGTGGTGGGGGCTGAGATGGCTGCACGAAGGTGGAGCAGCTGCGGGTACAGCAGGGGCCAGAACAGAGGAGGCTGGGGTTCCGGGCTGCTCAGGGCTACTGTGGCGGCGACAGTGGTGGTTCTGAGTGGCGGTTGAAGGCTGAGGAAGTAGCTAAAGGTACTGCTGAGGCTGGTGGGTGTTCGATGAGCTAAAGGGGGATTGGTGTCACGGTTCAAAAACAGAAAACCAAGAAGAGCGGCAGCAGCAACGGAGGAGGAAAAGAGAGGCGGTGGGGAGGAGAGAGAGGAACAAAGAGAGAGAAAAGTGTAGAACTTTGACCATAGGGCTTATTAGGGGTGATCGGTTCAAGGGATGGATGGTTTTACTCCTAGAACCGAGGAACCGTCCGTTAAGGACCGGTTCGCAAAATGTGAACCGTGAACCATCCGTTCGTTTCATGGATCCACCCGAAAACCGAACCACCGGTCCGGTCCGGTCCGGTTTCGGTTGGATTCTGGTTACGGTCCTACCAAGCACCAACATCAATTAAAAAAAGAAAAAAAGAACCAATCTCTAGCGGTTGAAGAAGGGAAAATTTCAATAATGCAAGATAACAATGTAGACAACGATTTAGTACCATTTGCACATGAAAAAAATTCAATATGCAATATAACAAGTATTGTAATATTTGCAAAAGTTATCTCAAAAGAATATATAGTTGTATTATATAAAAGGACCGGTCCGATTGGACCGGTTGGATGGTTCACGATCGAAACCGAGAACCGAACCGGTACTCGCCGGTTCCATAAAATTGGAACCGAAATCCGGATCATATCCGCCGGTTGGGTACGGTCCGGTCCGATTTGGATGGATCATGATTTTTTTGCTCACCCCTAGGGCTTATGAGATAAGGTGGGTCCCCCAACATTAATCACTTTGTCCCGACCTTCATAAAACCCTAGGGGCAAAATTGTCATTTAAAAAAAAATGACTGAGGGTAATTTGGTCATTTTGCAACCAAGGATAATTCTAGCATCTAGAAATCCGACGGAGGTTAGTTTAGTCCAATTTCAAGTTGTTTTGGTTAGAACGAGGCTTGGATACGAGAATTTCCAATTCTAAAACGCAGCGACCAACGATCGAAATCCAAACTACTTCGGTCACCGGTTTGGGAAATTCCCAATTTCCGATTCCTAATCCCTTTATATTCAACCTCGAACAACAAACTAGAATTCACGGTCGTTCCATAGACTGGATTTTACCATTAAACAAAGGTCGAATTTCCGGGGCTTCACAAGTACTAGTTACCCAAAACCCGTGGAGCTTTACACTAGATTTACATGATCCGGTCGGTGTGACCTATGTCCACGGAGAGAGTAGAAAAGAATTTCGCTATGGACCGAACGATATAACGGAGATTATAACTACACTCAAGTTATTCAAACACTCTCGGTATTTCCCAACCTCCAATTATAACTAATAATTCATAGTGTTTAGCCCTATATTTCCTCAAGAAATAATCTCTCAATCTTACAAAGGAATTCAGAAACCTTACTACAAGTTTGATCGGCTTTGATCGGCTTGCACGCTGAAATTATTGGTGTAATTCCATGAAGAAGATCAAGATAAAACCCACGCCAAACACTCGGTCACAAACGGCTTTTCACCAATTCTTCATGTCCAACAGAGCGATCCACAAGTACATACATAATTATATATATACAATCCGCCCATCAAAAAGCAAAAGATCTAAGAACCACGCATTGAATATTATGAAACAACAATAGGAAATTTAATTCCTTCTGCGACTTGGACTCGGATATTGACTTTCATTTTTATGGCATCCGGACTACCGGCACCTGGACAAAAAGGCCCTCTGGTTGTTGGTTTCGTCACTTCCAAACAATTAAACAACGTTCTCTTCACCCAAGTCTTGTGCAAGGGGGACGTGTTTGTGTTCCAAATCGGTCTCATTCACTTCCAGTTGAATATCGGAAACACCTATGCACTGGTCTTCACTAGTCTTAGCAGCCAGAATCCAAGAGTCATTACCTTTGCTAATACTGTCTTTGATGCGAAGCCACCCATTTCTGCTGATGTTCTCGCCAAGGCCTTCCAAGTCGACAAGCAGATGGTCGGCTACCTTCAGGCGCCGTTTTGGTACAACGACAACTGAACGGAATGTATGGCCAAAAACAAAAAGAAAGATTAAACAGAATAAAATTTTTCTTAGAACAATAATTACCTGTGTATACACAATATCAAGGCATTATGTACTAGTGAGATAAATCGAAGGTGGGGCTCACACAAACACTCACCACTCACTAAGGAAGAGGAGACTGAGATAGCTTTTCTATATATTTCTATATTCAATCGATTCACCAGTATCAAAAATGGTTACAAGACATGCCTATTTATAGGCTTCATAAAGGACTCTTGAACTACCTCTAGAACATGAACACACCGATTTACATGCATAACATTGATACATGTACTGACTCTTGAAATACTCACATAATAATGACTTTACAATGAAGTCCCTTGAAAACTACAAAACAATAAAGAAAAGCCTTGGTTTGTGCATTAGTTCGTGCATGCGTCGGGGGGTCGAACAAATATCTGCTCGTTGATCGACACTATCCATGATCAAGACAATATTTATGAATTTGGTTTAATTTCTAACATGCATGTCATGTATGACTATTTGTAACAAAAGACAGTTCTTTAACATCCTCTCTCTCTCTCTCTCTCTCTCTCTCTCTCTCTCTCTCTCTCTGTAGCAACGAAGATAAGAAAATGCACACCCGGCTTGCGATTGTGTGATAACACCTAAATTATGCAGAAATTGGAAACTTATCATCTAAAATTATGTGATTGCTTTGTTGACACTTAAATTTTGATTTTCCTTTTCATTCCTTTTTCTACATATAAAAATTAATTAGAGCTAACTTTAGTTCTAAACAAAAATAACAAGATTGTTGTTCATATCTATTTCTAGCATTCATACATTGCATTAGCATTCATCTGCATCGGTGGCGCGAGATTGACCTAATTTGATAGGCGAGTTGGACCGAAGCTCGTCACAAATGTTCGACAATGGAAGGATAGCGAGTCTATTGGTAACATCTGCTTTTCTCCTTGGATGAAGGGATCGCTCTGAAGAATTCGTCAATAAAATCAAGAAGCCCTTGAAGGTGGACATGTTAGCTCAAATCCTTATCACTTTGGATCAATCTAGTGTTTGGTGACGAGCAATGTAAGGGAACATATAGGAATTGCTTATTGGATGCAAATAGCGTGAAAGAGCTGGTTCCGGAATTCTTTTTATGTCGGAATTCCTTGTCAATTCAAGATCGTATCATCTTGGAATCAAATAGGGTGGTGGTGCCGAAACTTCAAGGTGATTGAGGCCCATTTTGAGTTTAATTTAGCCCCGTTTATGTGCATTTAAAATTCAAGGCTTTTAATTAATTAGTTATTTGATGAATTAGAGCCCAATTAGAACCCATAAACGCACGATTAAGCTCACGAACTTAAGAAATTCAGCCAGCCCTCTTGCACTCCTCTATAGCCGAAATTTTGAGGTGTCCTAGTCCATTAGGACTTCTCAAGATCAGAATTTTCTATCTAATGGCCCATATTTAATCCTACCTTGACTTGGATTTTTAATATGGCGGTCAAGAATAAACCCTAGGCCAATTAGGGTTCAAGGTTTATCTTGTCCTATATATACATCATGATAGCCTAGCGTGAAGGAGGGACACATAATCTGCACACGGCAGATCTTTAGAGGGTCTTTCACGTGTTAAAGGAGGAAGAGAAAGCAAGCATTAGCGAACGAGGGAGACATGGGCGACTGGATCAATCTGCTCCATTCTTCTACAAAGCTTTGGGACGGAAAAACTAAAAAAAGGGGCAATTCAAAAGGGCAAGAGAGGACAGCGGCTGAATTCCTCGTGCGAGTCCACCGAAGCGCTCAATATCAGTCCATGGTGTGAAGAAAACTGGACAAAAAGGGTCTGTTGGTCAACACTTGAGGTCTAAAGGTGGCTGTTTTCTCCTCCGTTCGAGCGCAATTCTCCATCGCATTTGGGTCCAAATCTTTCGGAATATTTTGGTGACGAAACGAGCCTAAAGGCAGACTGTTTTGGGGCGTGGATCCTAGCTTGAAAGTGTGCTGGAAATTTGCTAACAAGTTAATTTTTCTTGACTTTTAATTGCTAATCTATGCATATTTGCTTGGAAATATGCATTGTCGTTCTTGGATCCCTTTGAACACGTATGATTTGCAATTAAGGCTAAGGAAAAATTAAACTTTTTATCAAATTCGTGCTTGAACAAGAAGTTGACGTTTTTGATACAAAAATCTGTTTGTTTCTCTTTAGACGAATTAATCCACAAATTGAATTCTATGTTGATTTTTTTGGGTTGATAGAATGAACTTGAAAATTTGTCTTTCCTCCAATCAACAAGCTATTCAATTGGCAAAAAGAAAAACAAAACAGAATTTTGGCAGACAAAACAGATTTTCGCATATATTTTCATGATCAGATTTGTTATGTATAATGGGGAACAATTCTTGTCTTGAGCTATCATGTTCGCTTGGATTATCTTGTCTCATAGTTACTTGATACTATCTCATGTGCCGTGGATTTGTTCTCTGATCTTAAAGATTACTCTAAGGATTGTTTTGGTGAGAATGTATATCCGTTGGTTGATTTAATTTATCTTGCGATTTTCTAATGATATATTTGATTTGAGATTAGGTTTGTTAGCTTCGAATCTTATCTAATCATTGGAAATCGTTAAATTAGATAACGTTGAATTTGTCACGGATAATATTTTGGGGCGAACACTTATCTTTAACATGTCAATCGGTTGGGATGATTATTTGATCTTATCTCTGGAAAAATTTTTGGATATATTTGACTTGAGATGAAGTTTGATCGGATTGGATGACTATCTAAAATTTTGAGAATTATCTAAAAATAAATTTTCAAACCTTAAAGATAATTTTTTTCAAAATTAGATCAAATTTTGGATAAGGAAAGGTGGATCCCCAATTCATATTTTCGACCACCCCATGGAATTTTTGAAATCTCAATTTATTTGGCTTATTTTTGTCGTGCCGTTTTTTTTTTTATATTTGTTATAAAGTTTGCACATCTTTAAACAAATATGCCCATAATATATGCTCCCATGTGCCTAGACCCTTCGAAAAAAAATTAAATCACACGCCTTTGCCGTGATCTTACGGAATGGGATGGTGATTTAGTATAAAACTCCGTGTTCTTTCCCTTTGGTAAAAGGGACATTGTTGTTTTATACCCATATCCGCATATTGGCTCGAATCTTCGAGGATGTAGTGGATAAAAATTCTTCTCTAACCCAAATCTTTGGGAACGAGTGAATCTTTCGGAAAAATCGAAAGTTAAAAGGTATATTATGGGCATTTTTGTTTATTTTTATTCAAATTTTTTATTGCTTTTGAGTGCTTTTCATTATTTCAAAAAATACAAAAAAAAAATCATTCTCTGAATATCATATGGTCAAACATGTCGGACCCTTGTTTTTATATCAAAAATAACATCTAACATAAGTTAAGACATTGATGTATCATTTTCTTAATTAAAATTGGATGTTACCACATTTTGTGATATGTTTTCACCATAACCATCATTAAATCCGAAAATCACAAAAATTCTCATTTTTCGAGTATCATATGGTCCGTTCCATCTTTTTAATTATCAAATTCACATCGATCAATTTAAAGAGATTTTTCATGAAATTGGTACCGAAAGGGCATTAATTTTCCAAATTAATGTAACTAAGTCCCCGGACTCATTTTCTCTTGTTCGCAGAAATAAAATGATTCTCCCGCTATTTTATTAAGGTTTCTAATCAACCTTCCATAAATGATTAGTGGCGGCTCCAATTAAATAATTTTTCATGAATTGAACCTAAGTTGCGATTCGGTAGGACTTGGGAGGGTCCGAATTAGGTTAGTTGATTTAATTAACCTCGATAATCCGTTAGCCCTGATTTTTTAGGTCGCAACAATTGCCAAATCAAAGTCCAACGCTCTCAAAACTGTATCGAAAAAAGAAGTTGGTACCCAAACAAATGCCGATCTCCAATTGTCTTCCAATTGTGTCAAGAGTGTTTGAAGAAAAAAAAAAACATCAGTCATCACTCACATTTACAGTCCTAGCAATTCGAAAAGCTGGCAAGGTGTCCATCATTATCCAGGAAAGCAAAGTCCCAGAACAACTTTCCCACTCAGTATGCCAAATCTGGTCTTCGTTGGTGATTTCCACTAATAATAGCAACTTGACAAATTATTGTTAGTTCCCAAGCTCAACTTAAAGCTATTCGAGTAAGAAGATTGTAAGTTCCATCTTTTTTCTTTGTCCTTTAGTATGAAAGTAGCTAAAAAAATGTTAGCTGAATTCGTTTTCCCCAAGAATGGCTCGTCACATGATATTTCTCAAACCATGGAGTGTGCGATGAACCCTCGTTCAAACTCATAGTGAGGTCTACGCAAGTCTCTAGGACACGACAAAACCTTGAATGAATTATGTTAGCATCATCCTTGTCTGACGATATCAACATACAACTTCAATTAGAACACAAATGGCCACTGGAAAAATACAGGGATAATTGGCGCTATTAGTTACTTCACCTTTTCTTTTCTAATAAGTGAAGTGAAGATGAGAGAAAACAGAGGTGCAAGTGGGCTTATCGTCGAAGAAGAAATGGTCAATACTTGATGTTGCAGCTTTGAGATGATGCTAGATAGTTTGTTTTTGAACAAGAAAAGTGGAGAAGAAACTGTTCAAGCATATAAATACTAGACTCGTCAAACTTTGTGCAACAAAAGAAGGCATTTCTACCAAATGTCATGTTTTGTCACTGCAAAATCTGTGGGAGTTTGCTATCAGAAAATCAAACATAAGTACTTGACTAATCAACCAAAAACAGAAAATCAATATAAACTGCAAGAGTTACAGATAAGAATAAAATATGTTGACAGCAAACACTAAATCCTCGGTTGCGCACAAGCCAAGCTAATGATCTCCATCGCGCTAGAGAGCATAAACACTAATAACTTTCGTAACTTCCTTTTGATTATTAAGCAATAGATATCATCAGCAAATGACTGGCATGATTACAAAACTCGCATTACCATGCTCAGTCGTACATCTATAACTCAAATAAACTATGTGATCCCTATTATTCTATGTTGCAGGTTCACTCCTTACTCGTCCTTCAGTTATAAGCTCACTATATCAGATCTCTATTACTTCTTCTCTAGGGCTTCAACAAGAGACTTGAGCTTATGAGCAGTCAATGGCTTCTCAAGCCACACATCCAGACCCGCCGCCATAAAGGCTTCCCTGTCGACTTTGGAGTCCCGTGAAGTCACTCCCACGATAATGCTCTTTACCCCCATTGCTCGCAGCTTCTTCGTTACCTACACATGCAAATAAAAGGAAGAAACCGTACTTTATATTTGCAATTGATATTGTACATATATATGTATCAAATTTACGATAAAACGAAGAATTAATTAGTTTTTACTTCCGGGCCATCCATGATGGGCAAATCCATCTCCATGAGAATAATATCAAAAGATGAACCAGAAAGGTGAAGATCCAAGGCCTCCTTTCCATCTGTGGCAATTTCAGTCAGGAGTTCTTTTGCTACTTTGAGCTTGCAAACAAGCATCTCATGCACTCTACACACGAGCACATTCTCATCCACAATCAACACGGATAGCTTTCCTCTCTTTGATCCATCACTGTCCTTGTCATATCCATGATGGCTCCTAGTGCTGGGGCTCGCCATTGTCTCGTGCCGCTGGAGCACCTAATTAAGCAGGATGGTTGTCCTGGAAAATAAATTTGAAGGATTGAAGATCATATAAGTTCAAGTTCTGCGGGTGTTGCCAAATGGGAAAACAAAAAGATGAATGATCAGAAACATGGTTAATCACAATTACTTAGATGTAAAATTTTTAGCATGTCATATGCATGGGAATGACAAAAAAGTAAGAAAACAAGAGAGTGAAAACATAAGATAGAGATCATGAACATGCATGAAGGTTTTAATGATATAGTAGATGAGGCTCTCTATGCAAAGCCTTTCCTTCTGCGAAAGTGGAGATACCGAAGGTAAAATCAGAATGGAGAGAAAGCTCTGATCAATGCCACTTCAAAATCCACTGCATTCTCGCGTATATGTAGTGGAAACGAGGATATAGCAAAGTTGGATTTATTACATGATCCAACGAGTGGATTCCCGCGCTATTAATGGCATGATCAAGAAGAAACGCACCATAGATGAACTTGAGAGTCAAATGTATCCATGGTAGTTGGCCCTCTGTTTTGGCTTGTGAGCTGTTTAATCTTCCAATCTCTACTCTACAGCATTTGTTCGTAATCTTTACTTGATTCAACGAGTGGATTCCCAGCGCTATTAATGGCATGATCAAGAAACGAAACACACCACAGATGAACTTGAGAGTCAAATGTATGACCCATCATGCCAAAGGAGTTGCATTGGTAGTTGGCCCTCTGTTTTGGCTTGTGAGCTGTTTAATCTTCCGATCTCTACTCTACAGCATTTGTTCGTAATCTTTACTTGATTCAACGATTCTGATTAACGTAGGATATTAATGGTGGTCATGCAGAAGTTTCCTCAATTATCATGGCATGTAGCCGTTTCGCGACGTGATAGTACCTATGAGAACATAACTCGGATAAATATGATTTTCCATCTTAGGGCAAACAATTTACCCTTTTAACAATGGAAATACACTAAAATAAAAGAGATTTCTTGCTTAGATTTGAGTAATCCTTGGGATATATGATTAGTGTATTTAGACAATGTTTGGTTTTGAACATCTAAACGCCTTGATCCAAATGTTCTGGGCCTTGTGGCCTATCTCGGGAAAATTACCCAATTAGTCTTAAACTTATTGCATGGATGTCAATTCAGTCAAAAATTTTCTAGTTTTCGCCACTTTAATCCTAAACATTTGTATGAAATTTCAACGTAGTCCTTTTGACCAATTTTTGTTGAAAATGATTGACGTGGCAATCAATTATTTCCGATCGTCCTACATCACACGTCGCTAGCTTAGTGATTTCCGCAAAAAATTGAACGAAAAAACTACATTGAAATTTTATGCAAAGATTTATAACTAAATTTGCCAAATTGGAAAGTTTAGAATTGAATTGGGATCCACAAATAAGCCAAGTACTAAGTGGACATTTTTCCCCGCCTATCTCTGATCTCCATATTCTCAATGATTGAGCTCATAACATCATATATAAAATGTTGAAAACGAATGATCCATTATTTCATCTCCTAAACTGACAAGGTTGAAACGAGGATCAACACAAGCAAAACGCGTGAAACACGCACGCACAAATAAACAAGCTTAAAGGCGCAAATTCGGAGATATGTCACTCATAATTATGTCACTAAATCAAAAAGATAAGCCGAATTGCACGAAAATCCAATACCAATTATATGCATAAAACCCTAACTAGGCAACTTGGAAAGTAAAACTAAAAATTATGTTAGTTTAAATTTAAATATTTTCATCTAAGAGATAGAAAATAATGTCTGAAATAACAGAATAAACACCTATACAATTCGACCAAAAAAAAAAAAGCCTATACAAATAAACTCCTATCCATTTCTAAATCAAAAGCATCAACAAATCAAGAAAATTAATTCAACATTGCTTCATTGCCTCTTACACGGCAAAATTGTCCAAAAAGTCCTAAACCTATTGCATTTTTGCCGGTTCAATCCTAGACCTTCTAATTTTGTCAATTGAGTCCTAAATATTTTCACGTTTTCTATTGAGTCCATCCGATAAATTTTAGCCGGAAATTGATGACATGAACGCCGACGCCCTACGTGACATGGCGGCTAGCTAACGTGGACAATTTTAAATAATATGTCTTCAAATGTCTTTATTAATTTTTGTATCATCATTTTATTTTTCCTTTTTTTCTTTTCATTGTTTTGTATTCTTAAAGTGACCGGCTAGGGCCCGGTGACCCTCGCGGGCCACAGCAAGGGAAAAAAACAAAGCAAAGAAAAAAAAGGAAACATAAAATAACCAATAATAAATTAAGAAAAAATCAAAAAAATATTTAAAATGTTATTAAAAATTGTCAACGTTAGCGTTGGTCATGCCACGTGGTACGGCCGACATCCACACCATCGATTTCCAGTTAAAATTGATCAAATGGACTCAATTGACAAAACGTAAAAAATTTTAGGATTTAATTGGCAAAATTAAATGATTTAAAACTGAACTAGGGAAAGTGTAATAGGTTTAAGACATTTTGGACAATTTTCCCTCCTTGGCCATAGTAAATATGTTAAAAAAACACAACCTTCACATCGAGTTTTCATGTGTCGGAATAATCTAACAAGCAAATCCCTGCGAACATATTGAAATTCTTTTTCCAGCTCTAAATAATCAAACTTTTCAAAAGAGCTCTCCAAATTTTCAATTTGTAGCTCATGAACGACCTTCTAAACGGGAAATTTTATAAATTCCATTCCTTCATGTTTGTTATTGAGAAAACCTTGAAATGGGTAGATCGAGACTTTTCAACAAGGTCAACAAGGTCACCGGTTGTTGATCTCGATATGTTAATACCGTTTCGCCAGGAAATGGCTCCACACGATGAAATACCTTTCCCCAAAGACTGGGTCTTCAGCTCAAAGGAATGCTCCCACCACACGACCCTCTTGACATTGTCAATGAAAACATATTTTCTGCAGCCTATTGGCAAAAACCATGTTACAATAGCTTTGGGATCTTCGGCCAATTTCTCATCAGCGCTTTGCCCTCTTTCTGTCCATCCTCCTTTAACTTATGCAACTGAGAATAAGCTCTGCCCTAGAATTTATACCTCACCAATTCCACCTCCCGATTCTCGGGAATGTCCATGTATTCACTAGTGAGCCAATCCATGAAGGTGGGAATATCTACATCCAACTTGAGCTTCCCCTGCACCCCTGCCGCCAAAGGCCACGGTCATCACCACCAAGACCCCACTGATTACCATCCTAATCATAACTTCAATCCCACGGCTCATCCCGTGGTCATAAGATAACCTCCACATCGTCCACCTCCTCAATTCTGCCAACCGCCGCCATGACAACCCTTTTAGCGATTCTGGCTAAGGGCATCATCGCGGTCACCCTCTTCCTAGCAGCCAAAGCCACGAGCTGCGTACTGACTTGAGAAATCATCTCCCTGCCTGTTCCCATACAAATCAGATTCCACTCCACAGGCCAGGTGATGCCTCTTCCAAACTACCGGAGTGAGCTCTCTGAACAATTGTCTAGGGGCATTACTAGCCGCGGCACCACTTCTTTGGTAGCCTAACTCCCTAAAAAAGCAACAACTTTAGGTCAATTCCATATCCCCCGAACTTTTTTTTATCTAAAAAGAGACCTCAACTCTAGGTTTAGTCCTAATTATGCTCTATACATTTTTTTGACAAAAAAAGAACATCCCAATTTTAAGTCCAATCTCAAATCTGCCCCGAATTTCATTTTTTAGACAAAAAACATCACCAACTTTAACTTTACTCCCATACATGCGCCCATTAGCCCTCCGTCAAAAAATGGTTGTTAGCCGTCTCTGATTTTCATATCAAATAACGGTTTCGTATTGGAGACGATTTCCACGTCACCTTGCTAACATAGGTTTGTCATTCACGTGGAAATATCACATCAAACAACTAATGGCGATTTGACACTAGATTAAAAGGTTGTGACTTTTTTTGGGAAAAAAAAACTTCTTAATTTCGTATCAAGTAATAGTTGCGTTTTGGAGATAATTTTCCATATCACCTTGCTGATGTGGATTTATTACAGACGTGGAAATGCCACTTCAAACAACTAACGATAATTTATGGATATATGGTTAAGCGGACAAATTTGAGGCTAAAGACAAAGTTTGTCTTTATAGGCAAAAAAGGTATGGGGCAAATTTGGGACTAGAGTTAAAATTGGTGAGTTTTCTTAGACAAGAGGAAGTTTCGGGTAGAATTGGGACTAGACGTGTGTAATAGGGGGATTTTTTTAGACAAAAAAAAAAGTTCCAAAGCAGAAATAAAACTAGACCTAAATTTGATTTTTTTTCAGATTAAAAAAAGTTTGGGATAAAATTAAGACTGGACCTAAGTTGACATTTTTAGTGCCCTTTATGGGTTTCCTCCTTGGACCGGATAGTTGAGCAAGCATATTTAGGAGTCCCTCATACAACTGCCTCCATGGTCCGTCGAGATGAAGATGCCTATGGAAAGCGTTCTTCTGCAATCTAGATTACTCAAAATCATTTTCACACATTAGACCTCCCACAAGAAATGCTCTTTACTTGGTATCCTTCTTTGTATGCAAAGAAGTTGTCAAAGAAATGAAGAAAAGGTACAAGGATGGAAACTTCGTCAAACACCATTTCCATATTAGGTGATGTGCATTTTTCAAGCACGAGGAGACGAAATCAAACGGATCGCCAAGTCGTCGTAGTTTTTATAGAGTAATACATCATTGGACTGGAGAAGGGGTAATAGATAAAACCTCTGAAGACTTGGTAAGCTGCAGGGAAACTTGCTGAACAAACTATAAACCGGGTCAAACATTTTCATCTATAAAGAGAGATCATGTTGCCATGCAACTCCTCACTCCTCCCTCAAGCAATACTAGTCTGTGCAAGGATTAGAGCTTGAGATCAAGGCCCTAACTCCGATCCACAGCCACGATGAAGTTTCTTCTAGTTAGCTCTCTCATATTGGCTTTGGCAATTGCCGCTGCTTTCGCCTATGACCCGAGTCCTCTTCAGGACATATGCGTGGCCACCAATGACCTCAACTCTGGAGGTTGGTCCTCTATTCTTGCGCTGTACATGTCTTTCAATTCTGCCTTATGATGTAGAAACTATAACGCCAATTCTTTTTCTTATGCAGTATTTGTGAATGGAAAGTTCTGCAAGGACCCGAAACAAGCCACGGCTGATGATTTCCTCTTTATGGGGTTCAGGAATCCCGGAAACACATCGAATCCGCTTGGATCAAAAGTCACACTAGCTTTCGTCGACCAATTTCCGGGACTCAACACTCTTGGAATATCCATGGCTCGCATCGACTTTGCTCCCGGCGGCTTAAATCCTCCCCACACTCACCCCCGCGGCACTGAGGTTCTGGTCGTGGTGGAGGGTACGCTACTTGTTGGCTTCGTCACATCCAACCAATTAAACAACACTTTCTTCACCAAAGTCCTGTACAAGGGCGACGTGTTTGTGTTCCCTATTGGCCTCATTCACTTTCAGCTGAACATCGGAAACACATATGCGCTGGCCTTTTCCGGTCTAAGCAGCCAGAACCCGGGAGTCATTACCATTGCCAATGCCGTCTTCGGAGCAAAGCCACCCATTTCTGCTGACGTGCTCACCAAGGCCTTCCAGGTGGACAAGAAGGTTGTTGACTACCTCCAGGCGCAGTTTTGGTACGACAACAACTAAAAGAATCTACAACCAATATAAATTACACGGAATAATTGAATCATGACTTACAAGATTAGCCTTGTTTCCATAAGTGGTTGCTATACACATAATTAAACTATGTACTCTTGTATGACCAATTCGAATAAAAGATTGTCACCCTTCCTCTCTCTCTCTCTCTCTCGGAAGTGTGCAATAATATTGTACTATGAGAAATTCGGAACTCTGAAGGATGTTATCTGACATTAAGTAATGCTTATCAGATCAAGAAATGTGTACTCTGAAAAGGGGATCGTCAAAGTTATGTGCTAACCTAGTAAATAGTCTGATTTCAAAATCTTGTCATTGGTAGAGTGTTCGAAGAAATTGTCAGGGTGATCATTTACACGCACTGACCTCAGGCGGCCAAAAGAAAAAGAACAGCTGTAGGTTACATCATTATCCTAGAAGAAGAAGTTGCGGAAAAGTATTTCAAGAGTTCAAGTTCGATAAATTATAGCGGATGACATTTCTCACTTTATCACCCACGTACTAAATTCTGCAGATAACTTATCTTTTCCGTTAGAATGGCCAAAAGAAACATCTTTCCTGTAGTCGTTTTCCATCTACAGTTGTAACTCGTAACTCAGCTGGAAATTATTTCCCAAGAATGTCATCTCTGTAGGATAAAGTCAAAACGTCGAATGAGATATGGCACAGATCTATTGCCAGAAGCAATCAATGTTATAAACCATGTATGGATATAGCGGGTAAATGCAGAGACACGAACGCGGTACTTGCTATGCTCTTACTTTGACCATTTCCGAAGGACCCTATGGATATTGCACTGAAACCTAAATTTTGACTTTTCTTTTTAATCATTTTATGCAATAAAATTAGAACTAATTTTAGTTCTAAACAAAAATAATCAAATCGATTTTTCATGTTTAATCTTAGCATGCACTGCATTTTGCATCAATTTAGATCGGTGGTGAGGAATTGAACTTGAACGAACGAGCAGCTGGATCGAAGTTCACCACTACAATTTTCGGCAATAGAGGGAGAGAAGTGGCGGTTTTCATGAGTTCATTGGGTCAAATTCGAGCTTAATTTAGCCCGTTTCAGTACATCAATTGGAAAAAGGCTTTTAATAAATTGTCGGATCATTCATAATTGGCATAATTAAGCTCAAATCGTGCATAAAAAGCTTAGGATTTTTTGCAAAAGCCCACCAATTTAGCTTGGCCGAATATTCTAAGGCCTATGAGACTTGAATTTATGCAATTTAGATCTTTTATGACTTAATTAAAATTCAGATTTTGAGTTAGGGTCTATTGCATGAAAATTAGAAGATCTAGGCCCTTGAATTGCAAAGTTTACGTCTATATAATCATCATTAAGTCTAGGTTTTGGGGGGGGCTGAGGTCATAATTTTTTACGAACAATTGCTCAGAAAATAAAGAGAAGTTCACGTGAGAGAAAATAGCGACAGAATTTCTTCTTCTTCGCTGAAGACACGTCCACTGATCAAGGAAGTTTTTCCTTTTTTTTTCTTTCTTTGCTCTCGTTCCCTGATGCACACGACCAGAAAGTGATGGGAGAGGTCTGAGAGAGTTACAAATTTCCACCACAAAAGAGAGAAGAACAAAAGTAAAGGACAAAAAGAGAAAGTTGTCCTGGAAAGAGAAATAGAGGTGAATGTCCTTCTCTCTTATTTCTTGATTCATCTAGACGCCACAGAAGGACACCGCAAGAAGAAATTGACGTCATGCACAGTGGAGCAGGAGAGAGTCTTGGCGGAATCGCTCCTTGGTCGAGACATCACAGGACGATCAAGCCCCCCAATTGACGACGATCCAGCTTCGCTCCGTTCGTGCTAGGCCTACGTCCGACAATAGCATCTTTCGTTGCAGCCCCCCGTTCGTGATCTGTGTGGGCGCCAAACCCTTGAGCCGGTTCAAGATTCGCAAATTTGGTGTGCAAGGTTCGGTGCGGTCCAAATTGGAAAACGAATTTTGCAATCATCAGTAAGTTTCCTGTCCTGATTTGAATATTCACTTGCCTTGTTTGAAAATTCTGCATATTATAAATATATTTGCATATCCGAAAATTGCATAATTCGAAAGGTCGCTGTGACGCCCTGAAAATTAGGTCCGTGTGAAGTGCCGAAATTCAATAAAAGTGTTGATATTGAATTTCAATCGGTATAAAATTTTGGATCGTAAGTGACAATTTTGGACGATTCGAAACGTTGATCGGTTTAGATTAGGTTTCGAAAATTTTCGTCGTTGCGATTTAGGATTTGAAATCCACGCGTTCGAGCCTAATTCGACCGAGCCCGATCTGTGAAAAGATTAAAATTATTTCCGTCGGTTGAGCCAAATGTCCTACCGTCTTGTATTCGATTTTCAAACGCCGATAGCCTTAATACACTAGAGACAAAAGACTTGATGGGTGATGGGACTTGTTGTCCCATCACCATTAAAACCCTTCACCCACTCTCGCTCCTCCCGCTCTCCCTCTCTCCTTTCCCCCCCCTCTCCCACGTGGTCCTCTCTTTTCCCCCTTTCCCGCCGACTTCCCCTCTTCTTCCTTCTTTCTTCTTCCTTCTTTCTTTTCCTTCTTTCTTTCTTGTTGAGCGGCACTCCCCCATCCCCGACGCCTCCTTTGTGCTGCAGCTTCACCATTTGACGCCTTCACCTTGCACCGCCACCTCCTCCTTTCGCCGCCTAGCTCGAGCCACGCCCCATCATCGCCCTCCTTCGGCTTGCCTCGTCCACTCTAGTCGCGTCCCCGTCGCCGCACCGCTGCCGCCACGGTTCAACCTCCGCCTCGCCCGCGGACCAACCCCGACACCTAGCCCCGTCGACTTGCTGTCCCGCGCCCCGTCTTGTCGTCTTTGACGAGGCCACTCGAGCCACCCGAGCTAGCCGCGCCCCGACGCCTCTGTTCCTCCGGCCACCGACCACCATCCAACCTCCATCCGCCACTAGCTTCGCCCGCGGACGAGATTTTCCCCATTGGTACTACCCTCGCCGTGAACCACCTAGAACGGCCCCCATTTTTCTGTCTTTCTGTTCCTGCATGCTCGTTTCGGCCAACTTTGTGGGCCGTGTGGTCGAGACTAAGTGGCCGGGACTTTTGCCGAATGGCCGGCCGTGTCAGCCCGTGTGGCGGCCGTGTTGGTCTGGGCCAAGTTGGCCGAGATCGTGGGCCGTGTGCCGGGCGTAAGTGTGCGTGTGGCCGGGCCCGTGGCGCGCCGAGCTCGTGGCCGAGAATTTTGGCCGTGGCCGAGGAATGGGCCGTGAGTCGCTATCGTCGCCGCGCCGGGCCGAGTTCGTGTCGCCGTCGCTCGAGTTGAACCGCGAGCTAATTAAAATTGTGAGTTAGCCCTAACTCTGGTTAGGGCGCTAATTGGTTCAATTAGATTTATTTAGCTAATTAGGTTGTTGAGGTAGATTAATTACGGTCGGGCTAGATAGAAACGTGATTTAGGCTAAATGACCGTAATTAGTTAAGCTAGTCATTAGCTAGGTTGTTTGTGGTAATTGATTGAATTGATTGATTTGTTGATTGATCGCAGTGAGCGATAGACAGTGCATGTATCAATTGAAATCGAAATTAATTAATAATTGTTGCAATTGAATGATTGATTCATGAAATATTGACCGCGAATGTCTTTGTTGAGTGGGGTCCGATTAGAGGTTAATCGCCCCAAATTGATTGGTTTGTCGGTTGATATAATTGCGCATTCATATGACGCTGTAAACTCAACTGCACATTTAGATGAAAATGGTTGAGGGCCATCTTTGGGCACGATTGTGTGAGCATTCGCGGTACATAAAGATAAAAATTGATTGATTGCCGAATGAGTTGAGTGGTCATATGACGAATGGTGACGGATTCCCGACATGATCGTGCCGTGTCGATCGGAATCACACGACTTGTCGATGCACGACAATCCATGCCCCGTGCTCGACGGATTTAAGGGATTGTCGGTCTTATGGACCGCTCCTTATTGGAATGCTTTTTGCTATGCCCCCCCCCCCAAATAGTTGTGGGGGAGGATATGGGCGATGCGGTCCCGCTGGGATGACAATGCCGGCGTAGTGTGGGACCACACTCTGGTGAGTCTGTCGCGCCCGACGCGTGGGTACGGTTAATAAATGGACTGGTGTAGTCTGTGAATGCGTGTGATGCTTTGCCAATGAGTTGGTTTGATTGATTTGATTGTTGAGTCTGCGCACGCATTATGCCCGGCTGAAACCGGTAAGCTTGCATGTGGTTGAATTATTGCTCTGTGATATTGTGGTTGTCGATAGGACGTATGGGATCAACGCCTTAGCCGGGCTTGGCGTTGACTCACTGAGATTTATTTTACCCCGTCGTTTAACCATTTGAGTTCAAGTGATGAGCCCGTGGATGTTAGGGCTTGGGTGTTAGAGCGATTTTTGGGAGTAGATGATGGCTTAACCTTACTCGACCATGTATGTTTTTGAGGTCTTAGTGAGACCCGAAGAATGGGGTTAATTATGTTTTCGTAGTTTAGTAGGATTAAGATTCATCTGCTTTGATTGATGAATGAAATTGCATTTTGTGAAATAAGCGTTGTGGTGTTCTCGTGCTATCCTTGATCTTGCATGTTTGGGAGTGTTGCACGTTCCGCATGCGCCCGTAGGTTCGTAGGTCGATAGTGTGCGGGACGCTATCTTTCATGCACTGTGGCGAGTTTGGTAGGGATGTCGCGAGCTCGAGAGTCGGGGCGTGACGGTCGCACTAAAAAAAAAATGAATCTTGCATATTCTCGGATTTTGTATATTCCCTTGCTATTTTTGTTTGATTGAATTTGCATATTTTGAAAATTGCCTTGTAAGTTTAGAATATTCAATTGCCTAAATTGGAAAATTGCATCTTAAATTTGAACATTGGATATTTTCAAAAATCTTGCGCTTAAATCAAAGATTGTGATTCATATGAATATTTGAAAATTTTATTATAATCTTGTGGTAATTTGAACATTTTTTCAAGATACTCAAAGATATCCAAAATATTTCACAATGTAATCGATACAATTTCCGATCCGCAACCGCATTCATGGGAATAAGTCTATCTATCGGCTTTAGATAGAATTATTTTAATAGGGGTATTTAATTTTTAGGGTCGATTTATCAAACTTTAGATCGAAACTTAATTCAAAGAAATAGCGGTTATTAGGGAGCAATTCCTAAATTGAAGCCTCCCAGTTCTTTGGGGTGGAGACCTGTTGCACCTGTGGATGGGAGTTAGAAAAGGTGTTTGCCCGCTAAGGTGCACCAATGAAGACAAGGTCACTCGTTGGATACCATTGCAAGGGAACGAGTATATGGTGGGAAGCTTCAAGGATAGAGTTTTCCAAGGCATGATCCCGATGTGGGATGCCTTTGTAGAAGCCTTTATGGTAAGTACATTTTGGATTGTGTACGAGAACGAAATGATCGAATTCCTACGGCTTCGGAATCGGATGATTGTGGATCAATATGAGGTGAAGTTCGAGTTGTCAGTGTGCACCAAGAATGGTTGAAAACCCTATGAATAGAGCAAGGAGATTTCGAGATGGATTGAAACTCGAGATTAAGGATCAATTGATGCCGTTGAACCTTAAGAGTTATGATGAGCTGTACGAAAGGGCCCGAGTTGATAGAAAGGGAAGAGAGACGTGATCGGATCGCAATTGGCATCTTCGCTAGGAATAGCCATCGGGTTGGGAAAAGACCGGTGGAGGGAAAGAGCACTCTATTCCACTCAACCGAAGGAATGCCGAATAAGTCGGCAAACAACCCTATGATTAAATGCCGACTTGAGGGAAAGCATAAGACAACCCCTTGCCCTTTTAGAGGGCATGTTTTGGATGTGGTCACTCGGTCACCAAGTGAAGGATTTCGGGAGCAAAGGGAAGTTCAAATACCGCCACCGCAGAAGGACAATCTGGAGGGAACGTACCACAAAGTTTGAACCGACCCTAAGCATGAGAATAGGATGACGTTCATGGTAGAGTATCCTGGTGTATGTTAGCCACGACTAGTCGAGATAAGAAGGACTTTTTGTTAAACTCGACTTATGAATATGGGTTGTAATAAGGTAGTACTTTTGTGGATTAACTAAGCTTGTGTGTTGTGTTTTGATGGTTTTAGTTATGACTTTCGTTAATGCTTCGAGTTTGATTTTTAAGATGCGCAAGAAAGCTCGCGAGAAATAGGGAGTTTAAGGCTTCAATTTGAATTGGCGAAACATTTGAGATGAACATCTATTATGGACAAGGAATAGCAGGATACTATGATGAAATTTTGGGTGTTATAGATCAAGCTTAAAAGCAATGATTCAACTTGAATCATGAAAGTCAATGATATCCCACTTGAAGAAATTGTGGATATGAAATTGGAGTAACGATACTTATAGAGCATCGTCGAAATTGTGCGAAACCTCAATAAGTTTAAATTATAAATTTTGGTCGATGGCCCCGATTGATGAGGCAGTATGCGGGTATCTCAAGATATCGACATACGTTATGGGATTGGTAAAGAGCCATCAACTACTACTACCAAAGCATGGCTCGACAAATGAGGACATTTGTTATTAGGAAGGACTCAAGATTTTCTCTGGGGCATAATCATTGGTACGCCGTTAAGAAGGTCAATGAAATAGGCATTCTTTGATCTGTAGAAGATGACCTTGGAGAAGGTCACATGTATAACGTGATTTACATGCGGGACATGGCTAATAATGAGTTATGTTTGGCATACAAGGATGATTCAGCCATGTATCAACTTAAAGAGGGTTCCAAAGAACATACCTCCTTGAGGTCCTAAGTTGTTTATCGCAAGATTACGGACGGGACATCATGTTTGTTAATAGGCGCACTACACGTAGGCATACTCTAAGTCGTCGGTTTATGTACACGATGATCCTTGTGAAGATAAATTCCTTGATGGGACCTCTTGGCACGACTCATGGGGATTATGTCCGTTTGTTTTACCTCCAATCGACATATGTGGCCGAGATAGTGAAACTCTTTTCAATGGAAAAGCTTGTCAAGCTCATATAGCGGCAACCGAGTCCGCACTAACGATTGGTTCCTTATTGTCGTTGAAGATGATGCTCGGGAAATATTTTGATGCTTTACGATGTTGCAAATTGCCTTATCTGGCGGACCTTAATTGATGGAGCCTAAGAAAAATATGAGGAATGAGAAATTGTAGAAACGAACGGGAAGAGTTCGTAAGAGCAAGCTATGAGTTGATGATATAAAAAAGGCTCGCCGTTGGCTCTGTAAGTCGCTAGGATTGGTGCCAACCCGATAAAAGGTTGAGATTACGAGATGTAGCGAATGGAGAAGGCAAGTGATCGAGTGGCGCAACGAAAGCTTGGTGAGACCACAAAGTTGAGTGAGATAAAGACCGCACGGTTTGCTTAGGACTCGGATTACTTACGAATGACGGCTAAGTTGAGGAGGCCACCAGAGATTAGAAGTCGCCTTCGATACGGATCATGGCTTAATGTACACCGGCTGCGCCGTTGATTGAGGTTCGATTGTGTGATGACCTTAAATCGGCATGGATCGATTTGGGTTGATCTTGTCGGCTGTAAATCGACTATAGGATCGCCTGAGAGTCGACGGGATTGATCCATGGCGTGATTTTCAGCCGGCATTGATTGGCAAGCAACCGGCTATGGATCCAGCGAGGGACGATTTGTACTAGAACCCCGTACCAATCGCGCACTAGCCAAGGGCTGATCACCCCGGGTCGTGTGACGTGTTGTTGGAAGAATACGGGTCGAGACGAACCAATCCCGCATCAACTTGAGTTGGTCATGAGAGGTGAACTCGATAGTGTTTGATTGTACCATCGGTCTAGGAACGGGTGATTCCAACCCTAAATCGAGATAATCAAAGTGGCCTCGACTCGTTGGTTGTTTGTGAGCCGAACTGTCTCGACGAATGGCTGGTCCAACTCTGTTTGATGGGACGTCCGAGGTCGATGAGTCCCTGGATATTTCAAGAGCTGACAAGTTAAATAATTCCGAATCTCCAAGTGATGGTGAAGAGACTAATAATTAGCCGATCTGGTCTATTTTAACGGAATGCTCAAATTGCCATTAGTGCTAATTGTAAGTGGCATTTGGAGAACAAGAAGGAGGCGTGATAAATTTGGTCTGTTGATAGTCAAGGAGTATCAATTGATACGCATGGATGGCTGGGTTTGTGGTTAATTGGGACCACGGTAAAACATTCAACATTAGTTTGGATGGCAAATTCGAGGGTGACAACTCGGTTGAATCTTTGAAGTTATATGACTGAAACTATTTGAACGGATAGTAGATACGATTGTGACGTTGATATTGGATGAGTAAACTTGAATTTGACTTGGATCTTGAAGATGTCGCCTAAGAAAGGGACATCTCATTTTGGCCTAGGTACGTTGGTCCTTTCGAGATCCCGGAGCGGATTAGAAATCGGCTTATCGTCTTGCACCGCCACCGAGGCTGACTCAAGTGCATAATGTGTTCCACGTGTCAATGTCAAGGAAGTACGGGCCGGATCCCACTCATGTGCTAAGTTATGAAGAAAAATAGCTGACGAGCAGCTACGTATATGGAACGCCCTGGATCGTGGATAGGAAAGAATAAGTGCTCCGGAGCAAGACAATTTAGTTGGTCAATATGGTTTGGCAAAACCATGGAATTGAAGGAGCTATTTGGGATAACGAGGAAGCTATGAGGGGTAGCTATTCTTTTCTTTTTGAGGAGTCAGATCGTACCGTAATTTCGGGGACGAAATTTCCTAAGATGGGGAGAGTTGTACGCCTTGAAAATTAGGTCCGTGGAAGTGCCGAAATTCAATAAAAGTGTTGATATTGAATTTCAATCGGTATAAAATTTTGGATCGTAAGTGACAATTTTGGACGATTCCCGAAACGTTGATCGGTTTAGATTAGGTTTCGAAAATTTTCGTCGTTGCGATTTAGGATTTGAAATCCACGCGTTCGAGCCTAATTCGATCGAGCCCGATTCGTGAAAAGATTAAAATTATTTCGTCGGTTGAGCCAAATGTCCTACCGGTCTTGTATTACCTGATTTTCAAACGCCGATACCTTAATACACTAGAGACAAAAGACTTGATGGGTGATGGGACACTGCTTGTCCCATCACCATTAAAACCCTCCACCCACTCTCGCTCCTCCCACTCTCCCCTCTCCTTCCGCCCCCCTCTCCCACGTGGTCCTCTCTTTTCCCCCTTTCCCGCCGACTTCCCTCTCTTCTTCCTTCTTTCTTCTTTCTTCTTTCTTTTCCTTCTTCCTTCTTTTTTTCGTTGAGCGAGCAGACTCCCCCATCCCCGACGCCCTCCTTTTGTGCCGCGCTTCACCATTTGACGCCTTCACCTTGCACCGCCACCTCCTCCTTTCGCCGCCGTGAAGCTCGAGCCACGCCCCACCATCTCTCGCCTCCTTCGCCTTGCCTCCGTCCACTTCTAGTCGCGCCACCCTCGCCGCCGCACCGCCGCCACGGTTCAACCTCCGCCGCCCACGACCAACCCCGACACCCTAGCCCCGTCGACTTGCTGTCCCGACGCCTCTCTGTCGTCTTTGACGAGGCCACCTCGAGCCACCCGAGCTAGCCACGCCCGACGCTCTGTTCCTCCGGCCACCGACCACCATCCAACCTCCATCCGCCACTAGCTTCGCCCACGGACGAGATTTTCCCCCCCTTGGTCGACTACCCTCTCGTGAACAACCTAGAACGGCCCCCATTTTTCATGTCTTGTCCCTGTCTCCCCGCGAGTGTTTCCGGGCCAACTTTGTGGGCCGTGCTGGCCGAGACTGGCGTGGCCGGGACTTTGTGCCGAGTGGCCCGGCCTGTCCTAGGTCGTGAGCCCGTGTGGCCGGGCCCGTGCGCGGCTCGTGGGCCAAGTTGGCCGAGATCGTGGGCCATGTGCCGGCGTATCGAGAAAGTGTGCCCGTGTGCCGAGGCCGAGCTCTTGGCCGAGAATTTTGGCCCGTGGCCGAGAAATTGGGCCGTGAGTCGCTAATCGTCGCGCCAGCCGGGCCGAGTTCTGTCGCCGTCGCTCGAGTTGAGACCGCCTGAGCTAATTAAAATTGTGAGTTAGCCCCTAACTCCTGGTTAGGACGCTAATTGCGTTCGAATTAGATTTATTTAGCTAATTAGGTTGTTGAGGTAGATTAATTACGGTCGGGCTAGATAGAAACGTGGTTTAGGCTAAATGACCGTAATTAGTTAAGCTAGTCAATTAGCTAGGTTGTTTGTGGCTAATTGATTGAATTGATTGATTTGTTGATTGATCGCGAGTGAGCGATAAGGTGAGAGGCAGTGCGAATCGGTTATCAATTGAAAATCGAAATTGAATTAATAATCGTGTGCAATTGAATGATTGATTCATGAAATGTTGACCGCGAATGTCGATTGCTGTTGATTGTAGTGGGGTCCGATTAGAGGTTAATCGCCCCAAATTGATTGGTTTGTCGGTTGATATAATTGCGCATTCATATGACCGCGTGTAAACTCAACTGCACATTTTAGCATGAAATGGCCGAGGGCGAGTCTTTGGGCACGATTGTGTGAGCATTCGCGGTACATAAAGATAAAAATTGATTGATTGCCGAATGAGTTGAGTGGTCATATGACGGAATGGTGACGGGATTCCTGACATGATCGTGCCGTGTCGATCGGAATCACACGACTTGTCGGATGCACGACAATCCATGCCCCGTGCGCCGACGGATTTAAGGGATTGTCGGATGCGGTCGCCTTGTGATGGACCGACGCTCCTTATTGGAATGCCTGTTTGCTATGCGCGCCCGCCGTGCTGGATACATAGCTTTTCGCCGTCGCCAGAGGATATGGGGCGATGCCTGGTCTCGCGGATGACATCCGCGTAGTGTGGGACCACACCCGGTCGTGTGGAGTGTGTCGCGCCGGTCGCGTGGTCACCGGTTAATAAATGGCTGCGTGTAGTGTCCCGTGAATGCAAGGTTGTGATGCTTTGCCGATGAGTTGGTTTGATTGATTTGATTGTTGAGTCGTCGCATCGTATTATGCCGGTAAGACCGTAAGCTTGCATGTGGTTGAATTATCTCGCTCTGTGATATTGTGGTTGTCGATGGGACGTCCGGCGAATCAACGCCCTAGGGCTTAGGCTTGACTCACCGAGATTTATTTCTCACCCGTCGTTTAACCATTTAGTTAAGTGATGAGCCCGTGGATGTTAGGGCTTGGGTGTTAGAGCAATTTTGGGAGTAGATGATGGCTTAACCTTACTCGACCATGTATGTTTTTGAGGTCTTAGTGAGACCCCAAGAATGGGGTTAATTATGTTTTCGTAGCTTAGTAGGGTTAAGATTCATCTCCTTTGATTGATGAATGAAATTGCATTTTGTGAAATAAATGTTGTGGTGTTCTTTGTCTATCCCCGCCGATCTTGCATGTTTGGGAGTGTTGCACGTTCCGCATGCGCCGTAGGTTCGTAGGTCGATAGTGTGCCTGGGACGCTATCTTTCATGACTGCGAGTTTGGTAGGGATGTCGCGAGCTCAGAGTCGGGCGTGACAGTGCACTAAAAAAAAAATGGATCTTGCATATTCTCGAGATTTTGTATATTCCCTTGCTATTTTTGTTTGATTGAATTTGCATATTTTGAAAATTGCCTTGCAAGTTTAGAATATTCAATTGCCTAAATTGGAAAATTGCATCTTAAATTTGAACATTGGATATTTTCAAAAATCTTGCGCTTAAATCGGAAAGATTGTGATTCATATGAATATTTGAAAATTTTATTATAATCTTGTGGTAATTTGAACATTTTTTCAAGATACTCAAAAGATATCCAAAATATTTCACAATGTAATCGATTACTAAATTTCCCGATCCGCAACCGCATTCATGGGAATAAGTCTATCTATCGGGCTTTAGATAGAATTATTTTAATAGCGGGTATTTCGAATTTTTTAGGGTCGATTTATCAAACTTTAGATCGAAACTTAATTCGAAAGAAATAGCGGTTATTATCTTTTCATTAAAGATATTTACAAATTTAATATAAATTCACTCATAAAAACTAAAAATCACAACAACAACAACAAAATAAGAAAATTTGAAAATAAAAATAAAAATTCTTCTCTCCATTCTTTAAATTTCGTGTCGGAAAATCAAAGACAATAAAAAAGATTGGGAAAATATGGTTTCTTAAAAATCACGTCTTATCATTTTCGGAAAGATAAGATTTTTCTAGAAAATCTTATCTTGTGCATTACAATTAGTAATTAAAATCTTTTGAATCCATTTCAACTTTTAAAAGTTGTAAACTTAGTGTTAAAAGATTTTGTTAAAAATTTTGGGAATTAATGCAAATTAAATGAGAAAATTATAAGTTAATATTGAATCAATTCACCCTCATTTTTCATTAATTTTTAATTTCGAAAATACATCAAAAATACAAAAAAAAATTCATAAAAAGCAAACCCAAAAAATTGCATATTTGCACTTCAAGTTAGAATTCATCAAAATTGCCAAATTGGAAAAAAAAAAATTCATGAAATTGGTACCGAAAGGGCATTAATTTAAAAATAGTGTAACCAAGTCCCGAACTTAAAATCTCCTGGTTCGTAAAAATAAAATGTTTTTCTCGATTTCTAATCAACCTACCAAAATGATTAGTGGCGGCTCTGAAAAAATAAAAATCTTTTGCAAAATAATCACTTGAACCATAAGTCATAATTTGGGTAGAACTTAAGAGAGTTCGAACTAGGTTAGTTAATTTAATTAATTAATCTGGTAATTCATTAACCTAAAATTGAAACCCGATTGTTAGATCGCGATAGACATATCAAGGTTCGGAGGAAAATTTGTGGATGACACACCAAGGAGAGCCAACAGATAAAACAGAACTAATCCTAACGACCTTATCTCGACCCCAAAGGAGTACTCAAGATTGTCAGAGTGACTCGATTAGGTTCGGTTCTCACGATAACTCAATGTCGTCAGTCTCGACTATTCCCTCCATTGGTATTATTTCTCTTTGCTCCAGTTGCATGGAAGCTCAGAGCGGGGAAAATTCAAAAACACGCACACCACGCAAAGCGATGAAGTTCCTGCGTATTTCCTTTCAAATAGCTTCAACTGGTCCAGTTTACTTCATTAAAAGGACTCCCTGAGGTTTTGTATGTATGAAAAATTAACATAAATTTGCAAACCCCCGAGGCCTAGTTGCTGTGACTTACATTTCATGGAGTTAGGTGAAGTGCAAAATCCAATAATTTAACCCAAACGCCATTGGACAAGGCATATTTGAACCTCCCTCAAGTGAAACCTAGTGAGGGAATTTATTAATTATGAAAAGGTGTCAGATAGCTACTATTACAGAAAATAAAGATGGTCAGATCCTATTACTTGAAATTCCACTTCAAGACTTGGCCTAAATGGATTTAGTCCCCGGTCATTGCACCACTTCATGAAGGTTGGTGTTCATTTCTTAATCTGAGGAACAGGAAATCAACGGACACGTGCTTGTAGTTGGTGTGGAATGACTCTTCCATTGAGTTTAAAACTAAGCATGCATAGCAGTTGAAGATTTGCCAATTTTATGCTGCATATCATGCAGCAGACCTGTTCTGGGTCAACAAATCGTCATCCATGAATGGAGCACTTGTTGCCATGCCTCATCAAGTAGATTACCTAGAAAGAGCTTAAATAGACTTATCAACGTATTCAACTGGACTTATCTTTTTTCAGAAAAGTTTAAAAAAAGTGGGAGACAAAGAATCGCTATAACCTATTTGAGTCCCCTACGATATTTTATATGGAGCAGGTGTTCAATGGAGAATAGAGAGCGTTTAAGCCATAGAATTCCAGTATCGACATCGGTTCGGATGTAAAGCTCGCAGCAGAGGTACAATTTATAAAGTCACCATCATCTAGACAGACATCTTCAACGACTCTCCCATTTGTCCATGTTATATTTGTTAAAACATGTTGTATAGTTTTGTAGGTTTTCCCTTACCTTTCTTCTTTCTTTTAGTCCCACATAGGAAGAATGCTAGGCTCCTTTTCTCCTCTAAGCCTATATAAAGGCTTCTCATGTACAATGTTTATCACACCATTATTAGAGAACAAATATCATTCTCTTTTAATCTTTCTTTCTTATCATGGTATCGAGCAAGGTTCATTGTCTTGAAGAGTATGCTTCTGCGGTTGCCATCAATTGGATCTTCCGCATCAGAAAATAAGACAATGAGCTCATTATTTTTTAAAGTATGCTCTGCGGTTGCCATAAATTAGATCTTCCGCATCGAAATTAAGATAATGAGTTTAGGGCCATCATCCTTGCTCGTTCTAATCCGTGCTTCTTCTTTCTCGATCCTTTCGATCAATTTTTCCACCTCAATCCATATTTCTAGCTTTGCTAGTGATTTCTTTTTTTGTCGTCATAGGTGATTCTAGTGATCGTATTGACGTCAAACTCGATGGTTCAAACTATTCTCTTTGGAAACCATCGGCAATGACAGCACTTGTTTATCGCGACCTGTTTGAGCATGTTGAGGGACTTTGTCCTTGTCCCTGGTGCTCTTCAAAGTGACTCATCCGATGAAGTTGCGAAACGTGCTGCTGAAATTCGAGCATGGAAAGTTGCTGATCGGAAGGCATGGGCTATCATTTTTGGTTCCATTGATCCTGCTCTTCGCCCACAATTTTCTAATATTGTTGAGGCAAAAAGTTTATGGGATCAGCTTGCCGAGATGTTCACCCGCACGGGGGACATTCGAGTTTATCGGTTGGAGCAAGAAGTTTACAATGCTACGCAAGGGTCTCGCTCTATTCGAGACTTCTACAATTACATGCACTCACTTTGGAGTCAACTGGATATTCTTGCTCCTATTCTCTCGCCCATCATGCCCGAACCGTACTTAGTGTCCATCTACTCGGCTTCGGACTCAAGATAGGCACCGTCTACATTCTTTTCTTATGAAGCTTGGCTCTCCCTATGAAGGTGTTCGCAGCCAACTTCTTCACCGCTCTCTAAGACCATCCCTCCTTGACGCCGTTAAAGAATTACGAGCCCGAGGAAACTCGTCTTGGTCTTCTTTCCTCCTCGGCGCCTTCGATTCAACCGCTATTTTGGCTGCTCCACCACGTCCTTCGCCTATTCGTGGTCCTATTCGTGGTCCTCGCCGCCTTTCATGTACGTATTGTCATCGTCTTGGTCATGACGAGTCACATTGTTGGAAGAAGAGGAATGCTTCACGCCTTTCGCATCACCACGAGTCACTACCGCATCTCCAATCTCTCGGCCTATTACTCTGGTTTCTCCCTCTACGGATGACCGTATTGCTGCTCTTGAGGCCCAACTTGCCCGATTGAGTCCTTCTCTCGCCCGTGTCTTTTTCCGATTCTCGGTACTTCTACAACTCTCTCATCTGCTGGAAGCACCGCCGCAGCCTACTCCACCTTCAGGTGATATTTCTACTACTTGGGTACTTGACTCGGGAGCTGCTAGACATATGTCTACTTCCATTGTTTTTCTCACTAAGCTCTTCGAGCTCAAGCAACCAAAGCACATTTCTTTACCGCTAATGGTTCTCCTCTACTAGCTACCCGACAGGGTACTCTTACCATCTCTCGAAGGTTTCAATGTTCCCGATGTGTTACATGTTCCCTCTTTGGCTCTCAATTTATTATCTCGTTGGACAACTCACCGATCTTGGATGTCTCGTAAGCTTTACAAATAGCTCTTGCTTTGTGCAGGATCGTTTGAGTGGCAAGATGATTGGCGAGGGCGATGAACGGGATGGACTTTATATTATGCAACATCTCCATCTTCCAACTTCCTCTCTTCCTCATCCCGTGTTGGCTACCCTCGATCTTGCTCGGTGGCATCGTGTCTTGGACATATTCCGTCTTCTCGTCTCACCGTCCTTCACCAACAAGGTGCTTTGGGTCCTATTTCTTCTAGTAGTCTTCCTCCATGTTCTATCCCCCTTTGGCCAAGCAATCGCTAAGCCTTTTCCCGTTAGTAACTCTAGAACTAGTGCGATTTTCGATCTTGTTCATTCCGATGTTTGGGGTCCTGCCCGCTCTCTTCCAAGAGTGGTTTCAAATATTATGTATCTTTTATTGATGATTATTCTCGTTATACATGGGTCTATCTTATGCGTCAACGTAGTGATATCTTTTCCATCTATCGGTCTTTTACTTCCATGGTTTCCACACAATTTAATACAAAAATCAAAATTTTCCGTTCGGATTCGGGGGGAGAATATCTCTCTAGTGTCTTTCGTTCCCTCTTAGCTAGTGATGGTACACTTCCTCGGTTATCTTGTCCTGGGGTTCCAGCTCAAAATGAAGTTGCTTCGAACGCAAGCACCGTCATATTCTAGAGACCACTCGAGCTCTCTTACTTGGCACATCCGTTCCCACTGAGTTATGGGCCGAGGCTCTTCTCACGGCTATTCATCTAATTAATCGCCTATCCTCATCCTGTTCTCCATCAAGACACCCGTTTCAGCGTCTCTACTCTCGACCTCCTAGCTATAATCATCTTCGAGTTTTTGGATGTACTTGTTTTGTCATTCTTCCACTCACCGAACGTACAAAGCTTACCGCTCGCTCTATCCCATGTGCATTCTTGGGTTATAGCACCGAGCACAAAGGTTATCGTTGTTATGACCCAAATGCGCGACGTGTACGTATTTCTCGTGATATTACGTTTCATGAACACATCCCTTTCTTTTCCGACAAATACTACACCTCATGTTTCGTCTCATGTTCCATTTATGGATTTTCCTGTTGATCCTCTACCGACCCTTCTAGTCCCTCTTCTACATCGGATCTAGATATATTGCCACCTTCTCCATCTTCACCTATCCCTTGTGCTGCACCTCCCGCTGTATCCGCCCTCGACGATTCTCGCACAACTAGAGCCACGCCGTAATCCTCCTCGAGATCGGCGTCCACCCTGCCCGGTATGTTGCTTGCTACTTCTTATTCTACCGAGTTTGGTTCCTTTTTAGTCTTTGTTCATGCTGTACAAGAACCTAATAGTTATCGCGAGCGTTCAAAGCATGTAGAATGGCGCTAGGCTATGTCTCGAGGAACTCTCGGCTTTGGAGAGTACTCGGTACTTGGGAGCTTGTGCCTCTTCTTCCCGGTCGCTCCCTCGTATTTTGCCGATGGATATATAAGATTAAGACTCGTTCGATGGCGGTATTGAGCGTTACAAAGCTCGCCCGGTTGCTCGAGGTTTCTCGCAAGAGTATGGTATCGACTACGAGGAGACCTTTGCTCCCGTAGCAAAGATGACATCTGTCCGTGCTTTATTAGCTGTTGCTTCAATTCGCAGTTGGCCTCTCTTTCAGCTTGATGTGAAGAATGCTTTTCTTCATGGTGATCTTTAGGAAGATATCTTTATGCAACCTCCGCCCGGGTCTTGCTCATACCTTTGGAAAGGTTTACCGCTTGCGACGGGCTCTTTATGGTCTCAAACAGGCCCTCGTGCTTGGTTTGAGAAGTTCGGTGATGCTATTCGGTCTGTTGGTTTCACTCAAAGTGAGGCTGATCATGCTATGTTTATTCATACCTCTTCTTCAGGTTGCACTATTCTTCTTTTTTATGTTGATGATATGGTCATCACCGGAGATGATCGTGACCATATTGAGCATACCAAGCGGCACCTTCAGCAACATTTTGCCATGAAGGATCTAGGACCACCGCGCTATTTTCTTGGGCTTGAGATTGCTCGCGATTCACGTGGTATTCTCATTTCTCAGCAGAAATATACCGCCGATATTCTCGTCCGTGGCTGCTCTATCGATTCACGCATCGTCGCCACTCCTATTGAGCTAAATCAGAAGTTTTGCCCAGACGATGGAGAACATCTTTTCGATGTCACCCGCTATCGGACCTTGGTTGGCAGTCTTATTTATCTTACTATCTCCCGACCCGACATCGCCTATGCTTGTTCATGTTGTCGGCCGGTTTGTTCTTGCTCCTCGAACAACTCATTATGCGGTTGTTCTAAGAATTCTGCGCTATCTTCGAGGCACTTTATCGCGTTCCTTATTTCTACCATCTTCTTCTACTCTCAAGTTGCGTTCCTATTCGATGCCGATTGGGCTTCCAATGTCACCGATCGCAAATCTATCACCGGTTATTGCATTTTTCTTGGCGATTCACTTATTTCTTGGCGATCCAAGAAACAACATATTGTCTCACGCTCCTCTACTGAGTCCGAGTATCGTGCTATGTCCGACACTCTTGTTGAGATTGTTTGGCTTCGCCGCTTACTTGCCGATATGGGTGTTTCATTTCTGGATCCTACTCCTCGCATTGTGACAACAAGAGTGCCATTCATATCGGTGCAAATCCAAGTATTTCATGAGCGTACTAAACATATTGAGATCGATTGTCATCCGACTCGTCATCATCTCCAAGCTCGCACTATTTCACTTCCTTTTGTTGGAACCGAGAATCAACTTGCCGATTGTTTTACGAAGGCTCTTACATCACAACGATTTAAATTTCTTCTTTCCAAACTCTCGTTATTTGACCCACCTTGAGTTTGAGGGGGGTGTTAAAACATGTTGTATAGTTTTGTAGGTTTTCCCTTACCTCTCTTCTTTCTCTTTAGTCCCATATAGGAAGAATGCTAGGCTCCTTTTCTCCTCTAAACCTATATAAAGGCTTCTCATGTACAATATTTATCACACCATTATTAGAGAACAAATATCATTCTCTTTTAATCTTTCTTTCTTATCAATATTACGAAGTATTGCTTGACTCCAGGCCGAGCCGGAACGGTGGCTAGTTATGGTTTCTGTTTATTTGCTATCTCTTCGATCGAATCAACGTGATCGGCGTAAAAGCTTTCGTTGCTCATCCTCTCTCGAGTCCCGATCTACTTTAGCAAGAACTTCAAATTTAAAAACAGCAAATTGAAATTTGGTAGTCCGGGGAAGGTTAACGTAGTTCTATGTTCTTTCCAAACAGTAAAGTCATGACCTTCCCGAAGCATCGGTTTCAAGAGAACTCAGCATTTTGTAAGATTCACCGGTCCAAGAAAGTAAATCGATTATGCTGTCCATCCTCAGGCAATTTGTTTTGTAACCTCGGATGATTAAGGTTCTGGGCATGAAACTATAACCTTTGTTCATCAAGTTTTAAAGCAGTGGCAGCTTGCGACAACGGTATCTTATTTTCGAAAATCCGATTCGAAAACGGCATTTTGACCATATGGGTCGTTGAGGGGATATTTAGAGCCGAGGCTGATCTAAGAACGATTAAGGGATTCATTGCTAGTGTTATACGATTGGGACGCGGGTGATGCCGCATAACCAACGTATGATTTGCAAGTTTCCCTAAATCGATTTATGACGATCGCAGCCGTCGAGGCTAGTAATAGACCCTTGCGATTTCATGACAACCAAGATAGCTGTGATTTGAATTTTCCTAAGTGTGATGAGAATTACGAGTCAATACGCGTAATGTTCGCAAAAGCTGCCCATTAGTTCGAGATAAATTGAAATTACGGACGACGAGAAATCGATCACGAAATGGGATCTCATATATGGAAAAAAATGGAAATGAAGAATTGTAAAAAATGAGTTTGGATTGGACGACGCCTAGTCGGGAATGAAAATCGAGTGAAAAAAAAATGGATTTTTGGACGAAGTGTGTGAAAAGACGATTTTGCCCCTGGAGCGTCGACCCTATTTTTATTAATCGGACAAGGGCATTCTTGTCATTTGATTATTCCCTTTATATCAGCAAAAAATTGGAGGGGCAAAATTGGAAGGAAAGTGTGATATTATGTGTACAATGCCAAATATCATTAACCTATGGTGCTCAATTAATGAACTTGACACCTAAGAGAATTTGAGATGAGAATGAGCCATCTTCTCTTTTTCCTTCTGGATATTTACGTTCAAGAACAAAACAGCACCACCATCACCTCCATTTTCTCCTTCCTTCATTCCCTCACGCACAAAAACAGTCCGCCCGACTAGTTTCGATCACCAACTTCCCGGCCGTCCAACTTTTCAACCGTCGATAACCAGCCGGTGAGCCACCTACCACTGCGAAGATCAGCCTGTTTTCGAACTTTTCCAGGTAGAAGTGCACCATTTGAGCCACTGTGGAATTTAGGGCGGCCAATCTCCCGTGAGTCGTCGGAAACTAACTCAATTGGAGGTACGCTGCTGTTGGTATTTTATTGGACCACCAAACGGACGAATTTTGAGCTCAAATTTTGGTGACGTTTAGTAGACATGTAAATGATGTTACTATAAATGTTTGGGGGAAAATGAATGATATCTTGACCTTGAACCACTGTTGTGTTCAAAGGAGCAGGAACTGTTCAATGACGGACTAGAAGAAATTAGCGCCAAACGAAGACCAACCGGTGTCGCCTTGAGCCAAACAATTTTATGAGGCCCCTTAATATATAGAACTTGGTGTTAGCAAGAATATTGATGGATAAAGTGAAGGATTAGGTTGAGTTGTGGACTGTTTGAGCTGGATTGAAATAGAATAGGGGGTACCCTGTTTCGGTTCTGTTCTTACTGAGTTAGAGGGGGCTGTTTGTGATGGAATTGGGATTTAATTTGATCCTTGAGGCATGTTAGGGTGTGGAGTGATATGTTGAGGAAGTGTATGATCGATAATTTGGTGTTTAGGCAAAGAAATATTGATGAATTGATTGATTTTCTCTAGGCTGCTTGCTGCCCCTGTTCTGAAATTGTGGGAGCCGAGGTGTTTAAGGGCTAGGAAAGAAGTGTTTTGCTGATTAAGCTTAAGGTAAGAAAGTTCTTATACCTTAACTAGAACGATTGGGCTCAATTGGGTGAATACGATGAGGATTATGCAAATTTTGGTGAGTTACGGTGATGTTGTTTGATATATGATCTCGTGTTGTGCCAATTACTTAAAGACTCATTGAATAGCCTTGATATGTATTGATTGCCTCTTGTTGGTTGAAAATTGATTGTCTCGCATGCCTTTTATTGTTAGCTCTATGTGTGAGCTATATTTGAACTTGAAGTCATGATTATAATGAATTGCTGATATGCTTGAGAAATTGTGGTACCCACGATGCGTAAAGACGCGGGGTGGAAATGGCCAACGTCCCGAGGCGTAAATGACGCGGGACGGAAATTATGATGTATCGACACAGGCCCGAGATGATTTTGAAAACCCGAGGCGTTTTACGTGGGTTTTATCGATGAGACGGTCGATGCGCGAAACTCTAATGGGCACATGAGGGCACATGACAAGTTCGAATGAGGTTTTCTAGGTACCAACGTGCTTGTATGCTTATACTCTACCATATGGTATATTTATTTTACATATTTGATTTTTTATGGAATGCAAATATGTACGGAACCCTAAATACGTCTATATGTTTGGGGTATTTTTTTGTATTTTTCTATATATTTCTCCATGGTTTTTGAGATACAAGTACAAGCTCACTTGTTCATGACCACATACAAATTATGTGGAGTATAATTTATCATTTACATGTATATGATTTAACATGTATTGTGTCACGCCCGATCTCCGGACCCACGACATCCCTACCAAAACGCCACAAGTCACGAAGGATAGCGTCCCAAGTACACTATCGACCTACGAAATTACGGCGCGCATGCGGAACGTGCAACTCTCCCAAACAACAAATAACATGGGATAGTACAAGAGGAAATCAACTCAATCATCAAACACAAGACAATTCCATTTAATTAACCAAAGCAGAGGAGTCTTAACCCAACCGAGCTATAGAAGACATAAATAATCCCACGGGTTCGGGCGGCTCACTAGGACCTCAAAAAGGTACACGGTAGAGTGAGGTTAGGCCCTCATCTACTCCCAAAAAATCCTACAACCCCGCCCCTAACATCCACGGGCTCCATCACTTGAGACTTGAAATGGTTAAACGATGGGATGAGAAATAAATCTCAGTAAGTCAATGCCTAAGCTCAATTAGGGCGTTAATTTGCTCGGACATCCTAACAACAATCACAACGCATCAAGAATATAATTCAATCACATGCAACTTACCATTCTTCAGCCATTCATAATGCAATGCTTGACTCAATTCAACAGCCACAACCGGTAAACAACCGGCAATGCATCACATCAACTTGCACGCACATGACACCACACGAAGTCTATTTATTAACATTGGCCCACGCGTCGACATAACACTCGATTCACACGATCGGTGTGGTCTCACATTACGACCGGTAATGTCGTTTGGCAAGACCAGGCATCGTCCCATATCCTCTCGGCGACGGCAACCGAAAGCTATGTATCTAGTGCGACGGCATGGCATACGAGCAGGTATTCCAAAAGGAGCGTTGGTCCGTCACAAGCTGCGACCGGCATCCGACAATCCCTTAAATCCATACGACGGCACGGGGCATGGATTGTCATGCATCCGACAAGTCGTGTGGTTTCGTGCAATAGGCACGGCACGGACTTGGTACAAACTTGTTAGGAATCCCAACACCATTTCTTCATATGACCACTCAAGCACTTCGACATCCAGGCTAGTTCATTTCTTTGAATTAGGTCGAATGCTCATATCCGCATGTTCAAATATTTGGCCCAAGGCGGTTTTCTTACAAAAACATGCAATTTGGTCTCATACGTAGTCACATGAATGTACGGTTTTATCGACTAATCAATTAAGCAATTTGGGGGGATTAACATCTAATCGAACCCCACAAAGAATCAACATCAATTCGGCATTCACACCCAATAATTCAAAAGTCAATTAATCAATTGCGGCTAGTCGATTTTTAATCACAATTTCGATTCCAATTGATAGTCAATCGCACGCTCATCTCTAACCTATCACTCGCTCGCAATCAATCAACACAATCAATTCTAATCACCAATTAGCCACGCACAACCTAGCTAATCGACTAATCTTAACTAATTACGTTCGTTTAGCCTAAACCATGTTTCTATCTAGCCCGATCATAATTAATCTACATAAACACCCTAATTAGCTAATTAATCTAATTTTGAAAGCAATTAGAGTCCTAACCGAGAGTTAGGGGCTAACTCACAATTAAAATTAGTTTGGGCAGCCTCAACTCAAGCGGCGACGATAATGAACTCGGCCCGGCCCGTTGGCGACAATCGGCCCACTTGAACTTTGGGCTTCCAACTCGGTCAAGGACGGCCCGTGGGACGTGGCAACACCTCAAGATAGCGGCACGACGCTCGGGACGGTGGCTGGTGGCGAAAGCATAGCGGCCGACGGTGAACGGTGGTCGGGCAGAGGAAAAACAAGGGATTACAATGGCATTGGGGTCTGTTTTGGGGAGTCTCGGTTGGTTCAAGGTTGGGGAAAAGGTTGGCCGGTGTCGGGGGTCACCGGGGTAGCTACGTGTAGCACCGATGGCGGTGGCGAATCGTCGGAGACGACCAATAGTGGCTGGACAGAACCGGGCGCCCAAAATAGGGCACGTGAGGCGAAAGGGAGAGGCTGGTTCGGGGCCGTCTCGGGGCTCTACGGGTGGCGATCGATTTTCGGTGGCTTCGAGGGACCGCGGGAGGTCGAGGGCGATGGCCGGGGGTGGTCGACGATCGGCGGAGGGGTGTCAAAGCATCTCGCAACGGCCGCGAGGCTCGAGCAACCAAAAACAGGGGCACACCGGGCCGAGGGAGCCGCACACGGCTGTCCGGTCGCTTCACGGCGGCTATCAACCGTCATGGTGGTGGCCGAGGGTCGGAGGAAGAACGACGAGGTAGTCGGTGGTGGTCGAAAGTGGGACCGAGGCTCTGCGACGCTCGGCAGGCGATCCACGGGGCGAAATAGAGCGGTCCGGCGTCGAGCCTGTTCCGAGGCTGTTCGCAGCGGCTTGGGGCCGCATACGGAAAACTAACGGAGCCTAGTGGTCGGAGGGACGACAACGTGGAGGCTTGTGGTGGTCGGGAGTGGCTCGGGGTGGTTGGTACAACGGTGGCACTCCTTGGGGTGGAAACAGAGCAGGGGACCCGAGGGAGCTTCCGGTGGTCCGCAAGCCGACGGCGACAGCGAGGTGGGGGCGTCGGGCTGGCGGCGAAGCGGTGGTGGCATGGCTCGGGGCCGGCATTACGCAAGAAGGAGGTTGGAGGAAGGCTGTCGCGTGGTGAGGGCAAAGAAAGAGAGGAAGAAAGAAGGAGAGTTCAACAGAGAGAGAGAGAGAGAGAAGAAAGGGAGGAGAGAGAGAGATGGTGATTTGCTGGTGGTTGGGAGATTTGACCAAAGGTGGGGCCCACGGGTCTCTTCAAAAGTAAAATTTTTTGTCTCACATGAATAATATCTAAGGGCGATTTTGTAATTTCATAAATCGGGAATTAACGAATTTTTGGCTCAACCGATTCGGAATAAAATTTAAATTTTCACCGGTTAGGCTCGGTCCGGATTAGGTCTAGGCGCAAGGATTAAAAAGCCTAAATCGCGGCGATTGAGATTTTTGGAGCTTAATCTAAACCGATCAACATTTCATGAATCGTCTAAAATTCGTCACTTACATCATTACGATCCGAAATTTTATACCGAATGGAATTCGATAATAATCTTTTTTATTGAATTCCGTCTCTGTACAAAAGGACTAATTTTCAGGGCATCACATATTGTTGAGTAGATCAACGTAAATTAGCATAGCGTGTAATTTTTTGTGGATGATTGCCCCTAATTTTAAGTATGAAATTACATGCATGCGGTAAATGTAAAATATAAAGTTTATATCCTAGTTTCGAGTAAATTCAATTAGGTTGTGACCGCCAAAGTCACATACTTGATTGGATTTAATAAATAACGGTTTATAAAGTATTGAAATGTCTCTTGTTTTAATACGTGGTCATACTCCCAAAAGAGGTAATTACATATGTTACATGGAGGATTACATACACAACATATGGTTGAGAATTGTCTACTCTAAGTATTTTCATACACCCAAAAGTGGTGATTTAACGAAGATTAAAATAAATTCTTATGGCCATTGTAATATAGAGAGTATACAACCGCAGCTCATATTTTCTCGCCCAAAGGTGATTATGTGATGATGTATGTAACTCTCAAGGTAAATTTTCACATTACATTAATTGGAAACATTGATTATTTTTCAATCACCTTTTCTCGTGAACAATTACTCCATAGCTATTGAGATTCTTAATGATTCTAATTTTAAGAAGTGGAGAGAATTTTCTATTTGGCATGGAACTAGCGGATGTTCATGTACTCTTAATGAGGATAAACCAATAGCTCTCATTGAGGTTAGTACAGAGCCCTAAAAAGCACACTTCACGCTTGAGAAAATAGCATTCGGATTTGCTGATTGTATATGAAGTGGTATATAAGGAACATCTTAGAAGTGATTTAGGTGACATTTATGCTAAGCGAGATGATGAATGCCTTGGTGGCAAAGAATCGCAACTCTCCTAATGCTGAAATTGGGACACATTTGTTAGATGACAAGAAGTCAACAACGGGGTACATCTTTATGCCGGCAGGTGCAAGTATTATGGAAAAGTGAGAAACAAAAAATGGTATCATCTTCTACCATGCAAGCAGAGTTTATAGCATGCTTTTCAATTGCTACTCAAGCTATTTGGCTCTAGAATCTCTTTAGGGAGTTGACCGTATTTGATTTTGTGGATAAGCCCATACAGTTTTATTGTGATAATAACTCAGTAATGTTGTTCATTAACAAAAACAAAGGTCTCAAGGGGTCTACACATGTGGAGGTCAACTTTTTTACCATAAAGGAATTCATACATAATGGTGACGTTGCTATAGAGCAAATTTATACATATGATATGATTGTTGATCCACTGATAAGATCTACACCCTTGTGTATTTGAACGATATGTCATTAACATGGACTTAGAAGCATCGTGGGATGCTATTGTTTACTAGGAGCTATTCAGTTTCTATAATAAAGTTTATATCCGTATTATGTTGCATTTAGTAACAATTGTGATATGTATTGACTCTTTCATATTCAATGAAGTGTTTATGAATGTGTTATTTATATGGAATACATATCTTAAAATCTCAAGGTATAACATAAACCTTGAGTGATGGCTAGGGCATATATTTTTTAGCCATATACATATGTTTTGTTACACATAAAGTACCGTCGACTATAAAGGTAAGATATATGTGGGTTAGTTGAAACCATAAGGATATTTTAGTGACACATCAAGTTTCGTGACACTTAAAGTAAAAGAATGGTGATTGACAAAGATGATAACATATAAAGTTTCTCTATTATTTGAGATGTTATCAATTTTCCATACTAACATATCAAATCCATATCAAGTAAAGTTAATAGTATTTGTCACCATATATGGCTCTATGTCTTCTAATGCAATTACTGTCATGATTCGGTGTTTAAAACTTTATGGGATTGGATTGACTGTTAGGAATTATCTCTAGACCAATATAAAGATGCGCATATATAAGACAATTTTAATTAATATACCCAAGTGAGAGAATGTTAGAATCTATTTTATATGGGCTTTATTCATTATTGTTGTAATTGATTATTGGTCTAATAAAGGAAACATATAAGGTTTCCTAATCCTTGTTGGATATGGGGCTAAATTGTATGGGCTGAGTTAAATCTTGTCTATAATGAGGAGATAGATTAAAAACTCTATAAATATAGCTCAAGTCCCTTCTCTAAACCTTAATATTCGCATAACTCACGTAAAGAGTCGTTAGAAAGAGATACTAACACGGGAGGTCGTCTCATTGAAACCAAGTGTTTGAAGGGGTTCGTAGAGGAAGAGTTGTCCGAAAACGATACGTGAGGGGTCATCTCATTGAAGCCAGTGTTTAAAGCAAGTTCATAGAAGTGAAGCTCTTGAGTATCTATTTATCGCAATTCCACCTCAATTCTGCATCAAGAACGATGAATTCTAAACAAGATGCGTTAATTCTTCTACTTTGCGAAACTATAATTCGCATATCTATACGTGATGATCATAGAGCGCTGTTTAAAGTTATAATTGCAGCTAACAGTTGATTCAATCTTTCTTCGGATAGGGGAGTGTTAGAAAGAGTTGGTTCGTAATTGATGACGCTCCGCAGAGTTGATGCTTAAGAGTTGAAATGGTCAAGAAGAAACAATCAAATCTTTGGCAATAATTGGAGTTTACCACTTCCATATCAGATGAAATATGGATTCTTTAAGCAAGGGAGAGGAAATCAGACCAAGTGCCTCGTCAACGCAGTTGTTGGGGAACGTTGTTCTTGGACGTAAGAAGGTGAAGAACAAGATATGACCTTTGAAGACTTGGTAAGCTGCAGAGCACTTTGTTCAATATATTATACTGAGTCCAAGCACAGTCATCTATAAATAGACACCATGTTACCATGAAAGACACCTCACTCCTCCCTCGAGCAGTCATACTTCTCAACTCGACATCAGAGCCCAATTCCCTGTCCAACAATGAAGTGTCTTCCGATTAGCTTTCTCATATTGGCCTTGGCAACTGCCGCTGCTTTTGCTTATGACCCGAGTCCTCTTCAGGACATATGCGTTGCCACCAATGACCTCAACTCTGGAGGTTGGTCCGCAATTCTTGCACTATTCCTGTCTTTCAATTCCGTCTTATGATGCCTAAGCAATAACAGGAATTCTTTTTCTTATGCAGTGTTTGTGAATGGAAAGTTCTGCAAGGACCCAAAACAAGCAACAGCTGATGATTTCCTCTTTATGGGGTTCAGGAATCCTGGAAACACATCAAATCCGCTCGGATCAAAGGTCACTCCAGCATTCGTCGACCAATTTCCAGGACTCAACACTCTTGGAATATCCATGGCTCGCATCGACTTCGCTCCTGGTGGCCTAAACCCTCCCCACACTCACCCACGAGGCACCGAGGTTCTGGTCGTGGTGGAGGGAACGCTACTTGTTGGCTTCGTCACTTCCAACCAATTAAACAACACTCTATTTACCAAAGTCCTGTACAAGGGGGACGTGTTTGTTTTCCCAATCGGTCTCATTCACTTCCAGTTGAATATCGGAAACACCTATGCACTGGCCTTTGCTGGTCTTAGCAGCCAGAACCCAGGAGTCATTACCATTGCTAATGCTGTCTTTGGAGCGAAGCCACCCATTTCTGCTGATGTTCTCACCAAGGCCTTCCAAGTCGACAAGAAGGAGGTCGACTACCTCCAGGCGCAGTTTTGGTACGACAACAACTAAACAGAATGTATGGCCAAAGATAAAAAGAAAGATTAAACAGGATAAAAGGTTGCTTAGAACAATAATTACTTGAGTATACGGAAGATCAAGGCATACTATGTACGTCATGTATGACCGGTTTGTAATAAAAGACAGTTATTTAACATCATCTCTCCGGTTTGTAATAAAAGACAGATCTTTACCATCATCTCTCTCTCTCTGGGTAGCGACGAAGACAAGAAAATGCGCACCCGGCCTGGAAGTGTGTGATAACATCTAAATTATGCAGAAATTGGAAACTTATCATCTAAAACTATCTGATTCCCAGATCAAAGTCCAATGCTCTTACATTTACAGTCCTAGCAATCGGGAAAGCTGGCAAGTTGTCCATCATTATCCAGGAAAGCAAATTCCTAGAACAACTTTCCTTCTCAGTATGCCAAACCTGGTCTTAGTTAGTGATTTCCACTAATAATCGCAACTTAACAAATTATAGTTAATTCCAAAGCTCGACCTAACTTAAAGCAATTCGAGTAAGAAGTTTGTAATTTCCATCTCTTTTCTTTTTCCTTTAGTATGAAAGTAGCCAAAAAAATGTTTTCTACAGTGGCCATTCACTGACAGTAGAAATTTGAATTTGTATCCCCCAACAATGACTCATCACATGACATTTCTCAAACCTTGGAGAGTGAAATGAACCCTCGTTCAGACTCATATTGAGGTGTACGCATGTTTTTAGGACACGACAAAACCTTGAATGAGTTTTGTAAGCATCACACTTTCCTGATGATATCAAAATTACTACTTCAATTAGAATAAAATTGGCAACTGGAAAATAAAGGATGCTTTACTAACATCCATTTGTTTCCGTTCTCTGCAGACATACTTCGCGAACCTTCGAAAACCCTTAAAGTCGGTCACTTTGAAACCTTAGCTTCAGAACAAGGTAACTTTCTTGTAATAAAAGGACTAGACTAGAAAAGAATTAATTGCACCCTTAATCATCAACTTTGCCGTGTCTTGTAAGCTCCAGAAGGCACTGGAATATCAGTGAATGCTCATAAACACATTGGAACTGAAACTTCCTTTCCCTACCATCCATGAACCGTACTCGGGAAAAAAACAAAGTTAGAAAAATGTTTTAAACACCAGTGATGCGCATACTGTTCACGAAGGAATACTTACTTTATCGAATTTTTGTGAAAGGAAAGAGTGCAATGCAACCAAGTAAATGTTAAGAACTTTGGTATTTGGTACCAAACATGGGATATCGAGAACAAGATTATTTTCAGGATGAAGATAGATATGGCTATAGTCTTTCCTCTTGCAACCTAGATGACCAATTCAATGTTTTCGACACATCAGATTGTCGAAGAAGAAGTGGTCTATACTTGATCTTGCTGCTTTGAGATGATGCTAGAGAGCTTAGATAAGAAAAGTGGAGAAGAAACAGCACAAGGATGTAGAAATCATCCAAGACCACTTCCATATCAGATGATGTGCCTTCTTCTAGCTGGAGTTTGCTATGAGAAAATCAAACACAAGTACTGAACTAATCAAACAGAAACAGAAAACCAATCTGAACTGCAGGAATTACAGAAAAGAATAAACTATGTTGACAACAAATGCTAAATCCTTGGTAGATCAGAAGCAAACAATCTCCATCCCGCAAGAGAGCATAAATACTTATAAATTACGTAACTTCTTTTGATTAATAAGCAATAGTTATAACCAGTGAATGACTTGCATGATTCCAAAACTCATGTTACCATGCTCTGTCATACCTCTATATTTCAAATAAACTGCCTGAACCCTATTACTCTATTTTGCAAGATCACTCATTATTCTTCCTTTAGCTATAAGCTGGCCAAATCACATCTCTACTTCTTCTTCTCCAGGGTTTCAACAAGAGACTTGAGCTCATCAGCAGTCAATGGCTTCTCAAGGCACTCATCCAGACCCGCCGCCATAAAAGCTTCCTTGTCACCTTTGGAGTCCGGTGAAGTCAGTCCCACGATCATGCTCTTTACCCCCATTGCTCGCAGCTCCCTCGTCACCTACATATGCGAATACAAGGAAGAAATCATAAATTGAATGTGTAATTGACATTGGGCCTATGTATGTGTCAAATATGAGATAGAATGAAGAATTAAATAAATTTTACTTTCGGGCCATCCTTCATGGGCAAATCCATCTCCATGAGAATAATATCAAAAGATAAACCAGAACGGTGACGATCCAAGGCCTCCTTCCCATCTGTGGTAATCTCAATCAGGATGTCTTTTGCTACTTTGAGCTGGCAAAAAAGTGTCTCAAGCACCCTACCCGTGAGCGTGTCCTCATCCACAATCAACACGGATAGCTTTTCTCTCATCAATCCAGAATTATCCCGTCCCTTGCCACGTCCACTATAGATCCCAGTGCTGGGGCTCGCCATCGTCTTGCGTCACTGGAGCGCCTTTTCCTGGAAAATAAATTGAAAAGATTGAAGATCAAATGAGTTCGAGTTCTAGATGGGTTTCCCAGATGGAGAATGAAAGAATGTCATAGTATCCATCTCAATGGTGATGCAAGAATGAAAATGATGACATTGATCACTAAACGGTGAACGATAAAGAAGAATAATAAGAAAAAAGGAGAGAAAATATAAGATAGAGATCATTAACATGCATGAAGATTTCTATGATATAAATATATGAAGATCTCTATTGTATGCCTTTACTTTAGTGGAAGAGGAGATAGTAAACGAGAGAAAGCTCTAATCCTTGTCCTTTCAAACAAGCGCAGCAACTTAGGTGTATATATAGTGAAAAAGAGGATGATAAAGTTGGATTTTTTTACATGATCCAACGAGTTGATTCTCCATAATGGCGTAAACGGCATGATCAAGAAGAAAAACACACAGTAGATGAATAACTTCAAATTCAAATGTATGATTCCATCATGCCAAACAAGTTGTATTGGTAGTTGGCCCTCTCTGTTTTGGCTTGAGAGCTGTTTCATAGCATTTACCCTTTCTGGCTGATGTAGAATATCGGCGATGATTACATGGAAGTTTCTGCGGCTATGATGTCACATGGCCTTCTCATCGCGGGATAATACCAAGGAGAACATAACTCAAATCGAAGTGTTTTTCCCTGTTAGGACAGCACAATTTGCCTTAACGACCGAGGTAAACAAAAATGAAAGAGATTCATTGCTTAGGTTTTGACTAGGGTGCGTTTATCTCATGGAAAATTCAAGATTTGCAAAACCTTTTTTCAAAAAATGATTGACTATATCGCTTAGCAAAATCAGCCAAGAGAAAATGATTTCATCATTGACAACATTTTATGCCTAAATATTTTCGAGGGTGATGAAATTTTTTTCACTTATTCATTTTAAGAGATACAATCAATCATTTTTTGAAAAGCATTTTCAAATTTTGAGTTTTTATGCCTAAATTAGCTTAGTGTAGTTAGACAAGTTTGGGTTTTGCATGATCTAAAGGCCACGAGGGTTGTTGTGGGCTGGGCCAATATTTTCCTATTTGCCAGGCCAATCCATGAAGTCCATCGGCGGTAGGAATATCTACGGTTTCATTTGTTTCGTGAAAAAATGGAAAAAAAATAATAATCATCTGCATGTCTTTGTGCCGCAGCCACGTCAAGCTATGCTATCGTCGCATAGCTTGCCATGTTAAGCTATAATGGATCTGGTAGCTTGTCATGTCAACCTCTTCTGTTGCAGAGTAACCTGCACGGGTCAGTTTGTTGTTGCGTAGCCTGCCGAACCAGTTTTATAATGCCTTAGGATAATGTACTCTCCATCATAACACAAAAATACGACGATATTCAGCTCCATAATCTGATTTAATTGCTGGTTTCTCAATGGTTTTTCAGGAGCTGGAGACAACAATGTCATGAATGAGACAATTTGGCACCAGTTCTTCCTAAAATCAGTTGAAACAGATCTTTTAGTCTTGATTATTTGAACAACCTGGTACAGTTGCTTAACCCTTCACCAGCACTGGATGATTCATCCACACATTGGGCACTTCTCATCTGAAGCCCCATTACACTGAAGACAACCACACGAAACCCAAAAAAAAAAAAAAGGGGAAAAAAAAAAAAAAGACGAAGCTCGTACTAGTTATGCAATTCTTGTTAACAAAATCGATACTTTGCTCACTGCAGATGAAGATGTGTAACGGATCAGGACGTGTAGTCCAGCTCCATGATGGTGCTGAGGTTCATCGGGGTCATGTACTGGGTCGACCCCATCATCATCTGCTGCACGATCAGCCTGTTAGCCTTCTGAGATGGATGGAATGCATCCCAGAATGCGTAGAGGTCTCTGTTTGGGCATAAGTTGGACAACACGGTGCACAGCCCCACGCCATTGTTTGGCCCTTGGCCACAGCATGCTATTCTTGAGGTCACAAATCCTGCCATGACCAAAAAAGATTAGAGATCATGAAAGAATGGTAAGTATAATAAAACTGAGTCATTGGCCACATCACTTAGTAAGCAAATTTGTTGGACAGGTCTTAGTCTATGGCATAGCATTAGTTGATCGTGATTCGAGCCTGGCATACCAAAAGCTTGAGGGTCGGTGACGAAGTCCATGTGCATTTGCTGGGTGTTTGCAGCTATGAACACATCACTGCCCAGTTGGTTGTTCAGCCCACTCAGCATTTGGATGAGTTGGGGGTTGTACAATGCCGCTGCCCTTTGCAGCTCGGCCGAGCACCCGCCATTGGTGCCTCGCATTGCAAGCTCCGCTGGGACGCAGCCCAATGGCCCGGTCCCTGTCACAAGAACCCTTCTGGCCCCTAATCTGTACAGCTTCTGCATTAATGTTTGAAATAGGGAAAAGCTAAGTCAGTCAGAGGTATAACTATGATCTCCAAAAAATAAGTCAAACGTTTCTAGGTTAACGATGACAAAATTGTTACTAATATGTCACTACAGACAGTTATTTCTTGAGAGGTTTAATTGCAAGAAAAGCTGAAGTGGAATTACCAATAGAAGTTTGCGGTACTCAAAGATGAGTAACTTGACATATTGGGGCAGACGGTATTGTCGGGATCTGACGGAGTTCGGTACCAAGTAGTAGTTGTTCACGAAATCATTTCCACCGACCGTTATGAGAACTAATGCTTCATTTACGAGCCTCCGTGTCTGTTCTGCTCCTATGAGGCCGCGTACTCTCCGCTGGTACTCTTGAAAGTACTCAAGTTGTCTGAACATACGGATGATGTTTAGCTGCAAAATATTGGAAAACATGCAGCATCGCAGACATTAGTATTAGTATGTCGGGAAAATTGATCATTCACAGGAAAAAATCTGACTTCAATTAGAGAGTAAATGTGAGCATGCTTTTAAATCATTATCTGAAGAATGAAAATACTGTCACATTTGATTCTCAGGTCATGTTCCAGCTGGGCTTGCATGAGAATACTTATGTGATCTTCAGTTGAGGATGCCGATTACTTACAAATTGTACTCCTGTATCATTGAGGATACCGATCCCGGCTGAAGCAAAGTTAGCACCCACAAGGAGCCTTCTTCCTCGAAGGTCGGGGCTCAAGTACGGCAATGTGGGTTCTGACCCGATTTGTTCGCCTGAAAGATGACGGTCGATCAGAATCATTGCACTAACAGTTGGAAAAGGAAGAGTGTAGTAGTGTACATTAAACATAAGAAACTCAACTAATTATGTCCGGTATGTTGAGGCCATTCGAGAACCGGCCGGTAGGTCTGTGAGTTGGATAATCAATCCCATACGGGGGTGAGTCAGCACGAGCCGTGGTCGCCAAGTAGTTGTTATTACCACTGTCGACGAGCGAGTCTCCGAACACAAAGAAAGCCCTAGCCTCAGTTTGGAATGCATTGTCCAACAGGATCAACACAAGCCCCAGGACAATAAAGGGATTGAAAGATGATGAGCCAGCCATTGAACTACTGAGGTGAGAGGAACTCGGGACCGGCACTATTGGAAATTCCTAAAGGGGTTTGGAGGATGTGGATGGAGGACTGAGAGGTTGGCCTTTTTATATACTTTGTGGACTTCAAAACTGCCTTTTGATGTAAAGGACCACCAAGAACAGAGGTATTACGAGAGGTGGTTGTGCCTGGCAACTAACTCTACTAGCTCATCATCGGATTAATGCCTGTTGAACCATTAAGAAGCCAAGCGCTTTTTGCTGGATACTGTGATCAACCACCTCGGTGATGAAGCCAAGAATCAATATTGAGATACTCAATGATGAAATTAGAAGAAAAATTAAGTCCCAGAATGGACTTCTAATGCCTAGTGCCCTGCTCAAATTGATCAGGCTCTTTGCAAAAGCGAACCTAAGATACTGCCTGAAGTTGAATGCAGCGCCAAAAGATGGAGAAAGGAATATACACAATGCGGTGATTAGCCAAAGAAATTGTTCCATGTCCGTATCAGTAAATGCAATGTAAGTTTAGGAACTTCAAGATGTCAATAGTCCTTGTTGCCATGCCATTATGCCGACTTCCTATATGGCGATAAATTATAAACAAGTAGGAACAAAATCGTCTGACATAGGAAGCTTATCTAATTTGGGGTGACTGCATCAATCAAACTTCTTCATATGGTTGTTGAAGACTTCGGTTTCAGCCTTTCAGGTATGCTACTGTGACTGCTGGATTAAGATCAAAGTATTGGCAGTTCAGTTAAGGTGAACCCCGCTCCAACAATGTCAATGTTGATTGTGTTCCATTAGGCCTCAAGCTTCTCAGTGTGTTCTTATTCCTATGGATCCTCTTGTGGCCCTTCTACTTCTGGAAACAAAACCAGCATTCCTAGAGAAAAAAAAAAATGGAAGTAAACTCAAAATTGTGATTTTATAGGATCTTTAACAATCTCAAATAACGAGCCTCCAAGTATTTCCTTGACATTCTTACTTTTCGGGTTTGGCAGAACAAGTTGAAGAAGCACTGTCCTTAAGTTGCTCTCAAATTTCTCAGAAGCAACTTTTGCAGCTTGCATGAAAATTCAGATGCAGAAGCTTCACACCAAACAAACTAAATGGCCCCAGTTTGATCTTTTAAGCAATTCCACGGTCTTTTAAGCACTGTCCTTAACCAAATTATATGCAAAACCAATGCCAAAACTCAGACAAAAAGGGCCAAAAAAAAAAAAGCAACCGGATCTGAGATAGGAATGCCTGTCGCTGAAGCATCTTGACATTTTGACGACGAATGTGCACGAATATTTTTTCCATCAACTTGATCGGTATTGCAGTTAATGGATTTTAAAAGGGAAAGTCAAGCTGATTGACTTATGTGGGGGACACAGTGAAGCCCACAAAGCGTTAATTAAGCAGCAGAAGCAGCTCAACTTAATGCATTCCCATCAGATTAACTTGTTGACCTGTTTTTTGCAGCTCTTAATGTGTTACAGCGCATCAGAGGCCTCAATATAACCTGAATTCATTAATTCGACTAGGTAACTGCATCATTCATTTTTGCCCTCTTCCTTGTTTCGGTTTGTGCAGTTATTCTGTTCAAGCACATGATAGGAGTTCAGAACTAAAGGGGCGAACAGAAACAGAGCTTTGCTAACATAGCGGCTTTTGAATGACTAACTGTGAGCCACAAATTCTTAAAATAGTAATTCATTGTTTTTTTTTTTTTGTGTGTGGTCCAATACAGACTGTTAATCAATTCTCATAGGAAAATGAGCACTCACCTTGGTTGTAATGATACAAACTGGTATTACCATGTATGACATTTCCATGTTAGGATCTAATTGCCAATGCCTACCTTAAAAATGTATTAAGACCTCAAAGGGTTTACGTTGTCGTAGGCTTTGATCTTGGGCGGGCCTAGATGGACTCGGGCTAGTCCTTTTGAGTAAATAGTTCGGATGTATGGCGTTGGAACGAAAAAGCCCTAGCGCAGGAGATCCGGACCCATTTTTTTTCTGATACTTCGATAGAAAGATTTATTCGTCCATGATCAAAATAATTGTTAAATTTATGTTTTGAAAAAAAAATTGAATAAATAATGGTCAGGGGATTGACTCTCCCGACCGGCCGAAGGTCGTCGTCGAAGCCCGCCCATTAGAAGGGCATGCCTAGCGGGCCATTCGGCTGCGGCCCATGATCATGTGTACTTCAATTGTTTTCTTATACTGTGTGGCCCATTAAGGCCCGTTTTGTTTTTAAAGACTGTCAATATTTGTCAATGGCCTCTACAGATAGATGAAGAAAAAGCAACCGTGCTTGGAATGAGTCCTTTTTACTAGAATCCTAATTGATTAGAGCATCTTTTTTACATTTTTGTTCGCTATTTGTAAGAAGAATTGAACAGACTAAAGTTCATGAGTCGTTTTCCTTGGTAGCTGATGCAAGATTCGCCCAAAATCGAGCCTCTAAATTTATTCTCGAGTAGACTCTGATTCATTCATTCCATAATCAAACTAGTTCATCGATTTCATCCCGTGATCCATTTGATCTATATTGATTATCGATGGCTGGGTTAAAAAACATAGGATTAAAAAACTCGAAGTACCCCATTCTGAGGACATATAACCAACAGTTCATGCATAGAGATTAAGAACACTTTGTCAGGACCAAGTCATCCTTGAAAACTTCAGACAGACCATAAGACAATGCTTTGTATCAAGAAAACGATTGAAACAAGAAAAATGAAAGCCTCCTCTCAGACAACTTTGAATTGGTTAAATTTCTTCAGACCAGATGAGAATCAAGGGCCAGGACGGTGCTGAGGTTCATGGGGTCCATGTACTCGGTCGAACCCTTCATGATGGATTGGACGATGAATCCGTTCGCCTTCTGTGACGGGTGAAACGGATCCCAGAATGCGTACTGGTCTCGGTTAGGGCACAAGTTCGACGCCGCGGTGCATAGCCCGATCCCATTGTAAGGCCCTTGACCACAGCATGCCACTTTCGATGTCACAAACCCTGCACCAAATATGATGTCATTGGATGATCACGTATAGAAACTTTATTTTGCATTGCAGAAATTCTACAGATAAATTCAATGATGACTTCCCCTCCCTATCAAAAGTCTTTTTCCGAGAACATGTGCAAGACACTCGCCGTGATCTCCAATTGTGGACCGATTTAGGCAAGCTGTTGTGACGAATGCGAAACATGTAACACATCGATATGGAGATGCGCGTGTATCTAGCATATCAATCTGCTTATGATTTAGATTACCATAGGCCTGAGGGTCGGTGATGAAGTCACGATGCATGAGGTCCGTGTTGGCGGCTATGAACACCTGAGAGCCGTGCTCCTGGTTGAGCCCTTTGAGCATTTGGACCAGCTGAGGGTTGAAGAGTGAAGAGGCCTGCTGGAGCTCCGGCGCGCACTGCCCGTTCCTGCCCCTCAATGCCAGCTCCGCCGGGACGCACCCCAGTGGCCCCATCCCGGTCACTAGCACCCTCCTCGCCCCGAGGTCATATAGCCTCTGCAGCACCATAATAGCAATAAATAAGAACTAACATTACTTGATAAAAGAAAATGTGTAGGGTTATGTTCTTTTTTAATACTTCTATGTCTGTTTTTTTGTAAAATTAGTTAGTTAATCCCTATTTAGGTGCCCCACTTTGTAAAATTAATACTCGACCTAAATTTCTCTAACATTGCTCTAGAAAAAGGCACGGAGAAAGCTGAGGCCAAACTTAATGACAAAAAAGGTTAGACAATTGCGACGTTGGATGAAGGAAGCCAAAAAGGGGTCGAACTCGATCACCTCGAGGAGTTTCCGGTACTCAGAGATGAGGTACTTGACGTAGTCGGGGATAGTGAATTGGCGCGACCGGGCCGAGTAAGGCACCAGGAAGTAGTTGTTCACGAAGTCGTTTCCTCCGACGGTGATGAGCACAAGAGCTTGGTTCACCAGCTGTTGAGTTCTCTCAGGTCCTACCAGGGCACTCACCTTTTTCTGGTATTCCTCAAAGTACTGCAATTGCCTGTACATCCTTATAATGTTTATCTGCCAAAAAAGAAAAAAAATACACACTTTGTTGATACCAACACAAATATTACTCATTCTAGAGGTAGCTAGTACAGATGATGCTTACGAATTGTACTCCAGTGTCGTTGAGGATTCCGATTCCGGCGGAAGCAAAATTAGCACCGACTAGTAACTTCTCTCCTGTGAGCTCCGGACTCAGGTACGGCAATGTCGACTCAGATCCTAATTCCTGACCTGGGAAATTCGTCGCATTTTAGCTGATAAGTCAGACCTCGTTTGCATCACAATGAAACTGAAAATGTGCACGGAAACAGGTGGGAATGGAAAAACCTACTGATGAAGTCCGGAATGTTGAGCCCATTAGAGAACCGGCCAGTGGGCCGGCCAGTCGGGTAGTCGATGCCGTAGGGGGGCGAGTCCGCACGGGCCGTGGTCGCCAAGTAGTTGTTGTTGCCATTGTCGACGAGCGAGTCGCCAAACACGAAGAATGCTCGAGCCGCCTCCGCAAACGGGCATAAGAAAGTCCCCATCATCGCCGTGGCTAAACCAATCGCGACAAGGACGGTCGCAGGAGATGAATACAGAGAGCTAGCCATGGCCATGCAGAGAGTGAGAGAGAGAGAAACTAATGTAGTTCTGTGTTTTCTGCTTAAGTGAAACACTTACTTGGCTACGTGACTGCAATAATAAGATAGGGTTTATATAGTTATAAGTTGCTGTCCGATGTTGGAGAAAGGAAAAAAGGTTGGTTCCCTGGTCTTCATTTTCTTTCGGCATGCTTGCGTCACTATCCTATTTCTCTAGGTTGCGCGAGTATAAAATGAGCTGAGGTGACGGATTTATTACGCAATATATCATCTAGTGCTATGGCCGTACTAATAATATACTTTGAGTTTTGCCTTGTGCTGTGTAAGTAGGTCATGCTTCGACTGATGCTCTCGGTTTTGATTTAGTGTGATGAAGCAGGATTGGTCTCAAATGTCTCAAATCTCACCTACACAAAAAAATAAAAATAAAAATCATGCAAAATAATACCAAACAATGAAAGCAACTATAAGAAATTCCAAAAAATGGTCTAAAGTGCCCTTATTAATTCAAAAAGGACCTGACCAAATACATTTTATTATTTTTTTTTTTTTTTTTTTCGTTCTCTGTTTTCTATTTCTTTTTTTTCCCTTGTTGAGGCCGGCTAGGGCCAACGACCTCGGCGAAGGTTGCCCGTAACCGATGACCTCGCCTAGGCCCTCGTCGACCACGGGTGAGGCGACCCGCACTTAGATCTAGCGAGGGCCGGCCTCATCTATGGTCGGCCCTCTCGTGGGTGGGGCTCGATGTCGACTTTGGCGGCCTCCTCCAACCCTTGCCGATGGCCGACCATCGCCCGAGACATGCCACAAGTGAAAAGGAACGGAGAAAAAAGGAAAAAGAAAGAAAAAAAAAAAGAAAAAATTGAGAAAACGTAAAATAACAAAAATACCTTTATTAGCCCTTTTTGAAAAAAAAAAAAATGGGAACATTTCAAGTTCTTATTTGAAATAATGTACACTTCAAGACCCGATTATGGAATTTTTCCAAAGTTCAATGTCTTGACATTGAATTTTTGGATTTGCTACATAAATCATACCCCCTCTCTCTCTCCATTTTTATTATTTTATTATTTTTTTTTGGGGAGCGGGAGTGGCTTCAAAAAGAATTGACAGGTTTATATAAGGAAATCAATTAATTATAGGGAGGCAAACTCAATAAATATGGGGAACTAGGGTTATTGTGCAGGTTCACCTGCTTCTTAGTGGTTAGGAAACCATGCACATCAACATCATCTTCCTCTTTTAAGCTTCTCTCAAAGTTAACTTGTAGTGCTGCTTGTGTCTAACTTTTTTTTGGACGGTGATATGTGTAGTCCTGCACTTTTTTCGCATGTTCGACATTGCTATTAAATCGAAACCCTCCACCCCCGACAAATCGAAATTCAGCCACCACTGGCCGTAAATCGAAACTCGACCAGTGCCACTACAGACACCGTCGACCCAATAGCCATTACCATGCGTCTCTCTCTCTCTCTCTCTCTCTCTCTCTCTCTCTCTCTCTCTAAGGTCGATCTCCACCAATGGAGGGCACCTCCTACGGTAGAGGTGCATGACCACGCATTGAAGTCGTCTCGTCTCAGACTTGGGACCTAGATACAGAGCTCGAGCGCCCCCGCAAGTGAATAGGTTTACAAATCCTCAAGGTCATTAGGGTTTTGAAAAGAGAGATCTAATTCCAATGCTTTCGAACCCAACATGGAATGGCGTAAAAAAAATGGTTAAGAGGTGTTTGCATGGTTAAAGAGAGTAAAACTGTTCACGTCATATTAATTACAAACTAGGATCAAATTTAAGAGTGGCACCAACTCCTCTTACTTTTCCTTACAACACGAACTATTTTTACAGGTGGAAATATTGCTGCATTCATGGTGTTCACTTACATCATTGCCATGCATGGAAACCAGGTCATTGATCCGGGCTGGAACACAGAGTCCCAGCTTATATTAATGGATCCTAAAAAGCCATTGGGTCGCAATTTCTTCGAGCAAAACACACACTGACTTTCATGGTCTCCCATGGCATTGAAGTGTCACCAGCTACTGTGGAAATATTGCCACCTAAACTGTTGACTATAGGTTAAGCGGTAATTGAATTCCCTATTTGTTTTGTGTTGCACATTCTGGATATTGTGTTAATCTGAAGTCGTTATGGAGGTTGATTTAAGGGGATGAATTTCGTGTACATCGTTCTTTGATATGCGACTGACTTGATACCAAAATACGTTGAGAGAACAATGTGTGGCAAATTGAAATTTATTGCAGAACGAGAGATCCGAAAATAAAATGCAGAAGTCGGCAAAGGATGTATCTGATACATGCATGCATTGTCATTCGCTAGCTGTACCGCATCAGTCGTGAAATCAATACATGAGATGTCCTTTTTCGTCCATGAGACCTACTAGGGTAAAGGTAGAGAGAGGTCACACATGATCAACATCAATGAGCAGTCTTCAAGAACTTGACCTGCCCCACTTTCCTCTTTCGAAGCTATTATAATGTATGTGAGTAATTCCTGAGTTTCCACATGTTTATCAGATGGCCAAGGCTTTAGGACTTGAAGAAACATGGACCTAAAACTCTAAACACTCCTTTAGGAAAAACTCCTGATTAGGTAATAAATTTATTATACATTGTGTGCCAAGCCAACTACTTTACTTTCATAGTTTTACCTTTTACTTTTAGTATGACTTAGCTGGAGAAACAAGCAGTGGAACTACATTGAAATTGCTGTGTTTAATAAGATTGACCCACTTTCCAGGCTCTCATTAGTTGGCACCGATTGGAGAAGATTTCTAGGAAGCCATGCCTGAGAACCACTTCCCTGTGTGACAAACTGATTTGTAGTTGTCTTCTGAGAGGGGCAATGGTGGTTGTCTTTGGGTAAAATTGAAAGGGAGATCATTAATTTGTCAATAGGAGGAGTTTCCTTATTTATTCTTAGGGTTTTTTTCTACGGTAATATCGATTCGAAAATGCGCGAGCCTATGTAAAAGTACGTCGATAATGAATATCTTCAATGAATACATAGATAGATAATTTATATATTCATCACAACTTACGATAGTTTTATATATTCTCTAAAGTATTACCCATATCTTGGCCAACAAGGATGAAAACTATACATTCTTGGATATTCTTAATATTCAACTGTACTTATAGTACAAGCTAAAAAAGAAAAAGAAATCCTCATATGTCAAGTCAAATCAGTTAGATCAATTTAAATCAATTTGGTTAAAAAATTATTTGAACGATACCGAAGATACTAAAATCTATCTAATAAATTAGTTTTTCCGAGTGATGTGATACTTTATAGGTGATTATTTAAGTAAATGGCACTTTAAGCACCCGACATAATTTTGTCGCATCGCAATATACAAATTGTAGAGACGCTGCCTAAATATGCCCATGACATAGAATTTGTAGTGATTCACCAATTTATATGTAGGAAATGATTAGTAATTACATATTTGTCCAAGATATAAGCCACATTGTGACACATACGATCAAATATTGCGTAACTTTGATTAACTTAAAATTTCATATATGACTCGAGAAATAAACAAGAATGAGGATTATTCTCATGCTAAGTCAAGTCTAGTTAAAAGTAGGTTGGTGCGATCTAATTTGAAAATTTACGATTTGAGTCAAGTCGACCTTTTGATTTTTTTTCCTGGTCGGAAAAACGCTTACAATAATTTTCAAGGTGGGTCAAGAAAAACTCCACTAGTATCCTATGGCTAAGGCGGGTTACTGGATCCGAGTTTGCTTTTACCAGGTGTAGTTCAAAGGTGGATATGTATAGAGGTGTGCAAAACGGACCGGACCGCCCGGACAGCCGGGACCGGCCAGGTTGGTCCGATCCTTGAGGGGTGGTCGGTCCCCGGTCCCAATAAATGGAACCGGTGGCCGGGCGGTCGGTCCCCGGTTCCATGGTGGATGGGACCGGACCGGACCGCCCAAAAATATATAGAGATACATAAAATTATAAAAATAATTAGAAATGTTTGACTTCAAACAAAATAATACAATAATAAAAAAGAAAAAAAGAACCAGTTAACATGACCTAATTTTCCTAAGTCCTCTCCGCTTGCGTCTCCTGTTGCCTCTTCGCTCACGTCTCGCCTTCGCTTCTACGCTCACGTCTCACCTTCCCCTTTCCGCTTGCTCCTCTTGCAGTCCCGCTTATCATCGACTCGCCGCATCCTCTCCTCGTCTTCATCCTCACTTTTTCGCTTTGATCTTAGGTAAAAACCCTATAATCACCGAATTGGCATAACTTTTTGTTTTTCTTTTTTCCTCGGAAAGCATCTCTCAATTTGCAAGGGTTACAATCCCCGTTACTCATCCTTGCCATGTAGTTAAATCAACTGCAACGAGCTTTGGATTTCTTGCAAGAAATCACCACAATAAGCATCTAGCCTACAAAAAAGTTAGTCGACTACAAGTTCCCTACTACTTAGGCAGTGTACGATAATTTGCAGGATGATATTCCCAACAAGACCTCATGTGATCTGTTCAACTTCACGTTTAATGCTCCCTTAGGAACGGTATTCGACACTAGCCTTCTGCGTTTCCTCTCTCATTCCCATAATCTTCACGAACCGTGCAACTATGTATCAATACATCAGTAAATTGACTCTAACCTAGTGAATTCCTTTTTCAAGCACTAAAAAGTGAGATTTTCCCTTTTAGCGTCAGGTGAAATAGCCATGGAAGATCATTAATTTTTAGTTCTTTTGGCCTTTGAAATTGGGCATAATCTTCTGGTTTCAAATTTGGATTGCATTTTTTTTTTTTGGATTGTGGAATTCTGCTTCATTGCCTCTTTTTACCTATAATCACTTAATAGTATAATCAATATAAACATTAGAGAAGTTGCTCTTTGAATCACAATATTAGGTTCTGAATAGTCAACTTTGAATCTCATGATTTCTTGGAGATGTACTGAATAATTCATGGTTTTGCTTGATTTCTTCGCTCCATGTTGTTAGCCCTTTATACTTTGATGTTCGCATTAGATGCCTTCAATCTAATCTATGTTTTTCTTTATTCGGGTGATCAATTCATATGTCAATGGAAGGGCAACAATCCAATGATATGACGAGTATTCGGATATGGACTCATTAGAACACGAAGGTGAAGAAGACGACCTTATAGAGGCATTCGATTCGATAAAGTATCTCATGATTGTTCTCCTAATCCTAGTAAACAAATCTCACAAGCATGGGCTCACTTTCGTAAAGGAAAAAAGGAGAAAAATGGAATTCAAGTGTTTTGCAAGTATTGTGGGGCCAAGTATATATACATTGTTGCTAACGGTACTTAACTATGTTGAAGACTTGAAAAGGTGCAATAAGAGTCCTCAAAATGTAGATAGGAGGCAAAAATTGTTTGCCACGTAGGACTCAATTGACGATGGGGAATACTATTGCTAAATCTTGGTGATGGTAGTGCTAGTGTCTTATCGACATGGAAATTTGACATGGAACGTTGTAGGAAAATGCTTGTTCGTATGATTATAATGGATGAAGAACCTTTTTCGTTGGTTGAGCATATCGATTCCGTGATTTTATCGATGAGTTACAACCCTCTTCAATCACATCTCACGATTCACAGTTGTCTAGAGATTGCATGAAGTTATATCTTGATGAAAAATAAGTTTAAAGACTTACATTCCAAGCTAAAGTCTAGGGTTGCACTTAATCGATACATGGACTTCCTCTCAAAACTTGAGCTATTTATGTCTCATCGCACATTTTATTAATGATGATTGGAAATTGAACAAAAGGATAATCAATTTTGTGGTGATGACTAGTCACAAGGGCAAGGACATTGGGAGAATGGTTGCGAAATGCATTTACGAATGGGGAATAGAGAAAAAATGTCCACAATTACTATGGATAATGCTAGTTCTAATGATGTAGCCATTGGTTTTTTGAAAGAAAAATTATCAAAGGATAAGTTGTTGATCTTAGATGGTGATTATTTCACATGAGGTGTACGGCTCATATATTAAACTTGATTGTGAGGGATGGCTTGAGGAGGTACGTGAATCTATTTCACGTATTCGAGATGCAATTAGCTATGTGAAAGGTTCTCCCAAGAGAGCCGAAATATTCAAAGCTTGTATTGAGAGTGCAATGATCACTTATAAGAGTTCAATTTGTCTCGATGTTCCTACTTGGTGGAACTCCACTTACCTTATATTGGATATTCCTTTAAAGCTAAGAAAAGCTTTTGAAAGGATGGAAGAAGATGATCCTTTTGTCTTAACTGATGGACAATGAACATCCTAAAATGAAGATTGGGAAAATGCCAAAGCTCTTTCCTATTTTTGAAGAAGTTTTATGATGCCACGAAGGAGATGTCCGGGACTTTGTATATCACTTCAAATGATTATTTTTACGGGATAGCTTCTTTATATAAATCTCTAAAACAAGCGGAGACGGCTTTGATTCCTAGGGTAAAAGCTATGGCTCGAAGATGAAGGAAAAGTTTAACAAATATTATGGGAGTTTCAAAAGTAAACATGATGGTGTTGATTGCGTAATATTGGATCCAAGAAAAAGATGCATTATGTGCGTCGTTCTTATAGACTCATCTATGACGATAGTGCGAAAGTTGATGAGAGTTGCGATAATGTGAGGATTGCCCTGGAACTCTTGTTTCATTATTATGAGAAATCGTTTCCTAGTTCTTGTGACAAATATTTGGGTGGTCAACGTTTGACTCCTGCTGGTAGTAGTAGTAGTAAAGATCCTACTCTAACCCCGAGGAGGATAATAAAACAAGCTTGGTTTTGATGATTGGGACAAAGAGATAGAGTTCGAGTGCCATGATGAAGAGGAGGACCAAATATCGTCCGAAGCAAAAGTATCCGAGCTCGATAAGTATCTTAAAGCCAAACGTGAAGAAGGTTGTGATCTTAACCTTTGATGTGGTGGAATACCGGCCAAAAGTTTAAAATCCTTTCTTTGATGTCTCGGGATATTTTGGTTATTCATGTAACAACGTTGCGTCGGAGTCACTTTCAGACATCGGTTGGTGCTTGATAGCTTTAGTTCTTTGACTCTTAGAGTGGCAGCTTTGATTTGCACTCAAGATTGGTTGTGAGTAGTTAACAACCCAATTAATGTTGAAGAGTGCATCATGAATGCAAAAGTTTGAGTGTGGTAAATCACCGACATATCTTTTGTATCTTGTTATTTTTTGTATACCTAATGAGCGAATGCTTTATTTAATATCTTGTTTTTGTTAGATATGGATGATGCTCACTTGGAGCTTATCGAGAAATCATCTCAAGTAAGTGAAAGGAATATATATGGTGAGATTTTAAGACTTCAATTGTACTTTTTTGTTTTTGTAGTATGGTCCTACATTGGAATGACCCATACATCGTCACTTCTCTATGTATTCACATTTTTTTTTTTGCTATTGGATCTTTTCGGTTGGACTTGGTTGGATTATCTTTGGGAAACGGGTATTTTTCGTCATGTTCCTATTCTTTGCGGGCGGGTAGTTATGCGGCAAGAAAGGAAAGAAACTTAGCAACTAGCAAGGCAAAGTAAGAAGGTCAATGGAGTGCAACAATCAAGCCGATCACCATGGCCGAAAGTAAAGCTTCATCGACCTCAAATATGTCTTTAACTATTGTAGTTCCCTCCATCGGTTAGTTGGAGGAATCATGCCTAATCTTGATATTCTTTTCGTTTCCATTATGTAAATTTAGTGAACTTCGTGCCACCCATGTTTCTCTCTTCTATACTTTTTATCTATTTGTGATTGATTGAGGTTTTTGTTTTCCATGTTCATAATGACTTGTGAAAATGGCTTCTTTTCACATTTCCGTATGACTAACTATGTTGTACTACCTATATTTACTTCAATCTTTCATCTTCTTTTATTGTGTAAACTACATGTAGTAAGCAGTTACATTGCTTTCAAGATCCTTCATATTTTTCAATTGAAGCCTTACTTCTAAAGCATTAACGTGATGTCTTTCCCATAGCAAGATGATGATAGTCCAACTTGTTTTTTTATTCAATCGAGGTATAGATTGTAAATTAACATGCAATCAAGCATATTGTATTTCAAGAGTTAGATTTTTATAAGTAGCTAATATTAGGGTCCTTTGGGCCGGACCAACCGACCATCGGTTGTCCGCCGTCCGGTCGTCTGGTCAAATTTGGGGCCCCACCTGCCCCCCTAGATATGTAGGCTCAAGATTTTGATACAATCGTTGTCGAAAGAATATAATTGTGCCATGTACATTAATGGAGTAGAAATATGATGTGTTTAATAGGGAAGAGGCTCAAGAGAGATCTCTACATTCACGAAGCATTCTCGGTTCACCAATCTATATTTTACATATCATAAAGTTGCGATTAGCAAAATCACTAGAGGTGCTTTTGGTTCGGCTTTTCCAAGGGACTTTGGGTTTATAAAGTCCCTTGGAAAAAAGTTAAGGTGTTCTTCCAAAAACTCTTTGAGTCACTTAGGGAAGATGCCAATATTGCCAAAGCTGAAAGCCTAAAGCGAGTCTCCATTAGGCCGACATGGGGTCTCAAGGTCGCATTCTGGGGTTACACGACGTCGGGGTCCAAAAATGATGCTAGGTTGCGCAATGCCGGAGTCCAGATCTGGCTCATCTCGAGGTCACGTGACTTTGTCATCACCTTGCTTAGGGCCACACAACGTTGGCGGCCCTCGTCTAGGATCTAACCAACCATCTTGGCCCTTCGACGGCAATCGTCGAGGTCTCAAGATCTCTTCTAAGATATATCTAGCCCTTGTATGGTGTTAACTTCATATCTAGGTTCGCAGCCTAATTCACAACCCAAATTTAGCTCCTTAGCGGCGATCTCCTCTAGCACAAATGGCCCTTGCACGGCTTCGACTTCGTCTCCGACACATGTCTAGGTTGAGGCCCTTCGGTTGTTTGTGGTGGTGTTGCTCGCTTGTTGATTCACCCTTCGACACCGCTCATCGACGTCACCTCCAAAAGCTAGTGACCTAGGGTTGTCATGTCGCCCGAGCTAAGGGCTACTACTGGTGGTGATTAGGCCGAAGAGTTGGTGAAGCTAAAACATAAATGGGTGTTACGATCCTTCGGAGATTTGAGCAATTTTATTCTGTCTTTTTGTTTCTGGTAGCCCTATTACCCAGAGGGGGTGAATGAGTGATTTCGACTACTCTTGGCAAATTAAGGTGGAATTAGAATAGTCAAGATAAATTTCACGTGAACCTAGGGTCCGAATAAAAACTAGTGTTGTAACGAGATTCACTTGTGCGTAATATATCAACACGGATAATATGAAGGAGTTAAAGGATAGAGAGAATTGCACACATATGTTATTGTGGTTCGGCTTATTGTAAGTCTATGTCCACTTTCCACACATATCTGTCTCTTGGTTGGATTTCACTAGTAAATCAATAAGAGATTATAGTGATTGACGTTTGTACACAATTACTCTTCTTAAAACCTCTTAGAAATTACAATTTTAAAGCTCTTATTCTAACACAAAGAACACAATCTTAATCAGTATGAAATGAAGTACTACATAGTTTTTGTATTATTTTATTTTTGCTTGTTGATATAGAATCATGCATGTACTATTCAATGTCCAATTTCTCCAATTTCAAGGTTTCTTTCTCTCCATTTTTTTACAATTGAATTTTATAATCTGAAAAATCTCCTTTTAGGGAAGGGCTTTTCCATGAGTGGATGATTCTCTATTTTTTAATGGATTCTAACTATTATCTATTTCCTATTCTAGGTTGTACGTAAATGTGTGGAGGAAGCGGCATATTGATATTTTTTTTTCAAAATCAAAAGAGCAATTGAAAGATAAAGGATTTTTGAATCCATTTTTTATTATCATATAACGAGTATAAAATAATTCGATTGAGAAAGAGAGGATAGAGAATCCATTGATAAGTCTATATATCTCCGAGGTATGTATTCTTTTCTTACTAAAATACCTTGTGTTGAATGCATCGCACTATGTATCATTTGATAAACAATAAATCTCCTACCTTCTTTTTCTGTTTGGAGTCAAACCAAAAGTAGAAGCTCTCTTGGACCGTAGAATTTCATATTCACAACATCTTATCTTTAGTACTAGAATCCTAGTTTATACTCCTACACTTTCAAATAAGCCGTTGATGGTGTTAGGATCATTTGTCAATCAACTCATTGGACCGGAATGCTTCAAAGAGATTATGTAGCGCTTAATAGTACAATTAGAATTGCCATGATTCAATCACCCACACAACTAAATGAGAGTTTCCATCGAAGAGCCTTTGACGGTGTTGAAAGATGTTTTGCGTGATAAATTGATTTGCAAAACAATCTAATTGATTGACGATCAATACGTTCTAAATGTGAATCCTGAGCTAGACCAATCGTTGTTGCGATATAAACATCTTTGATATATTCGAGTGTGAATAGATTGCACATTCGATGAAACATTTCGAGCCCGAATACTCCCGGAGTCTTATTATATTCAGCATAGAGTCTTCGGATGCGATAGACTACATGAAAATGATTTCATCGATTCAATAAATGCAATGGAAGATTTTGTCAATCTTCAAACATATTAGGTAGATTTCTCAATATCTTTCTTCTTCTTCTTCTTCTCCTTTTCACTTCAAAGTTGCTTGCAAAAAATTGCACCCAAAGTGAAGGCAACTAAACTGTATTTGTTTTTGATAAACACACTTTGAGCCAAATATTTTTGGGAAATGACTTTGCATTTCCTCAAAGTTCAACCAAATGCAACCTAGATGCTATCAAAAGAACTGTACCAAATGATGTTCCAAAGTTTCGATAATGGAAAACTTTTCATTTGAGGAGTATCCTTTCGTGTACCCGGATAAACTTGGATACTTTGAACGTGAAGCCCATCTAACTCAAGAGCTCAATGTAACTCAAAATGCCCGTAGAGAGGCGATCTCGAGACATGATTGTTGATAAAATTTTGCGTGATCGACCATGAAAGACATTTTGGTGAAATAATCACGACATGGCGATGATGTGTAAAAGTCATTTCACGGCCAATTAATTCTGAAAAATGAAGGAAATGGTGCTATATGTTGACTATCGTGCTCATCTCTTGGTGAGTTGGCCAAACTTAGGTCAATTTAAAGGAATTAGGCATAAAATTGACTCTTTGCTCGATCGGTTAGAGTTTAATGCTATCGCTACAAAACAAAATTGATGTATGTGTGGTCGAAATGTAGTACTGTAGGGCCTTTTTGATTCAACATTTAAAAGGGGCTTTGGGCCTCTAAAGGGGTTCGGCCAAATGCAAATAACGTTTGGTTCGTTTTTTGGCGGACTTTAGGTAAATGTAATTGCATCTCCAAAGCTCCTCCCTTTAGGCTACTTAGGCAAGTTGCATTTTCGAGATGCAATTCCATTTTTGAAGATGCAACTTCTCTATTTAATGAAAATATCAAAACTTTCCCATTTTACCCATATTCACTTAAATATAATTTCAGCTTTAACCTTTATAAACATAAAAAAAAATCCTATTCTATGTCTACTATTACTTCTCTCTACTCTCTAATCTGGACCAAGGAAGTTTGCTCTCGCTCTTAACGGAAGGTGAGCAAACTTTTCATTCTCGATAGCCCCTCACTTTACCACTTCATTCTCAACACTTGCTCGCATCTTTTCCCTCACACCCGCCGTCGAGCTCTCTTCCCTCATGCTACTCTCACCTCTTTTCCCAAGTTAGAATTTTTTGTTTCGTTGAGCATGGACATTTTTTGTAGAAATTTGTGTTCATAATTGTAGGTATGGCTTGTTCCTAAGCTACATTGGCAATTTTCGTTTCCGATTTTGCAATGTTACTTCGATTTGTGGTTTTTATGATTCGGCATGCTAGTTTGTGCTTTGTTCGATTTTTTCTTATTCGATTTTTTTGTTCGATATGCTTTTGCTAGTTGATATTCACACATAACGATACCCGGATCGTTTTCTATGTAAGTTGATGTGCATCAACTTTTTTTGGTCGATTTCGCAACATGGGTATGCATTATATAGCAGTAATTTGTGTTAACCAGGAAAACATTGAAAGTTCTATGCAATGGATTTTCCTTTTCAATTTGTTCCATTAAGTGACCTGCAGTTTCCCAAAAGCATCACGTAACAAAATTAGAAGTAACTAAAGAACCATTAATGAGTACATCGAGAAGAGGGAAATTATAGATTAATCACATCAAGCACATGTAATTTATAATACATGCACTTGATATAGGTAAAAGGTTAAGCCTCCATATCTTCTCAAAATAGTTTACAATGCACGCACGCAAAGTACATGTTAAATATTTGTTAGTAATTGCTGGTTTCTTTGGTTAGTTTGTAGGTTTCCTCTTTCACAATTGCTTGTTCGTCTGGTTGTTCTATTTTGATTGGTTTCTTTGGTTCCATGTCTTATTTTTTATGCTTTTCAATTGTTTTTTTTTTTTTGCAACCGAGGTTTCTCACGTCTTTGTGACCCCCGGAAATTAGTTGTCCGTAAAATGCCGAAATTCAATAAAAAGGATTAATATTAAATTTCAGTCGGTATAAAATTCGGATAGTAAGGAATTAAGGGACGAATTTTGGACGATTCCCGAAATGTCGTTCGGTTTCGATTAGGTCTCAAAATCTCAATCACCGCGATTTAGGATTTTTTAATCCTCTTGCCTAAGCCTATTTCGAATAGAGTTTAACCGCAAAAATCAATTTTATTCTCGGTCGGTTGAGCCAAATGACTACCGGACACCCATTTTGCCAAATTACAAAATCGCCCTCGGATATCATGCATGTGAGACAAAAAAATTTAAATTTGAAGAGACCCGTAGTGGCCCTACTAGTTACCACACCAACCATTCCCATCCAAGTTAAAGTCAATCCTCTCTCTCTCCTCCTCCTTCTTCTCTCTCTTCTCTCTCTCTCTCGGGTGTTCTCTCTCCCTCATGATCCCTCCTCTCTCTCGTTGCTCCAACTCGCGCGATAGCTTTCTCCGACCTCCTTCTTGCGCAACACCAGCCCCCGAGCCACACCACCGCCGCCTCACCGCCAACCCGACCCCGCCACCTCACCGTCGCCGTCGGCCGCGGACCATCGAAAGCTCCCTCAAGTCCTCTGCTCTATTTCCGCCCCTGTGGAGTGCCACCGCTGCACCGGCCACCCCGAGCCACTCCCGACCACCACAAGCCTCTACGTTATTGTCCTTCCGACCACCAGGCTCCTTTAGTTTGCCGTACGCCGCCTCGGGCCGCCGCGAAAGCCTCGAAACAGATCCGACGTCGGACTACCTTGTTTTGCTCCCGCAGAATGCCCGATCGTCGGCTAGGCCTTAGCGCCGCTTCCGATCACCACCGACCACCTCGTTGTTCTTCCTCCCACCCTTAGCCACCACTACGACAATCGACGGCCACCGCAAAGCGGCCGGACAGCCGTGTGCAGCTCCCTCGACCGGAGTGCCTTGTTTTTGGTCGCCGCGCCCCGCGGGCTTCGCAACGGTTTTGACGCCTCCACCGCCGCTCATCCACCACCGCCAATGACCATTCTCCACCTCTCGTCGTCCCCTAAGGCCGCCAAAAGCCAATCGGCACCTGTGGAGCTCGAATACCCCCGACCGTATCTCCCATATTTTGGACGCGCCTTTGTTTTTGAGTCGCGGAATTGCCGACCTCTATTCTATTGCCCCTGGCCATCCTCCGCCGACGCCACCTACACCTACCTCGAAGACCCCCGACCTTGGTCGAACCTTCCCCAGGCCTTGGACAGCCCGAGCTTCCTCGAATCAACCCCGGTACCACCTAAATCCCTTATTTTCGCATCTACCCTATTCTAGAAGCCCATTGTTTACTCGTCGGCCGCCAATTTTTCGGCCACCGGCGATCACCAGCCCGCCACATCGGGTCCCGTGCCGCTGTTCGAAGTGTTGCCATATCCTTCGGACTACCCTCAACCAAGTTTGGAGCTCGTAGATCAAGGTTGACGGGGAGTTCGCCGAGTCGTTCCGTCGTCGCCGCGAGTTGCCGAGCCGTTTCGTCATTGCCGCCCGAGTTGAGACCGTCCGAGCTAATTTTATTGTGAGTTAGCCCCTAACTCTCGGTTAGGACGCTAATTGCATTTGGAATTAGATTAATTAGCTAATTAGGGTATTTATGTGGACTAATTACGATCGGGCTATATAGAAACATGATTTAGGCTAAATAACCGTAATTAGTTAAGTTGGTCGATTAGCTAGGTTGTCGGTGGCTACTTGATGATTAGAATTGATTGATTGTATTGATTGATCAAGAGCGAGCGATAGGTTAGAGACAAGTGTGCGATTGATTGTCAATTGAAATTGAAATTGTGATTAAAAATCGACCGGCTGCAATTGACAAATTGACTCTTGAATTGTTGAGTGTGAATGCCGGAATTGACTATTGATTACCGTGAGGGTCCGATTAGAGGTTAATCGCCCCAAATTGCTTGAATTATTAGTAGATAAAATTGTGCATTCATGTGACCACGTATGAGATGAAATTACATGATTTTGCACGAAAACGACCTTAGGCTAGGTATTTGAACATGCGTGTATAAGCATTTGACTAAATTCAAAGAAATGAACCGATTGGATGTCAAAGTGCTTGAGTGGTCACATAATGGAATAATTCCGACAATCATTGTCTTCTGGTTGGTCGTTCCTAATAATCATTGTCTTCTAATTCTTTGGATGCGCATCGGTCATTGTCTTACGGCTGTTCGTTTGCTCGGTCGTAGCTTGTGAATGGCTAAAACCTTTAAAAATTCATGTTAGTTCCGTGCCGTGTCGACAATCATTATCTTCGGTTGATCGAGCGAAGTCACATGGACTATCGAAGCCGTCACCGTTAGTAAGGGGAGGATGTATGGTCCTACTAGGGAGAGCATCGACCTAGTGTGCTAGACCTACGGGTCGTTGCCAATAATAAATGGATTACGTGTGGTGTCATGTGCATGCAAGTGATGTGATGCTTTGTCAATGGATTAAATGGCTTGGTTTAACTATTGAGAATGTCTGCATTGCATTATGTGTAGCTTTTAGAGGGTAAGCTTGCATGTGGTTGAAATATCTCGCTCTATGATATTGTGGTGATGTGAATAGTTGTTAGGACGTACGAGCGAATCAACGCCCTAGCCGAGGCTTAGGCGTTGACTCATTGAGATTTATTTCTTACCCCATCGTTTAACCATTTGAAGTCCTAAGTGATGGAGCCCGTGATCTTAGGGCATGGTGATCGAGTAGTTTTTGGGAGCAAATGAAGGTTTAACCTTACCCGACTATGTATCTTTTTGAGATCTTAGTGAACCGCCCCAAAGAATGGGGTTGGATATATTTATTGTAGCTTTGTAGGGTTAAAATTCATCCGCTTTGATCTTATGAATGAAATTGTCTTTGTAAAATAACTGTGGTGTCTTTCCTACTATTCTATCTCACCGATCTTGATTGTTTGGGAGAGTTGCACATTCCGTATGCGCCGTAATTGTATAGGTCGTTAGTGTACCTAGGTCACTATTATTCGTGACCTGAGGCGATTTGGTAGGGATGTCGCGGGCCTAAGGATCGGGGCGTAACACATGCAATGGATTATTCCTCAAAGTGGTGGTGGTATGAGCTCTAATGCTACATGTTAAGTCCCCCAAGACGCGATTGAGGAGATTCGAACTAAGAATCTCATTAGTTTAACTGTTTAAAGACCAAGGATTAACTCAACCAACACCTCATTGGTTGCTTTTCAATTGTATTTATGTTCATATTATGATAAAATGGCAAGTTCATCAAAGGATAAGGCATATTGGACTTTCGAAAATGTGAAAATATTTTGTAAATTGTGAATCGACGAATCATAGAGTCCTACGATTTCATCAATCGATAAGCTTATAAAAAAATTGTAATTACAATTGAAATGATTGAAAAGGATATGGACAGAACAAAAACCATACTACAAAAGCAATCGTCAACGACGAAGCTAGCCAACTAGCTAGCCTTCACCCACTCCCGAATGCCAGCATTGTGTTCGTCGAGCTTAGTTTAAAGGTTAGGGGAGAAGCTACTTTAGAAATGCATTTGAAACAATTCAATCTACCTTTTCATCCACTTTATATGCGAGCTGGTTGGTTAAGAAATGAGATAGATCTCTTTACTTGTATAACTTAGATGTCTCATCTTTTTCCAAAAATGGATCGCATATCCAATTGATTTGACCACTATGGGAGCGCTAGCTAGAACGGTCTATTCATTTCTTCTTTTTCCCCGCCCACCGCACCCGTCCATTTGGAGAGTCGATTTATGCTTCAAGGAAATTGAAAAAGGCAACCGTCCACCAACAAGCAAGAGGGATGAATGGATAGTCATAATTAATAAGTTTGAGGAATTAATGGGTAAAAAATTTGAAGAAAATCAAATGAGAGTAACTGATTGATAAATGGTGGGAGGATAAAATTAAGGTTCTTATCACTTATTCTTATACTTTTTTAAGTTCAAGTTCATTGATACAACTTACTAAAATACTCTAGTATTATAACAAATTAATTATAGGTTTAAGTCTTTTAGGACGAAAGGCATACATCATGATCTTGATATACTATTAGCTAGAATGTTGAGTAGTACAATTGCTACCGGATGAATCGCATGGAATTCTAGATAAGATTTACGTATTACGGAGGATGTTGATGCTACACAATCTAACATAGCTAATCTTGATGTATCCGCTGATGATATTTTGGAGTCTAAAGGTGGTACAAATGTTGTTGAACCAAATGCAACTCAAACCCGTAAAAGAGTGACACGAACTTCAATGAGCAAGCTTGAGAAAAGAAAGAAAAGAGAATGACCCCACAACAACAAGTTAGAAACCAAATTAACAGGCTGGTTTCCATTGTTGAAAGTAGGAGCAATACCGCATCTCAAGCGGATTACGGATTTGGTCCTTATAAGGACCTCATGCAATGGTTGGTGGATACCATGCATGATATTGTCCAAGATAAAAAAAAATAATGCTTTTTCACAATCAAACATTTTAAGGAAAAGAAAGATAATTGGCGAAGTCTTCATGAGCTTGAATAGTGATGCACTAAGGTTCAAGTATCTCAAGTTTGAGATGGACGAGCTTAGTCATAGCTAGGATGTTATAGAATCTTATTTATACTATTTACTATGCTATTTTATTTCCCCGTGAGATTTTTATTTGCTTTACGTGTGAATCCAATTTCTATTATTTGTTTTAATATAAGAATTGTTTTCAATTCTTGTTCTCTTTATGTGGTTGAGTTTGCATCTTTATGATGGTCGATATTGTTTCTCTTGATGGATGATCAATAATATTCCTTGTTTCTCATATTCTAACTCAATATTTTGTTACGATGTTAGGCGATTATGGATTCTTTTGAAAGGGAAAATTGTGAAGATGAGGAAAACAAATTTTTGGATCTTCTCGTAGCCACTCAAGCTTCTATTGCTTGTCGGGCAATGTACATTTGCAAACAACCGTGCATGACCTCATCATATAGAGGTTATGCATGGTTAAAAGAGTTGATGGGTGAAGATGCTAATATGATAAGGTGCTATAATATGTTTCGAATGCATATGGCCAAATTTAGTAATTTGACGCATGACTTAGTAACACGCTATAGCATTAAATGATCTAGGAATACCGATGTTGCGTAAATGGTTTGAATGTTTCTTTATATGTTGGGACATAGTGCGGGTAACGACTTAGCACGAAAGCGCTTTCCATGCCGAGGAGAAACCGTTAGTAGGCACTTTAGCTTAGTTTTAGATAAAGTATGTGATGTGGAAAAAGATTTGATCCAATCAACCGATCGATAATATCAAGAAGTTCCAAAGAAGATCAACAAAGATCGATGATTTTATCCATATTTTAAGGTAAGTTAAGATTGCACAAAAAAACCAAACTCTAATATAAATCAAATAATATTTGTGTTATTTGTTTTAGGATTGCATTGGAGCTATGGATGATACACATATCCCAACGGTGATACCAACGTACAATCAAATTCATTTTATTAGGCGAAAAGGAATGACAACTCAAACCGTGTTGTAATTTTAAGATGGAATTTATCTATGTTTTTATTGGTTGGGAGAGACAAGCTCATGATACCCATATCTTCCATAAAGCCATTGAAAGACGTAATGCATAATTTCCCCCTCCTCCTCCAACTTCGTTAGTTAATGGGTTATCAACTTCATGCAGCATTTACTTATTATCTATGTAAATGTTAATTAAATTTACATAATATTTGTGTAGGAAAATGTTATTTAGTGGATCCTGGATGTCCAAATTTGACGGGTTATTTTGGGCTATATAGAGAAGTGAGATATCGGGCATGTTTGGTTTAGCTTTGAGAAAATGTCTTTGATAAAATGCAAATATCTTTGGGCAAAAAGGGATTTTCAAAATGCATGTAGTGTTTGGTAATTTGTGCATTCATACGACTTGTATAGAACCAAATTGCATGATTTAGCACGAAAATGGCCATCAGTGCCAAGTCTTTGAAGCACGTTTGTATGAAGCATCCCGCTAAGTGTAAAGATAAAAATTTGACTCGGTTGTTGTCGGATGTGCTTGAATGGTCACGTAATGCATGTCCCCGATAAGATCGTGCCGTGTCGATCGGGGATACACGACTTGTTAGATGCACGTCAATCCGTGTCGTAGGGTTGATTGGATGCCGATTGCAATTTGTGACGAACCGACACTCCTTTTTGGAATGTCTCGCTATGTCGTGCCGTGTCGATCGAATTACATTGGCATAATAGTCGCCTTCATCAAAGTAATGGGACGATACTTGGTCCCGATAGTAAAGCACCATCTATCTATTGTGCATGGCCATATGGCATTGTCTATTGATAATTGAATTTCGTGTGGCGTCTTATGCATGCAAATTATTGTGATGCCTTGCCAGGTTGTTTATCGGTTGTTTGTTAAATTAAGTCAAGCATTACATTATAAATTGCTGAAGATTGATAAGTTTGCATGTGGTTGATTTATATACTTGATGTTTTTGTGGTTGCTTGATAGGATGCTTTGAGCAAATCAACGCCCTAGTCGGGCTTAAGTGTTGACTTAGTGAGATTATTCTCATCACATCATTTAACCTTGCATGAGCAAAGTGATGGAGAGGCTCGTCAAGTTTGGGGTTCCGTCGACCGGTTAGTCAATATCACGTCCCATCCGATCATAGGCACGTATCATGTTTGAGAGCATCACGCCACGACAATCTAGGTCGATAAGGGGATGCCACACTGGTGGCATATCTCTTTAAAGTCTCGGTATTTCGTGATTGGGATGGTCTCTTCGATCCACTCCGTAGGTTTGAAGAGCCACATAACCCGGTCGTTTATGCCCCCGTCTAGGATTCGATGAAAATTGATACTCCCGACGGGGAGATAGTGAACCCCGATACTGACGTGGAGGAAGAACCCCTTTCTAGTGAGGGCTCTAAGGCCTAGATGTGGGGTCGTCCCCCTTTTTGGAGCCCTGCCGATGTTAAGGTGAGGGTAGTTGAGAGCTTTTTTGGAATAGATGAGAGTTAACCTTACCCGATCATGTATCTTTTTGAGGCCATAGAGAGTCGCCCCGAAATATGGGGTTATATATTGTAATTGTTAGCTTTGTAAGGTTGAGGATCATCTATTCTTATTATGGAAATGAAATGTATTTTGCTTCGAATGATTGTTGTGCTTGTTCTTGTTTTACTATCCCCGTTATTTATATTTGTTCGTGAAAGTTCATGTTTCCACATGTTTTGTAAGTGCGTAGGTCGATAATGTGCCTAAGACTATATCTTTTGTGATCCGAGGGTGTCTTGATAGGGATGTCGCAAGCTCGAGAGTCGGGCGTGACATGAGCGGTGGGTGGCGACGCAGCGGTGGTGAAGGGCGAGCGGGTGGCGGGCGATGATCGATGGGCGGCGGTCAACGGTGTTGAACAATGAGCGATAGGGGTAGTGAACTACAATCAACGGGCGGCGGTGGTGGTGAGCAGTAGGTGGCGAGTGGCGTTAGATGGCCGGCGGTGGTGGCGGCGGTGACGGTGGGTGGTAGGTGGCGGTCGATAAGCGGTAGTGGTGGGTGGCGAGTTGCAATCGATGGGCGGTGGTGGGCGGCGGCGGTGAAGATAGGTGGAGGTGACAAAGTTAAAAGAAAAAAAATTAGTTGCATTTCGAAAATGCAACTTTTTCAAAGTATCTATAGAGCTACTTTGGGCTAAGGGGCCTTTAGAAATACAATTATATTTTATCAAAGTTGAGCAAAAACGAATCGAAAACTATTTGCATTTGGCAAACGGACTTTAGAGCCCCAAAGTCCTTTGGAAATGTTGAACCAAACCAGGCGAAGTAAACATGAGTGCACATAAAAAGTCCCCGAAGAGCAAGATTGATAGGAAGTTATTTACTACCATACCAATATAGTTCTTATGATGATGCTGAGGAGTTTAACACATCCTGTCTTTGGTATTTTTTCCTAAATCAAGGTGATAAAATTGATATATTTGAAAGAAGAGACATCGACACTACCTTGCCGCCCTACGAAAACCCCATGCCTCGCTGCCCCCAAAATCTCCCCTCGCCCCTCCCCGCGCCGGCGGGGCCTCAATCCGAACCGTCCGGGTCGGGACCCGACGGCCCATGCTGATCCATCGTTGGAGGCACAAACTCTCAAAAAATACAACGAGAAGCAAGCGACGTCCAATGGGCCTGGGCTGAAAGCCCGAAACCAATGGGCCCAAAGCCCGTCGTCTTCTCCGAGCCTCTCTCGACGCTGCATGATTCTCTCTCTCTCCCCACACGGCTGCGCAGCCGCCCTCTCCCCTGTCTCCTCAGCTGACGTTTCTGCTCCCTTTTGAGACTGCCATAGATAGCGTCACTCTCAGCGAAAGAAACGCAGCGTAAAACCCTAGCAAACGGCAGCTCGGTTTTCTCTTCCGAGCTGAACATTGAGGTCGGGAGGTCCTCTGAGCAGTGTGTCTGCTCCCCGGGATGGCGGATTCGCTCGAGCGCCTAGCCTCCGTTGCCGAATCGGTCTCCACTCCATCCTCCAGGGAACGCGTCAGGATATTCCGAGATGAAGTCCCGTCCTTGTTGAGTAATTTAGGTAGTTGAGCGTGAATTCGTTTCAGTTTGATTCGCATTTGCAGTATTGTCTACGTTTTGCGAATGTATGAATGCCTTGGGAGGAGAAAAAGAAGTGAGACAGAAGACTTGCATTTCAGGATTCGTGAGAGGCTTGTCGGCGACTTATGTGTGTTGATGTAAAGATGGTATTTTTATGTTGTTGGTGGCACCGTGAACCAATCAAGCGTGTGCGTTTATTGTGGGTTTTAAACGTGGGATGTCATATGCTATCATTGGCCAGTCCGGTTCTTTTCTTGAGGTCATTGGCCTAGAAGTCTTAGGAATTATGTTATTTTGTGCCGGTTCATGTCGAATTCTAGCTTTTCTTTTCACAGAATATTTGGATGTGTTGTAATTTAGCCTTCTGAGGCTGGTGCATGTTCATCAACCTGACTGATTTGTTTAAATAATCATTCTATGGCTGTGCAGAGATGTCTGCTGAGATCGCATCACAATTGGTAGAAATCATCTTTAAAACTCTGTTCCTGTATGAGGATCTACGGTCAAGGAAAGCTGTTGATGCAGTGATTGTGATGGCTCTGAGCGAGGCTGCATTCATGAAGTGTTTTGCTGCTACCCTTGTTCAGTTTATGGATAAGCTGCTTAAGGCTCAATCTCATGTGGGTTGTCACAGGCTTCTTAAGTGGTCGTGTATTCTCTTGAGCAGTAGTCAATTCACTGCAGTTCCAAGGAATGCTGTGTGTAGGGTTGCTGCAGTGCAGGCATCTTTACTCCCACTCGTTATGCAACAGTCGTTTCGGCAGCGAAGAGCTTGCAAAAAGTTATTTTTTCAGTTATTTAGTCAGGTTTAGCTCAATTTACTTTTATTTTTACAGCTTATTCGGCTTGAATAACTTTTTTTACTTTTTATGTTTTTTCTTGTAAGATATGATATTCTCCAGGTTATAATTAATTTTTTGTGGGTTTTAGCTCAATGAATTTGTTTATTTCTTATATTTCAGTCAAAGGACATGTACAAAATCTTTATAGAGGAATTACAGAATGGAAGGATCCCTTACAAAGATAGCCCTGAAATTATATTGTTGCTGCTGGAATTTGCAAGCGATAGTCCTTCTTTATTTGAAGAATACAAGGTGAGGACAGTATTTAGTTTCTGGGCCTTTACAATTGTTTTATCTGCTATTTTCTTTAACTTCTTTTGTTGCCTTTGTTTTGTCTTGATGCTTTGCTTTGGCCAGTCAGTAATTCTTGGTGTATATGCTAAAGCTGTTCTCAATGCGAGAGAAAAACCAGCACAAGGTCTTAGTGAAGCGTTTCACCCACTTTTTCGACACTTGTCTCATGATGACTTTCAAACTATCATCATTCCATCTGCTGTTAAAATGCTGAAGCGTAACCCGGAGATTGTGCTGGAATCAGTTGGAATTCTCTTAAAATCAGTCAATCTTGACTTGAGCAAGTATTCATTGGAAATTATCTCCGTGGTATTATCCCAAGCTCGCCATGCAGAGGAAGGAAGAAGGGTTGGTGCTTTGGCCATAATCAGGTGTTTGAGTCAGAAATCTAGTAATCCAGATGCTTTGGAATCGATGTTCAATGCCGTGAAAGCTGTCATTGGAGGTTTGTTATCCTCTTTGTCATTTCTTTTGGGGTTTAAGAGTGGGTTCAAATTTATGGTTTCATAATTATTTGAAATTGGCTTTGTAAACAGGGTCAGAGGGGAGACTTGCATTCCCATACCAGAGAATTGGAATGATCACGGCATTGCAAGAACTGTCAGTTGCTCCTGAAGGAAAGTACATTAAGAGTCTATCTCAAAGCATATGCAGCTTTCTTGTAAATTGCTACAAAACTGAAGGTACGTGTTGCTCCCCGGTGCCTGTTTTCCTTGTTCTTTCTGCCTTTTTATTTTTAAATTTCGGTATTGGTTGATATGTCTCTGTGCCTGCTGACATGTTGTTAGCATTTCCAATGTGCTGATGTCATCTCAAACTCTTTAAATGAAAGGAAATGAGGAGGTGAAATTGGCAGTTCTATCTGCTATAGCTTCCTGGGCAGCTCGATCATCTGAAGCTGTTCAACCAGATTTAGTTGCTCTCTTTTCTTCTGGCCTTAAGGAGAAGGAAGCTTTGAGAAGGGCACATCTCCGTTGCCTGAGAGTTATCTGTGAAAATGCTGATGTTGTTATGCAGGTGACTGGGCATATCGTTATGTCTGTCTTTTAATTGTTGGTTTTCATGTCAGACTTTCACTTAGGCACACTTCTGTGATAAATTTTCAGATATCTTCGTTGTTTGGGTCTCTTATCCAACTGGTTAAAACTGGTTTTACTAAACCAGTGCAGAGGTTGGATGGTGTTTATGCACTTCTTTTGGTTGGAAAGATTGCAGCCATTGATATCAAAGCAGGTATGACACAATGTCGTGGGAAAATATCACTAAGGAAAATCCTCATGTCTTGCACTTCTTCTGCCTTGTATTGTTTTTGGCTTGTTCTTGAGTTCAGTTTCTGCCATCTGCCTTTTCAGAGGAGACTGTGACGAAGGAAAAGATATGGTCCTTGGTCTCTCAAAATGAACCTTCTCTTATTCCCATATCTTTGGTAGCTCTCTCTTGGATCTCTTTCTTCTGTTTTTTTTTTTAAATTATTGTCTAATTTTAATGCATTGGCAAATAGTTGGATATGTCTCTAAATGTTAACACTGATCATTGGTCTTTTACTACAAGGTCTCCAAACTACCCGTGGAGGATTGCATGGCATGCATCGATCTTTTTGAGGTTTTGCTTGTGGAACATCAGCACAGGTTAGACATATGCAATCACGATTATAGAAGTTTGTATGTTTAACTACGGGGAAGACTGATTGGAATCAATCGGTTTGTTGTCTTGCAGAGTGTTGGAAGCCTTCTCAGATAGGTTACTAGTACAGGTAGGACAGGTTCCTGACATTAATCTTGTTGATGATATTGATTTCCCTCCATGTAGAGGAACTGGTTTTCATTGATGGTTGTTGATTGGGTGCAGTTGATACTCTTTTTGATTTGTCATCCCAGTTGGGACGTTCGAAAAGTGGCTCATGATGCTAGTAGAAAGATAATTTCGGCTCTACCACTATTATCTGAAACTCTTTTGCTTGAGTTCACCAGGTTCCTATCCAACATTGGTGAAAGGGCTGCTACAAGGTACTATACGGCTGTGATGGTTATGAGACTCTGGTGGCCTTAAACATTTATGTCTAGGTGAAATATTTTCTAGCAAAGTGTTATAGACAAAATGAGTGGTGATACGAGCGACTGCCTTTGATGATTTGAGATTGTTTGCAAATCCAATAAACCCTCTTTAGTTCAGTTACATGGTGTTTGCAACAGCTCTTTTTCTGTTCGGTGGCATTTCTAACTTTCTTCTTTAGAGATTTTTTGTCTTATAGCTGGTGCGTGCGAGTGTCGGAGGTTGTTGAACTTGGTGTAATATTTCTAAGATGTCAACCAACTTTCAATTTTTTCAATCTGGTTACTCAACTTTGCTTCTACTTTCAAACATGTCACTCTCTCTGTCCTTTTTTATTAGCGATCTCTAGTGAAAGTTGAGCTGCATTGGATTATATCTTGGTAGCTATTAGAGGAAAATTAATCTAAGGTTAGGTGATCATGAAAGAAATGTTTCGGACAAGTTTCTGGTGGATCCTTGACTAAATGACTTGATTGAAAGTAAACATTGCCAAGTGTCCTGTTAAAAAAATGGAAAGTATGAGTGACCTATTTGAAACATGGACAAAGATTAATGACCCTTGATACATTTTACATTGATTGTATAATCCCTAGTGACACAGAAAATACCCTGGATACACACTTGCCTAATGTTCCTGCGGTGGAGGTTCTGGTGAAGGCTTTCATCATTGTGTCCTCTGCAAGTATAGCAGCTGCTCCGAGTGTGTGCGAGCAAGTCATCCTCTGTGCACATCATCCATACATAGTTGGCTCCGCCAGAAGAGATACGGTTTGGAAGGTAAGCAGATTAGATTTTTTTTTGGACACCGATGGAGGTTTTAAGCATGGAAAAAAAATCAAAGCATGTGTTAGTCCCTTTTCAGGCAAGGTGATTTTTGAGAAATATCTACTGTATCTGGGATGGTGTATCATTATGCGTCAGAAATTTAATAAGCAGAAAATTCTATCAGTTTTAATATGTTTGGTATCCTACAGAAGTTTGGCTTGAAATAAATAAAATGTGTAAAGTAGTTGTTCCATAAAGCTCATTATCATGATTGGCACTTTGTAGAATAGCAACTGCAACTCACAGGATGAGCACTTTGCTCCTGGCTCCCTCATTTCACCCTCCCTTTCCTTTTTAAGGTTCTTCTTTATGTCTTAACAATATTTATTGCATGACTTCGCTAGGTTTGCATCATATAAGTGTGAGCAAGCTTGAAGCTCAGTCTATTGATATTGCAGTCATGGGGAATTTCTTTGACCTAGCAAGGTCAAAGATGACTATAACTGCTGGAAAGTGGCAAATATTTTGAAAATGATTTGGGAGAGGGAGGGGGGAGGGGGTGTGGGAGTTGTTTGGTGGAAACTTTGGCAAATTCCTCTATCAATAAATGAGATACCACCCATTAGGTTAATAGCCAATATATTGTGAAAATTTGAATGGAATGGCATGGGAGCTAACCTATTTCTTATGCATATTTTCCCTCAGATTTTATGTTTATTTATGCAGGATGCATTCAATGAATATGGCTTATAACTTTCTTGTTTGTTTTTCAGAGGCTTCAGAAGTGTCTAAAAACGCTTGGAGTTGATATCATTGGCATTCTTTCTACTAATGTGTCAAACGTGTGTAAGGTAAGTTGTGCTATCCTGATAATAATCTATATGAATTGGTATAGATAATGTTGAAATTTTTTACTGTGTGTGAAGGCTTTTGAAGGGTGCGTTTGTTTTTGCTTAAAAAAAAAAAAAAAAATTCTGTTTCATTTCCTCGAAGATATTATTCAAAATTATAAATGCAGATATGTAAATTTACAAGTCATCATTTGTGCATTCTGAAAGCTTTCATGTGTTGCATGTTAAATAAATGTCGAAGTGTGTGGGCTTCAAGATTTGCAAAAAGAAAATAAAAAAAATAAACAAGAAATAAGTAGCAAAAGCCATTTGAGGCGCACCTTTAATCAACGTGCTTGCTTCTTCTGAACTGTAGTTCTACATGGGTTGGAAAGGAAATGTCAGCAATTTTCAGTCCAGGGTCACGGCTTGATAATTCCTTATGGGGCATGGCTCGCATTGTTTTCTTTTGGGTTGCATTGGACCGTAGTCAGTGCTTTCCATTGCAAAAGCTTTATATATCCACATTTCTTGACTACCTGCTGATGGCTTTACTCTGTTTCCAGGGTTTATTGGGATCAAGGGGATTAATGAATGCTAATCAACTGGAACAGCAGGCTGCCATATGGTCATTGGCAACCTTGATGTCAATTGCACCTGGTGATACTTACTTAGAGTTTGAAAAGGTTTTTAACATGATTGATCTCTTTTAATCTTATCTTGAATGGAATCCTTTTTCTGCTTTATTACTGGCTAAACTAATCTCTGTTTTTCTTTTCCCAGCATTTGACTAGTCACCCTCATCGCCATTCCCATGATATGCTCTCAGAAAGTGACATACGGGTAATAATGATTGGCTGTCGGTCTTTAATTTGCGTATTTTTGCAAGGCTGCACTGAAGTTGCCATTTTCAATTAGCAATTTCATTGGATCTTCTTTTACCAGTAATGGAACTCATCATAAATGCCAATGTGTTGCAAGCCAACTATAATATCGAAATCATGCGCCAAAAATGATCAACCTGAGTTTGTGAACAAGACAAACTACCTATATGATCCACATTAAGGAAGAAGACGAAAAAACCTATATAGTATAAAAACGTTTTGCACTTTGGCATCCTCTTAGTTCTTTCTTCTTTTAATATGCCCTTTAGATTTCGTTTGACGGACCATTTGCCAAATCTTGCCTTGGAAACTACGAGCCTATGGGTGATGATTTATGTGGGGAGGGGGTGGGGTTTGGTTTCCCCCTACTTTTGCTTCTTGATCCTAGTTTGGTTATATTGTTGTTTTTATTTGACAAGCTGATCGCTTCTTTCCAGTCTTTACCCCCACCAATCTTGATTATAACTCAATACTGGTTCATCTGTTTGTGTAATATGTACATCAACTACATCCTAGCGCTGGATAGGATGATATCGTATTTTCCACCTTATAAATGGGCTACTAGATATGATCTTAAGGAGTTTTGACCATGACTGCATGTGTCTTGACATTCATTCTATGCATTGTAATTGAGGTAGTAGGGGGCAAAGTTGATGATATTACCCTGGCATTTTGGGAATCAGGGGTTGTAGTTTCCTCAAGCATTGGAAAAGGCATGAAAAGCTTTTGATAGTGGGTGGTGTCTTTGGGGTTCTTTTTCCTTATTTCCTTTTCATAGCTTTTGATGGTGACTGGTGTCTTTGGGGTTCTTTTTTCCTTATTTTCTTTTTGTATCCATGGGGGGAGGTTTAGGCATAGTTTTGTTGTAACGTGTGATTAGCTCTATCATATGTGTATACTCAGCACTGCGTTCCTTACTCATGCAACTTCCATTACTGGCAATATGGATAAGTTATTAAAGTGGTCTGTGAAGTGTCAACTTGATAGACTAATCGCCTTCATCATGTTTATAGAAGAGTTGCTATTAACTGATTTAGCTATCATGACCAGAGATTGGCCCATGGTGCATTTGAGTGTTTACGCTGAGTGTGGGAATTTACATGGATACAGAAGAAACTTGAGAGGGTGGAAGAAGAAGCAATTTCATCAAGAGTTAACCGTTCTGAGATACTGTGATTGTTGCTTGTGTGCATTTTTCGACCGATAAAATTACTGCAGTTATTGTATATGCAATTTTAATATCTTTTTCAGATGGATTCTGCCCAACTAGTTTGGGTTAAAGGTGATGTTGGTTCTCAGATGGATTCTGCATCAATTTAGTCAACTTCTATTATTTGTCATATTGAGGAATTGTGAATCCTCCTAAATTTTCTTTGGCATTCGAAGCATGAAAATATCTTTTAGTGGAAGTCTTGTCAACGCGAGAAGTCTTGATGGCTCACTAGGAGAAATACATGACGTTATTATCCAATTGAGTCTTTTGGATAACTCACTTTTGTTTTGTTGTTTTTGGATATGTATCTGACTCTTGATTCTGCTTTTTTTGGCATTTAGTTGTCTTGTATCTATCCTATTCTGAATTGCATGGGTTTTATCTATTATTTCAGATTTTCCAAACACCTGATGGAGTACTCTCCAGCGAGCAAGGTGTATATGTTGCTGAATCAGTTGCTTCTAAGAACACAAGACTTGCGAAGGGCCGGTTTCGGATGTATGATGATGAAGATGAGATGGTGACCATTAGTCATTCCTGGATTGTTCGACTCTTAGAGTTGTGTGCAGATCAAAATTGACTTGCTTTAACTTTGTTTTAGGATGATGTTGCCACTAAACATATTGTGAAGAGAGAGCCGGCTAATAGAGAAGTTTCTGTTGTTGGGAAACGTGATTCTAGCAAGCCGACAAAGAAAACAGGTTTTGCTTTCTTTGTGAGAATAACTGGGTTTCATGATTAACAACTTGTTTTAACACAAATCACCTTCATGGCTTTGATGAGTCCAGATAAAGCGAAAAGTGCAAAAGAAGAGGCACGGGAATTGTTGCTGAAGGAAGAGGCATCTATACGTGAGAAGGTCAAAGAAATACAAGAAATCCTAACTTTGATGCTTAGAGCTCTTGGAGAGATGGCCATTGCCAATCCTGTGTTTGCTCACAGTCAACTGCCTTCTCTGGTGCGTGGCCTATGATTATCTATGTGTATCCATGAGGACTGATTTCAGCCATCTGCTTGTACTTTCTTCTATCATTCATGTGAATGTTATCCCAAAGTTCACACTGGTTTTATATCCAGCTACCTTCTTGATTTAGTAAACTTAAGCTTTTGGAAATTTTTGCGTGATAATCGAGTGATGGTCATCAATTGATTGAAACAAATCCGACTTTCACTACATGTAGAAGGCTTCTCAAGTCCAGCATGAAACTTGTAAGCAAATTCTGTAGGATGAAATCAGCAATTTCCTGCTATTTTCCATGACATTTATTTTTGCTTGATTAGTGTTTTTTCTAGCTTGAGTTTTCTGACCATGCTTCTATTTATTATCTGTATAGCTATTGCTGCATGGGCAACTTAGCTGCATTTCTCATTTTCTTTCAGGTTAGGTTTGTCAATCCATTATTACGGTCACTAGTTGTAGGTGATGTGGCATATGAAACCCTGGTGAGGCTCTCCCGATGTATCGCATCACCTCTCTGCAATTGGGCCATTGATATTGCTGCTGCTCTTCGCCTGATTGTAACAGAGGATAACGACATGCTTTTGAATTGGATTCCATCTGTTGATGGAGGGGAGGCAAATGAAACTCCTTCATTGGGTCTTTTTGAGCGTGTAATAAATGGTTTATCCATGTCATGCAAATCAGGCCCTCTTCCTGTCGATTCCTTCACTTTTGTTTTTCCGGTAAGGATAGTGTATATCCTTATTAGCGTGCCCTTATTAGCACTATATCAATTTAATATGAGGTTATTGATTTGTATCCAGATAATGGAAAGGATTCTGCTATCATCCAAGAAGACTGGCCTTCATGATGATGTGCTCCAAATCATCAATTTGCATTTGGATCCTCTGTTGCCCCTTCCTCGGCTTAGAATGATTTCGGTTGCCTATTTCTACAACTTAATCTGCATAAGAGAAAGTCCATTTTCTTTCCATGTTGCTTCAGCTTCGTTTGACTTAATTTTTAGCTCACTATATTTTAGTCTCCTGCTTTCAGGTTCTTTATAATGTCTTGGGCATTGTTCCTACTTATCAAGCTTTAGTTGGATCAGCATTAAATGAACTGTGTCTTGGCCTGCAACCTGATGAAGTTGCTTCAGTAAGTTACTTTACTTTTTGTCACGGACAATCTAATGCATTGCTGGAGTTAATTTGTTTTCTGATATTTCATGCATTTCACAGGCATTATATGGAGTTTATGCCAAAGATGTTCATGTAAGGATGGCTTGCTTAAATGCTGTAAAATGCATTCCATGCATTGCTAGTCGTGCTCTTCCTCAGGACGTTGAGATTGCGACAAGGGTTTGGATTGCATTACATGATGCCGAGAAGGTTAACATGCTTTCTCTTATTCTCTTGATGATATTGCTTAACCTTGATCGTGCAAAAGCAAATTTTCTGTGCCTTTGAGCTACTACTATGAGTAATTGGGACCAGGTCACAATAGCTAAATCTAAGGATCAGGGAAACACTATTATTTTGTGAAATACTAAGAAGAAAAGAATCATGGAAGATGGATTTTACATATCAAAGCATCTTTGTTGTCTTGTGATCCAATTAATTGTCTGAATCGACGGAGAAATGATGTAGAGACTAGAGATGGCAATAACTCTCAAGTTGTGTAAAGTTTTGTGAACAAACATTGTCCTTCTCAAGGAATTCTGCAGTCAAATGTTTTACAGAAGTATAGTGTGAAAAATCAATGCCTCGTTATAGTAGCAAAATCGAAAGGAAAGGATAAATCTGTTTAAGAATCATATTTCTTGCAAACACAAACTTTCGAAAGGAAAGGATAAATCTGTTTAAGAATCATATTTCTTGCAAACACAAACTTTCTCTAAATTTATTGCCGAATTCATGGATTTAATGGGGGAATTTGTTTGTTTGTTTTTTTTTTTTTTTTTTGCATGCTTCTAGTGTAGTTACAAATTCTTGTATCTGAACCACCTTCCTCTGGTTGGCACCAGCCAGTAGAAGAGGCCAATCCATTCTGACTAATAGTGCGTGATCGTGTATGCTTGATTTGGGACCACTGTTTTCTCTTTGGCCATTTGGGCTATTGATTTGTCCTTTCTGAATGTATTCTTTGTTCACGGAGTCTGTGACCTCAGCTTTATATATCATCAGTCAGTTGCAGAAGTGGCTGAGGATATATGGGATCGCTATGGACATGATTTTGGGACCAACTATTCCGGACTTTTCAAAGCACTTTGTCATGTCAATTACAATGTGAGATTAGCCGCAGCAGAGGCATTAGCTGCTGCTTTGGATGAAAACCCGGACTCCATACAGGTAAGCCTGTGTTTAGATTCCCCTTCGGAGTATGGAGTCTATTCATCTTTGTACTAAAACGTACTTCTTCCAGTCTATATTATTTTCTTTTTGAATGGTGTCTTTATTGCTAGTTTTGTTGAAGATGACCTTGACGTGTCAGTTTCCCATGGTTTATTTTCAGGAATCTCTTTCAACACTTTTTTCATTGTACATCCGTGAAGCTGGTTTTAGTGATGAAAATGTCGATTCTGGTTGGCTTAGCCGACAAGGAATTGCTTTAGCTCTACATTCTGCGGCTGATGTGTTGAGGACGAAGGATCTTCCCGTTGTTATGACATTCCTGATCTCGCGAGCTCTGGTAATTTCTTAGATTTCACTGTGGAGTTGAGTTTGGATCATTGATCTTGTTTTCTTGGTTGAGTTGGTTCTTTGCTTTTCTGACGTCTCAAGATGTGTTTAGCACTTGGTATTGACTCTCGCAACACTGTGACAGTTGCTATTGTCACATTCACTGCGTTGTAGCTTCCAACCAGATTAAGCAATGGAGAAATCAATAAGATCCAGCTGTAGTGCCTTGGCTTATTTCGTATGTCTGAGTCATTAGGGGCCAGGGACTGTAGTTTCAGATAGCAAATGCTGTAGGGTGGATATTTCAAATATTCTTGCATATTCTACTGTGGAGATGAATTTCCATTTAATACTAATCTCATATGAGTAGGTCTTGGTGACACCATATGACATTGGTTTTAATGTACGAGTCTACACGAAATTTCTAGGGACGTGATGCTGGGTGCCTTGGACACATTTTAGACAATCTTCGTTTTCACTATGGGGCCTAGAGATGGTCAACAGTCAGTAGTATATATACTTCCGATGGAAATAATTCTGGACATTCAAAGAAGCTCCTCAAGCATCTGTAGGAATGCTACCCAGTTTTAATTAAGGATGTTTGTGTCAATATGTGTCCTGGCAAATGACACAGCTCTGTATATAAACTTAAGACACATGACATGGACTTGGCCAGTATCCAGATGTTGGAGATATTCAAAAGAATCATTCGAAAACATGTTGTACCAGGAGATTTCATTCTTGGAAAGTTTGAGAAATGTTCTTTGTAATCTACCTTGGTGAGCTTCATAGTTGTATAAGAACAATGACAAGTTTCATCTTATGACGTTTCTTAATGCTGCAGGCTGATCCCAATGCTGATGTTCGGGGAAGGATGATTAATGCTGGTGTTATGGTTATTGATAGGCATGGAAGGGAAAATGTTGGGTTGCTGTTTCCGATCTTTGAGAACTACTTGAATAAAAAGGTGGATCATGCATATATTTAATGCCACTGATCAGTTCTAAAATATCTGGAACTACTGAAAGTTGCTACTATCAGTTCTTTTGTACACTTGATGATGTCTGTTTGCTTTCTTATGTAGGCATCTGATGAGGAGAAGTATGATTTGGTCCGGGAAGGTGTTGTTATTTTCACTGGAGCCTTAGCGAAACACCTGGCAAAGGTGTAAATTAGCTGCTTTTTCATTCTCTTTACTGCCTTAAATTTTTGTTATTAAATATGCATGCACTTTTTGGAACAGGATGATCCCAAAGTTCACACAGTTGTGGAGAAATTGTTGGATGTGTTAAATACACCATCTGAAGCTGTTCAACGTGCAGTCGCAAGCTGTCTATCTCCTTTAATGCAATCAAAGCAAGTATGTCATTGGGTCTAATTGGCTGGAGTTTTTGTTGCTCTTTCTATTTGGATTATGGTTAGTCATGTCAGATAGCTCTTTGGTTTTTGCTTATTTCCGCTAGGGCATTCATGGTTCTGTTTGGAGGTATTTTCAACCCAAACCAAACTTGTTGACATGGAATAAACTTAATTCAAACCCAAACGAAACCAATAAAGTCACAACTCAATCCAAGTCAATAACTCCAATATCGATTTGGTTTGGTTCCAAACCCTGAGCCATCAAGCCAATTTAGAAGTATGAAGTTTAATGCCCACTACTATCTAACTTCAACATGCAATGTAAATAAACACAAGAAGCACCTATTTCTACACAATTATTAGAGAAAGGACTATAATCACAACTAAATCAAATTAATTGTCAGCAACATAAAAAATGTAATTTAACTAAGGTAAGAAGACAAAAAATCGCGGAACTCTTTCCTAGATCTTATTTTAGATTAGAAATCAATCGATGATGACCAACATGAGAAGTAGAAATCCTTCATTTAATAGTATAGATCAATCATGATAGGAAGAATTTATTTGGTTGGGTTAAGTTTACAAAATTTATTAATCAGAAGGAAATAATTTTGGTTTATCGGTTTGGTTTATTGGTCTTGCGGTTTCTTTGAAAGACATCTTCAGCTATCGTAGATAGGGCAGCAAGAGTTGGGGATGACGTCCTGGTGTTTTGGGAACATGGAATTGATGAGTTTTTTTTGGTTTTAATTCTTTACATGACTGTGTTTGTTTTCCTGCTACATCTGTTAATGAGTAGTGACTCTTGCAACATCCGTTAGTAAGTAATGATTCTTCTTTGCTAAATGTTTAGTATGTTTTCCTGGTGTAGACTTAAGTTTTATTGAGGTCCGAAGTAATAGACAATTCTGACTGAAACAAACAGGTAGTAGACAATTCTCACTTAAACAAACAGGTGAAAGCAACTTAATTATTCTAACATCTATATGTGACAAGTATGCCTTGAAGACTGTGTAGGCTAATTGAAAAGATTTTCCAAGTGACACTATATTCTCAATTTGAAATTGAAATACGAAGCAGTTTTTCTTATTACATTTCAAAAAGGCTTTTAGTAATTGTTAAGATGCGTGGGGGAAAATTAAGTTGTATATTGTTTTGGACTTAAATTTGGCAAAAAATTGTGCATATATTTCATGGAAGTTAGTTATTTAAGTTCTTCATTTCATTTTGAACAAAAAGAATTGTCACCATTGTTGTCTTTGAAATTCTAAACTGACTGAAGAATTTCCGTGAAGGAGGGAGACCAAAAAAATATTTTTATATTAAAAAAAAAAAAAAAAAAAATATTATTTTTTTTTTTTTAAAAAAAAAAGGGGAAAAAAATTATAAAAAAAAAAAAAAAAAAAAAATTTTTTTTAAAAAAATTTTGAAAACAAAATGGGAGGTAGAATGTCATTAAGAGAATGCTTCACAAAAGCTTCCAGCGAAATCTGAAAACTTATTAGCCAAGTGATACAGTCGTGTACTTTGAGATGATTCCTGTGCTAACAGGTGGATTCCCTGCATCTAGCATTATTTTGCTCCATTTTCAAGTAGCATATGCTTTCAGTGATTCTGCCTCTAAACTTGGAATGGAAGAGGAATTGATCCTATGCTGTTTATAGTCGGTAGTATAAAACTGATAGAGAACTGTATAATGAATGTATAATATTGCAAGAGCCACTGATTAGTTGATATGGGAGGGTAGACCGTGTAATGTTCCATCTAACCTAGGTAGTATCCACTTTTTACCTTTGAGTATCAGTTAATGGCAATGTGATAGATCGTCATCTAAGTGTTGTTGTTGATGGATTTGGCATACTGATTCTCTCTATGATTTTTAATTATTAAAAATTATATCTCTGTTTGTAAAAGTGATTCTTTTCTCATTATCAGTGGAAATGTTTGAAGATCAAAGATATTGTAGTTAATCTTTTGAGTTTTAATTTTCATGGTCCTTTTATATTATAGTTTAGCCATGTAAAATTGACAGGATGACGCACAAGTGCTGCTCTCTAGACTGTTGGATCAGCTCCTAAGGAGTGATAAATATGGGGAACGCCGTGGGGCAGCTTTTGGACTTGCTGGGGCGGTTAAGGGATTTGGGTTATCTTGCTTGAAGAAGTATGGGATTGTAGCTTCACTGCGAGCAGCTCTGGTAGATAGGTTGGTTCTCAGCAGCTCTAAGTAAACTACTTCGTTTTCTTACTTTGCTGGTCAAAGAGAAAACATCTCTTCACTATTTTGCCAAAATGTCAGCTAGAGAAGCATCAGATAATGAGAAATTGCAAATTCTATGGTGCAATCTTTATTTATCTTTGTGTAATGTTATATGTCTTCCTGAGGCACGACAAATATCTAGCCTATTAAGAAATCTCTAGTGGATTTCAGAGGCAACATTCCAATGAAAATCATTTATTACACTGAGCTGATGGACAGCTAGGTGATTTCACTTGCCTTTCTTCGGCCCTTGTCAATAATAAAAATCTCTCCATTACATAGACTACGCTTGCTGTAGACGTCATGTTCATATTGCTTCCCCTGTTTTTGCCTGTCTATTCTTTTCATACTTCCTATTATGTCCTGTTAAGCCTCTTTATTTTTCAAACGAGACCCAGTCTTTATATTAACTCGTAATTAGCGTGTAAATCATTGTTCAGTCCTAACCGTTCTTTATTTTATTTTATTTATTTATTTATTTTGCTCTATGGATCTCATATCTCCACTCCCATATTTAATTTTCTTTGTGGTCTCGTCCTTAAAGCTCCACTCCCTTTAGTCTGATTGTGCATGTGCATGTGGTCACATTCCATATCAATCGGTAGAAATCTGGTTACTTAACCAAAATTTTTAATCTGTTATATATGCTAAATCTTTTATAATTTTAATTGCCATAACTTCTTGAATGCTTTAGGAACTCAGCGAAATGCCGTGAAGGAGCGCTCATGGCATTTGAATGTCTTTGTGAGAAGCTCGGAAAATTATTTGAACCGTATCGAACTGAATCTCTTTGTGTGTTTTTTTGTCATATTTCTCATTTTTGCGTTATCTAACCATGTGTCCCATATGTTTTCTTGTGCTGTTGGTATAGGTATGTAATACAGATGCTGCCCTTACTGTTGGTATCTTTTTCTGATCAAGTTGTGGCAGTTCGTGAAGCTGCTGAATGCGCTGCTCGTGCAATAATGTCTCAACTCACTGCTCAGGGTGTTAAACTGGTTCTTCCATCTCTTCTAAAGGTGTTTCTTTTGAATTTTTAGCTACTTATGTCAAAGACTTGATTAATTGCATTATAGTATTTGTTTGGATAGAATCCTTATGTATGCCCTATTTTAGTTCAATGTAGTAATGATATCATAGATATAGATCAAAAATATTCTTTGTCAACATCAGAGAATATCTCTTACAGCCTTAATTGTTCTCGAGCTCCACGTTTTGTTCCTCTTTTATGCACATGTAATCTAGTCCGATGGGCAATTCCTTGGTAAAGTGGCCTGAACCATAGGACCATGTGACTTCAATTCATTTAGCTGACTTCAATTCATTTAGCTGTACTGTCTAAGATGTGATAAAAAAGTGTTTCCCTTTTGTTTAATAAAAGTATTTTTCATATTGGATTTCTGCTGCTGGTATTATTGTGAATCAAGCCACTTTATCATCTTATTTTGCTTATTCAGGGTTTGGAAGACAAAGCTTGGCGAACTAAGCAAAGTAGCGTACAGCTTCTTGGTGCTATGGCTTACTGTGCGCCTCAACAACTTTCTCAGTGCCTTCCCAAGATTGTACCTAAACTGACTGAAGTAAGTACTAGAATAACATAATGACGGATGTTCTCTTTGGAAGGTAGAAAAGCATTCATCACGTCTTTCCATTTGCAGGTTTTAACGGATACGCACCCCAAAGTTCAGTCCGCAGGGCAAATGGCTCTTCAGGAGGTTATAACCAGTGCCACCTTTGTAGTTGCAGCTTACACGATGTGTATTAATATAGCTTATCTTTCTTCTATTTCAGGTGGGTAGTGTAATAAAAAATCCGGAAATATCGTCACTTGTGCCTACTCTTTTGATGGGGCTTACAGACCCAAATGACCATACCAAATACTCCCTTGATATTCTTCTCCAAGTAAGTCTTGTGGCATTATTTCTATGCTTGAGGTATTGTTGGTTTTGTAGATTACTTACTCATAAATGCTGATGAATTGATGCAGACAACTTTTATAAATTCAATTGATGCCCCATCACTTGCTCTGTTGGTGCCAATAGTACATAGAGGTTTAAGAGAAAGGAGCGCTGACACGAAGAAGAAAGCTGCACAAATTGTTGGCAATATGTGTTCATTAGTTACTGAACCAAAGGATATGATCCCTTATATAGGCTTACTTCTTCCTGAAGTCAAAAAGGTATCTTTATGGTTGCTCTTATTATTGAGTTTGAGATCTTGAAGTCCCTGATGTATATGGCATCATTAAAATTTAGGTTCTTGTGGATCCAATTCCCGAAGTACGGTCTGTTGCAGCAAGGGCCCTTGGATCTCTCATCAGAGGAATGGGAGAAGAGAATTTCCCTGATCTTGTTCCATGGCTTCTTGATACTCTGAAATCCGATGGTAGCAATGTTGAGCGTTCTGGAGCTGCTCAGGGATTGACTGAGGTTTTTTTTTTCCCTTCCAAAAATATGATTCTCTCTCTCTCTCTTTTTTTTTGCTTGACTTTTCATTCTGGGATTTAGTGTCCAGATTATTCTCATGTATCTTCTATTTATTTTAGCCATTTTTAAGCACATGCACTTTGTTCTATTTCTGTTTTTTTTGCAACTATTGGAATTGCAGGGTTGTTGCAACTCATTAATTGAGTTTTACAATTACTTATAGAAAAAGCAGTGTCTTATGTCAATTTATGCAATTTAGATATTTAGAAGACATGTTTCAATCTAGTTATTATGCTGCTAGATATTTCATGCTGTGTCAAACTTGTAGGATGCTTGGTTTGTGGTAGTTACAATCTCAGCAAGACAATCATTGTTACCCTAACCTTTTCTGTCGAAAACTCAAAACTCTGTTCCTAAGACGACGTGTTTTATCTGTGTGAAAGTTTTTTTTTTTTTTTTTCAAATGGTTCTGTTCATGTCCATTGTATGGGAACCATTGTGCCACTGAGCTGACATTTACGCTTCATTGTCTTACTACTACTAGTAATTTATGACAACTGTTCTATTGTTTGATGTATGCATATGCCTTCTTGCTCTCTATGAAGTACATTAGAACTTGGTTCTTGTCAGCTTCAATATAAAGTTTAATGATTTTGGTAAAATAATTTCTTCACAAGTTGGCAACTCTCTTTCCTGGACTTGTGAGGATATAAACCCCCATTTTCCCTATTTTATCATCATTTGTCAACTGAAGCATCATACTGTTTCCTGCGAGTATAGATCTATAATCTCTCAGAGCTGTGTAGTTTAATAGCTGACATGTGGTTTGTGGTACATCCAGGTTTTGGCTGCTCTTGGTATGGCATATTTTGAGAACTTACTTCCTGACATAATCCGTAACTGTTCTCACCAGAAGGCTTCTGTCCGGGATGGGTATTTGACCCTATTCAAGGTGAACAAATTGAACAACATATTGTTTTCTTTCTAAATTTGGAGGTGACTTCTGAAGTTCTTGATCAAGTTACTCGCCCATAAATTTTTTTTTCCCGCTTTTTCCTGATTTTATCTATCTGCCGCTATTACATAATGTCCATGGGCATGCAATTATGTACTTGTGTACTATTGTGGAAATTGCAAAACAGGTGTGCATGTTCTATATCAATCATTATTATATTCGTTGTGTTGATGTGTTTCCTACGAATATCATTTGCAGTACTTCCCCCGGTCTTTGGGCGTCCAATTTCAGAACTATCTGCCACAAGTGTTGCCTGCAATATTAGATGGTACTTGTCCTTTCTCTTCTACGAATAGACATCTCATGCCAAAAAGACTCTTGTAGCATAGCTCTGAAATGATATTGTTCCATACTCTTACAGGTCTAGCAGATGAGAATGAATCTGTACGAGATGCAGCACTGGGTGCTGGGCATGTCTTAGTGGAACACTATGCAACTACGTATGCAATCTTGTGTCTTGATGCTTTTAAGACTGATCGTATGCTTGAACACATGAAATCTCACATTAAAAGCAAATGATTTGATATAGTGAAGATTGGTGATTCAAGCACATGTCTGGAGTCATCTGATATACGGTGCATCTGTGCATGCATAACTTTTTTTTGCATTTGGATCTTACAAATGGGGAATCATTGTAGGTGAATTGCAAAAGTTAGTAATTTTTGGCTTTGTGGAATAATTATCTTTCTCTAGTTGGGAGTTTTATATTTGTGTTAAACTTGCATAGTTGGGTGGTGTTTCATATATTTTGTGATTAAACTTGCATAGTTGGGTGGTGTTTCATATATTATGTGATTAACTTGCATAGTTGGGTGGTGTTTTCTCTGTCATTGGCATAGTTAACTGAGTCATTAGTAGATGCATACGCGGCATGCATATGATGTATTTATGTAATGGTCAAATGTAAAAATTCCAGTTTGGCGTACACAACTTACTATTTTCCGCTGAATTATTAAAGAAGTCTTTGCAACCTCTCATGACTTGAACCTGAACAACTTCTATGCCCAATATCAGGTCTTTACCTCTGCTCCTTCCAGCTGTGGAAGATGGCATCTTCAATGACAGTTGGCGTATCCGCCAAAGTTCTGTCGAATTATTGGGTGATCTGTTGTTTAAAGTAAGTCATGAGGAACTGTTACAAGTCTTATATCATTCAGAAAGCCAAATGCTATATTTCTAACCTTTTTGCTATTTAGGTTGCTGGAACTTCTGGAAAAGCTTTGCTTGAGGGTGGTAGTGACGATGAAGGTTCTAGTACTGAAGCGCATGGACGTGCTATAATTGAGGTTCTTGGAAAGGACAGGCGCAATGAAGTTCTTGCAGCCCTCTATATGGTTCGAACTGATGTGAGCGTATCCGTACGTCAGGTAATGAAGCCAAAATATATTAGTGAGCGTGTTATCTGGCTGAAATGCAGCTCTCCGTACTGCATTTATTGTATAATTGAGCATCATCTTCCTGTTTCATCAGGCTGCTTTACATGTTTGGAAGACTATAGTGGCAAATACTCCAAAGACGCTGAAGGAAATAATGCCAGTTTTGATGAATACTCTGATCAGTTCTCTTGCATCATCATCTTCCGAAAGGCGTCAGGTTTCAACTTGCATTCTGAAGCTGGGATTTTCCTGAAGATGTTATGTGGCCAATTTATAATGATGTTGCCTGTAGGTTGCTGGAAGGTCACTAGGTGAGCTTGTTAGGAAGCTTGGTGATAGAGTTCTTCCTATGATTATTCCTATACTAGCAAAGGGGCTGAAAGACCCTAATGCTGGGAGAAGACAAGTAAGATTTTTTGCTCTTATGTTTCCCATTCAATTTATTTGTTTTCAAGTGAGACTTTGCCTAGGGACATTCTTTACTTTCTTTAGGTCATTTTGTAGAGAAGGGAGGGGGGAGAGAGTATTAAAATTTGCTGTACAATTTGCCCAATTAAGATGAAACTGTCCGATTCTGATCAGTATTATTTTTGTTAGCATTAGGAATTGCCAATTGAAAAAATTCCCTTTCTAAATCAACTATTATTGTATTCTAGTTAAACTATTTTATGTAGAAACAGGGACATTAAATAGATTAGTAATTGAATCTTCTCAATTATATAAGATAGATAAATATAGTAAGCATATAGAATAAGGAAATAGAAAAGAAAAAGAAATAAAGAATGGATAGTTTTTCATAGTGCCACACACTAAACACTCTCAGATTTTGTAATGCCATACTGATCTTATAGGGTGTATGTATCGGTCTGAGTGAGGTGATGGCCAGTGCTGGTAAGAGCCAGTTATTGGCTTTCATGGACGAGCTTATTCCTACCATCCGAACTGCACTTTGTGATAGGTCAGTTTTTCTCTCCTTGTTTATCTCCATTTATTTGGTTTATACACTGCTATTGAAAACTTCAGTTTGCTCTCATTTCAATAGCATGCCTGAGGTTCGGGAAGCAGCAGGCCTGGCATTTAGCACCCTTTACAAGGTTCTTTTCCTCCCTTTTCGTTGAAGCATATTGTGAAGTGGGAACTTACTGAAATATTAATTTGAAAACCAATGTTGCAGAGTGCTGGAATGCAAGCAATTGATGAAATTGTCCCAACACTTCTGCGTGCATTGGAAGATGATCAGTCCTCTGATACTGCTTTGGATGGCCTCAAACAAATCTTAAGGTAAACTACAGGGTTATTTGGGTACCTTTGTTTGCATTCTCTTTCTCACTTTGGGGGCACTAATTTTCCCTTTATGGAAATCCAGTGTAAGAACTGCAGCCGTTTTGCCTCATATACTGCCCAAGCTGGTTCAACTGCCCCTATCGTATGTGCCTACTTCCTGATTGATTGATATTTTCGTCATCATGTCTCATAATTGCTTCTTCAATCAAGCTTTACTTGTGTAGTGCCTTCAATGCACATGCCCTGGGAGCACTAGCAGAAGTTGCTGGACCTGGTTTGAACTTTCATCTGGGCACTGTGCTTCCAGCATTACTTTCTGCCATGGGTGGTGACGACATGGTAAATTCATTATAGTCTCTGCTGAATGTTCTCAGCTCTGACATATCTATTCCTTTCCTTGTTGCACTTTATTTATACACTGGAAAACTTAGTTTCATGACCAATTTTCAGGAAGTTCAAGCAGTGGCAAAGGAGTCAGCGGAAACTGTGGTTTTAGTGATAGATGAAGAAGGCATTGAGTCTTTACTTTCAGAACTCCTTAAGGGCGTTGCTGATAGTCTGGTACATTGTTCAAATTTTATGTTCCTTCTAGGCTTGACTCATGTTCCTATACCATGACTCCTGTCTCATAGCGTATATTGCTGACTCTGGCCTCAGGCATCAATTAGGAGGAGTTCTTCCTACCTTATTGGCTTCTTGTTTAAGAACAGCAAGCTGTATCTGGTAGATGAAGCTCCAAATGTTATATCTACCTTGATTGTTCTACTGAGTGACCAAGATTCAGCCACTGTAGTGGTACGTTTTTATGACAACTATTTTTTCTTCTCAACAGGTCCTTGAATTTGTTATCTCCATTCCTTATTGTCATTGAACAGGTCTCGTGGGAGGCTTTGTCGAGGGTGGTTGGTTCTGTTCCCAAGGAAGTACTTCCTTCGTATATAAAACTGGTACGAGATGCAGTATCTACTTCGAGGGATAAAGAGCGTAGGAAAAAGAAGGTGAGCAAGTTATACATGTGGGGTATTTTATACTATTTAATTGGGCTTGCGGATTGGATCTTTTGTGAAATTCGACATGCTTTTACTTTCAGGGTGGTCCTGTTCTCGTGCCTGGGTTTTGTCTCCCAAAAGCTCTTCAGCCAGTGCTTCCAATATTTCAGCAAGTATTGCCTTCCCTCCTAGTCTTGTTTCTCCTTTTCTTATTCTTTAGCAACTTCGGAAATAATATATATAAATACACACACACATATAATGCAAGCCCTGTGTAGTTCTGTCAGGGCCATAACCATGCAAGCCCTGCGTAGCGGCATTGCTTATAATTGTTTCTGTTTTACAATTCAACAATAGCCACAAGAGAGAATTCCACTGGAACCAAAGCTAGGGCAGATACTGTTAGGTCGTAAAGTAACGTGTATAGCTGTTCATAATCTGAAATATAAGCCCCAGAGTTTTCAAGTAATGAGGAAAGAATATGCTAAAGCTTCCATCCTTTGCTTTTACAGAACATTCATCTGAATTCTATTGTCGTGTTTAGTGCTTGGTAGTAAGGTTGAAGATTCGATTAGGGGACGCAAACGTAGGTTGAAAGGGTTAAGGGAATATCTAAGTAAATAACTAGGAAAGATGGATTATTAGATTTTACGGAGGTCCTGATGAATAATAACACGTGGCAAAAGCGCAAAGGATGTATACAAACAACACCACTTAGTGGCAGGCTTGGTGGTTGTTATTACAATAGTAAGGTTGTAGGACGGTAGTGTCTCTTAATCTTAAAAAGAGACAGGCTATGGCAAAATGGCTATGGTTGTTATTTGGATTTTATCTCCTTTTGCAAGCAATCATATCATGCTCAGTTAAGGCACAGGAGCTTATTAAAGAAATGAATGAGAAAGCTAAGGAACTTGCATCGTCTTTTTTATGACAGTTTTGGCTGCACGCATCTGTTGACAGCAGTCTGGATGTGTGTGTCCATGATGTCTTTTTAAGGTATTTTACAATGTCGTTTATTACTTGTCCTGCTGACTGCATTCTTATATGAGGCACGGCTATAGGTTTTCCAACTCATGCTAATACTAAGACTTGCCTCAAGACTTACAAACAACTCTCGAGGTTTTGTTACCAATAGTGCATTTGAAAGTACTGAAGCTTATTTTTGGCTTCAAGGATAGTGGCAAAAATATTATTGATGTGCTTTACTAGCTCCTTTTTTTTATCCCAAGTATGTCATATTTGGTTGAGCAGCCAGTTCAGCCTCTTATTACTTGTTTTGTCCAACAGGGTCTAATGAGTGGGTCTGCCGAATTAAGAGAACAAGCAGCACTAGGTCTTGGAGAGCTGATTGAAGTGACAAGTGAAAAGGCTCTAAAGGAGTTTGTTATCCAAATAACAGGGTATTGTTTTCTTCGGTTTCTTGCTCTGAATAATCCCAACATCTGAGATCAAGTTGACTGGAATTCATTTTAAAAAAAAAAAAAAAGTTGACTGGAATTTGTAAATTGGTACTTCTTGAGAAATACATTCGTATTACTCTCAGTCTAATTTTTTACAGCTTGTTTTTAGTAATTTTTAAGACATGCTACTAGACTTATGGAAATTTTGGAAAGTTGAATTGAAATTTGCTTTTGTGAAGTCCTTTTGAGAAACTAGAGAATGCTTTTCTGAGTCTTAAAATCCTTTCAGTTTGTCATTCTTTAGTTCTTGATTGTGACATTAACAACTCAAGTAACTCCTTTTCCCCCATCACTCTTATTGTCTTGTGCTCAGCTAACCAAACGTAGTTTGGAACCTATTTCTTCTTTGTCTAGATTATTGATTCCATATTTGATGCATATCGTATCTCTTTGTCCATGGTTTAACTTTGTCCTTCCATTTGCGTGTGCTACCATCGGTTTAACTTTTTCCTTCCCTAACATTTAAACTGCATATGGATGCAGGCCACTTATTCGGATAATAGGTGATCGGTTTCCTTGGCAAGTGAAAAGTGCAATATTATCCACTCTGAGCATCATACTAAGAAAGGGAGGATTGGCTCTGAAACCTTTTCTTCCTCAGCTGCAAACAACTTTTGTCAAATGTCTCCAGGACAACACAAGGTAGGGACAATGCATTGTATGTTATTCTTGCAGGGAATGCCTTTGTTTTGGAGGAACGTTCCTCTCCCTCTTGTTGTGGATCTTGCTTTTGCATTTTTTACTTGATGTTCTCCATGTTGACACACCTTCAAATTAATCAGGACTGTCCGCTCCAGTGCTGCCCTTGCACTTGGAAAGCTCAGTGCACTCAGTCCCAGGATTGACCCTTTGGTCGGTGACCTGTTGTCCAACTTGCAGGTAATGCTTGTTGTCTTTCTTGATGCACAATGTCCTGGAAAGACTATTATATAACAGAGTGAATCTGGACCGGCCTCAGGTTTCAGATGCTGGAATTAGGGAGGCCAATTTGACTGCTTTAAAAGGTGTGGTGAAGTATGCTGGAATGAATGTGAGTAGTGCTGTCAAAACTAGGGTGTACATGCTCCTAAAAGATATGATTCATCACGATGATGATCAAGTTCGAATATCTGGTGCAGACATATTGGGCATCATATCTCAGGTCTGTTATAAGTACAGCAGGCCATTTTATTTATTATTATTTTATTTTTATGTCCTCCATGCTGTGTCTTGTTATCTTTAAGACTGAGACAAACTGTGAACTTGGCCATGGAGTTGTTCTTGGATACTCTTCATACTTGGTTAATCACTTTACTGGTTTTCAGAGTCAAGCTTTTCATAATGCATGGATGGACTTGCCTTGGTTTTATAGTTATATTTCGTGACCATTCATCCTTCTGATGTTGATAATATAGTACATGGAAGATGCCCAGCTGAATGATCTTATTGAAGAACTCCTGACATTGGGTTCTTCTTCAAGCTGGTCCGCAAGGCATGGATCAGTGCTTACGATGGCATCAATGCTCCGGCATAATCCTTCGGCCATCTGTGGATTGCCATCATTCCTGTCTGCTATTGACTTACTTAAAGGCGGTATAACCGATGAGAAGGTGGTTTCATTCTGCAAAACCTAAACTTACCTATTTGATATTTCACTCATACAAATCTCTGACATACTTTCTCTCTCTTAGTTTCCTATTCGTGAAACATCAACCAAAGCCTTGGGAAGACTACTACTACATCAAAGTCAAACTGATCAGAGTAACATCAGTGCACATTCAGATATTATGTTGTTCATTGTATCTGCTCTGCGCGATGATTCCAGTGAAGTTCGAAGAAGGGCATTATCCTCTCTAAAATCTGTTGCAAAGGTACATACAGTTTTTCATTGAGTACCTATCTCTTGTTTACTGCAAAGTTAAATGTGCTCACAGGACTTGTCTTTCTTGCAGGTAAATCCCACAATATTATTGGCCAATCTTTCAATTGTTGGCCCTGCACTTGCGGAATGTTTAAAGGATGCCAGTACTCCAGTGAGAGTTGCTGCAGAGAGATGTTGTCTGCACGCCTTCCAATTGACGAAGAGTACTCTCTTTTACCTCTCTTTTCTGTTTTGAAATAATCTCCCATTAATAAGATGTGCGTTAGTTCAATTCGTCCTCCCTTTTTCTCTTCCAGAAATTGAACTAGCACCACTTCTTCTAACACGGCATTCTTCAATACAGGTACTGAAAATGTTCAAGCTGCACAAAAATACATCACTGGTCTAGATGCTAGAAGGATATCCAAGTTACCTGAACAGAGGTATATCTTTTTTTTTTTTTTCACAGTGGCATGTCATTGCTATCTCCTTCATGACTTCAACCGAGCTTAAGTATTTTGTTGCTATTGTTTGCTTTGGTGGTTTCAGTAGAGATCTATGAAAATGGCCGCTCTTGAATGTGTTCACTAGCCATAGTATCTTCTAATTAACCATGTTGCAATTCGTCCCATGAGGTACAGCTTTTTTATGTAACAGGCACATCCAGAACTTGCTTCACCATGTTAAAAAGTCATCATGACAGTCCTGTCTGTGTGTTCAATTGGCAGTTGCATTTATGGCCTTTTCCTTCTCATTGAATTCCTCTTTCTATCGACTAGTGATCAAAAAAAAAATATTGGCACCAAAATGAGCGTCGTGCACAAAATCGGCACTCCATGTGTCCTTTTGCCTAAACAATGCATCCATATATTTTCCGGATAAAAAGTCGCAGGTTTTTCTTTTTCTTGGCAACTTACTAGCTTGTCATCATTTTGTTGCATTCTTTAATCAGAGCTTCGCCTGCTAGTGCTTGAGTGAAACTCTTTAGTACATCGGCATGCTTTAACAATCGTTTTGTTCTCTTGTTTTCGTTCATATGAAGTAGAATCTAATTATCGATGTGTCATGTTGTCGCTTTTTTATGACGATGTTAACTCACCTAAGTTGGTTGCCTCAACTTTCTGATGGTTCTAAATATTTGATATGCAGTGATAGTGAAGGCAGCGAAGATGATGGGACAAGTGGCTAAAATTTTGTTTGCTTGTCCTCTTTATTTTATGATCCTGTTTATACATGGTTGGCAAGATTTATACAAGGATGGATTCCGCAGCCAAATTCTGCAGCACCTTGACATCCCAAGGAGGTGTGGACCGACACCACGAGAGATGTCCTCCTGGTGTTTTACCCTTATCAGGTCAGTTTGCCTCAAGACTCGGTGGGCGATCAAATGCTCGGTCGACAACAAATGGCATGCATGTGATACCCGTTGTTTGTACCTTCTTGAGTAGGTATTGCCAATTAAGGGGTGCATAATTTTTCCTTGGATTATGCGCACCGATGTTTTCCCAGGTGTTCGGTTTTGATTCCACATCAAAGAGTTTTTCAGCCATTCTCCATGGCTATTACCGGTCACTGTACCAACACAGTTTTTGATAGCAAGTGTAAACTTGGGAACTACTGGCTAACCCCTTTTACAATTTCATAGTTTCCCCTTTGCCCAATGATTTTTTCACGGCATGCAGAGGATGATTTTGCTGTCGTTGTGAAGCCGAAAGACTTGAGACATGGCTTGATGATCAATTTTTCTTTTGCCTTTTGGGTTGGTACCAACTGCGAGATCTATGCGGTTATCTTCCCTTAGCCGTCAAAGGAGGTATTGTGTACACACGTTCTCATCTTGCCTTTAAAGCGAGCTCCTTTTTGAGTGGCTTCTACAGCCTGTACGTGCTGTGTCTCATCGTAAGGTGAAACGATGATATCAAAGGCGTTAATCTCGTTCAATGATGGTAGTGTACAAGGTGAAACGATGATATCGAAGGTGTTAAATCTTGTCCGCCGATGGTATGGTACAAATCAGGCTTCAAACCTGAATTTCATCTCGCAGTTGCGCTGGGTGGCAGTAGTTCATGAATTTCGACAGCGAGGAAGCTGGTGGTTCTGGCTTAACTCTTTACCTTATCATAAGGTATCCCATCCCTTCGAGTCCTACAATGCCTGGTCGATTTCGATGCTGGACATTATCCAGTCAAACTTCCAGAGTCCCAGGCGACGAAGTCTAGGCTGACGACCAAATTTGTCTTCAATGGGAGGAGAAGAAGCGTTCGAGATTCGAGAATAGAAAGACCGCCACATTTATTGTGAACCTCAAAACTTAGAAATTTTTTATTCGTGACAGATCATTTTTAACTGTTGCACGAATTTAATGACTCAACGTTCCCTAAGATGCACACCCACATGAAGAATCAAATATAATAATATTCAAAGTGAAAACAGCCAGCATAGAAGCCTCCCCAATACATTGGAATCCCAGTTTCGAAGACCTAATTTTCCTTCCTTGGGTTTCATCAACCTCAAAAGTCCAAAGCCCTAGATGCTCGTTTCTCTCCTAATGTATATTAAAAAAAAAACCACACATAATATAATAGCTACAAAACAAGGCCTCGTATGACTTCCTAGCTCTCTATTTTGATTAGTCATGCTAAATTATTGTACGTGCATGGTCAAACCGCTTAGGCGAGCGCATTTTGAGATGAGTGGAAAAAAAAATTGCTGGAGCTCTAATCGGATTACAACTAACTCGATGCGTGAGACCGTTCAATACAAACATGTCGATGTTAATTTCCCGTCTCTTGTCATAAGTTCAAATCACCACACGAGTCTCCGGATTGCACTTGGGACTAAAATCTTGTAAAGTTTCGACTTGGTAAATACATAGTTCAGTCTCTTTATGTTTACGTACTAACGTACATTCTTTCTTAAAAGGACAAAAAATAAAATAAAAAAATATATGTTATGATCGTATTTATTGCAAACCAGGCCACTTCTCAAATGACACCTGTTTCAAGAAATATCTTATGATTATTTCTTCTGTGTTTTTTTTTGTTTCCATCTGTACCAACACTGTAAATGAATTGAATCCAATGGCGTAAATGTGTTCAAACGCTGACGATGAGTTACGGCTCTCTTCTTGCACCGCATTCAATATGAATATTTGAATTGAAACTAAGTATAAGGACGTGCACTCTCATTATTTTTGGCTTTTGTTCTTTCCCTGAAGGTGGTGACATATCATCTTCACATTTGGCTACATACACACCTACATTTTAGGTAGAGGAGGAGGCGGAGGAGGGAGAGATGTGGGTCAGCACCACGTGGCATCAACCGAATGTGGGAGGGAGGCATACAAATTGGGTTGGTGCTTTGGACCTTTGGAGAGAGAGAGAGAGAGAGAGAGAGAGAAAAGGGTGGGAGAAAAGGAGAGGGGGAGAGAGCTTGAGCAGGCGGGGAATGGAGAAGAGCCTGGGAAGGGAAGGAAAATGAGAGGGAGGGAAGAGAGTTTTAGAGGCAGAGAGAGAGAGTATTAATGGCAAAGCATATTGGGGCAGATGCAAGCATTGAAGGAGTGCAATAAAAGGCTTGGGCTGTTGAATGAGTTAGGGGGTAGGTTTGAGTTTTTATAATTGCCTCTCTTCTGATCTCTCTCTCTCTCTCTTTGAAAACCCCAGAAAGGAAGAGCTTTGAACTCTCTCTCTTTTCATTTTCTCTCGTTTGGCCTTGGGGGAGGGGGGTGCAACTCCAAAGCAAATGCCCCCAAGAACACACAAGTGATTGAACTCAACACAGGCACACTAAATACTGAATCAGATACTGCAGCAGAGAGGGCAATGATGGTCTTCTTTGGTTTAGCTGCATATCCTCATTTAATCTCAGCCCCCACCTTTCCTTCTCACCATTAACTCTCTCTCTCTCTCTCTCTCTCTCAAAGTGTGTTGGGTTGGGGTCATTTTCCTGTTATACATCCTCTTTATGGGTGTGTATGGGTGTTTGGAGTTGGTGGAAAGAAAGGTGAATTTGGGTTTCTGCAGCAGCTGGCTTTGCTAGTAATGGTGGGATACTTCTAGTGTTTCCTTTTCCTGTTCCTCTTCGTGTCTCTCTCACTCTCAGTGTTGTTTATCTTCCCTCTTGGCACTGAATGAGAAAAACACAAAGGATCATGGGAGCTTTTCAAAGAAGGAAGGCACATCTCATTCCTCCTCCTCCTCCTCCTCATCTTCTTCTCCTCCTCCTGGTGGGCATCTATCTCTCCATCTTTCTCCAGAGATCTTCTGCTCTAAACTACACTGACCACAGACAAGTTAGCAGCTTGAGGATAAAGAGGATCCAGAGGCACCTGGACAAGATAAACAAGCCACCTGTTATGACCATTGAGGTATGAAACCACTTTGTTTTCCTGCTTTCAGGAGCTTATTTGCTGGTCAGCATTTGCATTTTGGCATGTAGTTTTCTTCTGCTGGTTGGTTAAGTTTGTTGCAATTTTGGCAGAGCCCAGATGGAGATATCATAGACTGCATCCACAAAAGAAGACAACCAGCTTTGGATCACCCCCTTCTAAAGAATCACAAGATCCAGGTGCACCAGCACAAAATATATATATATATATATATATATATATATATATTTCTCTTTCTTTTTGTTTATTCATGTACTTTCACTTTTATAGTTACACATTCTGCTTGGAAACACTGGGCAAAAGGGAGAGACATGCAGAGAAATGCAAAGCTATACATATTGCATCTTAGGAGGAGGCGTATGTTGAATTTTTTTCATGTGTTTTTAGCTCTTAATCCTATGTCCAAAACCCAAGATACAGTTCGTTTTAGTGCAGCAAAATGTGAAAAGCAATGGAAAATCTAGAGTTGTAAATCATCAATCTTTGAGAAAGAACAGTGAAAAATCTTCTTAAACATGTAGTTTGACATGAGAGATGAACAGAAGAGGGGAAAAGAAAGAAAAGACCCTTTCGATCCTTTTCCATATCAGCTGTAGCTTTTACGTGAAGGAAGAATAGCGACTGAACACATAGTTTTTGGGAAACAGAAAGCGCCACCAGAAATGCCCAAGAGACGATCCGTCGTGGCCAGACCTGATGATGCTTCGGCCTCAAGCAACAGCAGCGGAGCGGCGGCGGCCAAGGGCGTGTGGCAGGCGTGGCACCGGAACGGCACGAGATGCCCGAGGGGCACGGTCCCGGCACGGCGGAGCACGGTGCACGACGTGCTGAGGGCCAAGTCCTTGTTCGCCTTCGGCAAGAAGCAGCGCCCGCCGCTGGGCCTCGCTCGGCGGCGGCCCGACTCGCCGGACGTAGTCAGCGGTAACGGCCACGAGGTACACCACACCCCACCTCTCTCTCTCTCTCTCTCTCTCTTACTAGGACATCGATTTATCCGAATTTGATTAACATAATTTTTCTTAATTTCTGATTTTTTTTTTTAGATATTTGTACATAAGAATAGGATCTTGGTTAGGGTTTGACTGTGATAGTAACGTGACGACATGAACTTTGTTTACCATCGTCAGCAATGGCTCTTGCCCTAGTAAATATGAAAATTTAAAAATAAAATAAAATAAAAAACATATCCTTGAATTTGTGGTAATAATTAGGTAAGTGAAAGCGTGATCATGTCACATTTATTTCAGTGGATCCCAATCGATTTAGGTGCCCCTTCTTTATCTCCAATTCAAGACTCACCGTGTCATAATGCGACAACTTGGTATCGTGTCCTTTTCATTTGTTTTCTCAACGGACTACAAATATATCACTTCCCTAATTTAATTGAAACATCGCGGTAGTAATATCGATCGAGCCATGTCGAATCAGACTTGAGCTGAATTGATCGTCGCTGTCGATAATTCGGACCCGACTCGCGATCCTAATCTGATTCGGTGGTCGGTGTGATCAGAAGCTTATAATTAATGCTCTTCGCGCGATTTCGTTTCATTAATTATCGTTTTTCTTTAAAGATGTGTGATTGGCTTAATCTGGCTTTTGTAATGATCATGCGTTGGGTTTTGGTTTTGGTTGCACGACGGATAGCATGCGATCGCGTACACGGGATCGTCGCAGGAGGTGTACGGGGCGCGGGCGACGATTAACGTGTGGGACCCGTCGATCGGGGAGGTCAACGAGTTCAGCCTCTCCCAGATCTGGATCCTCTCGGGATCATTCGACGGCACCGATCTCAACAGCATCGAAGCCGGATGGCAGGTTCTCCTTCCATCTCTTGCACTCGCCCGCACCCAATCCCCACCCCTCATTTTCTTTCTATTTCAATTCTTTATTTTATTGTTTTTCCCACCATCTAATATTTAAAAAAGAAAAAAAAAAAGAGGAAGAGAAGAAGAATCTCAGTCATTCCGAGAATATCATCTTCCAAAGATGGAAAAAATATATATAATAACCCCCTTTTGAATTTTTAAGAAAGAATTAAAAAAGATAAAATGAATTATTGCTTACTTAATTATGGTACCATTAATTTTCTAAAGCTCTGATTGTTTTACTAGTCAGGTCAGTCCGGAGCTTTACGGTGATACCCGGCCTAGATTATTTACGTACTGGACGGTCAGTCTCTCTCTCTCTCTCTCTCTCTCCTCTTCATCGCCGAGCGCTCATTTAATTTCAATTTTCAATCGGGCTTGCTAGTTATCTCTATTTTTAAAAAAAAAATAAAATAAATTCTTATTGATTCCAAGTTAGTTGATCATGATCATATGCATACATTTCACAACCTATAGTTCAGCCTACAAATACGCTCCATGAAGTCAAAAGTCAAACCTCAAGCCCGGGGTTGTTTTCATTTCATTGGTCGATGAGATAATCTAAAGCTATAGTATTTCCAAATACTCTAAAATCTCCTCGTATATTATATGAACCAATAAATGAAAAATTAATTATGACGATCCCCTTGCCATATCCAAGTACAAAACGACAACCATGAAAGAGATGGGCACGTGGCCATGTTTGGAATTAGGGCATAGCAAACCCCACGCGCCGCATTGACATTACTTCAGATCCATCCCAAGAATCTCTTGCACGTGCGCAGATTTTTTGCGTGCCGAACACCGCTTGGCTTTTATATATTACGTCATTATCCCGAGAATAGTTTAATTATTCTTGGGTCGAGGCTAATTTATTTCCCATTAGTTTCAAGTTGAGAGATGGTGATTTTTAAATTATTTTATGTGATTTACTTCGATTAAACAGAGCGACTCGTATCAAGCGACAGGGTGCTACAATTTGCTGTGCGCGGGGTTCGTGCAGACGAACAGTAGGATCGCGATCGGAGCGGCGATTTCGCCGGTCTCGTTGTTTTCCGGCGGCCAATATGACGTCACCATCCTCATTTGGAAGGTTCGATTTCATCTCTCTCTTTTTTTTTAACCCGTTTCAATCTTTGCACTATATGTCCGACCTAAATTTTTATTTTTGTTTTCTATTGGGCTTTTGTTTAGGATCCGAAGTTGGGGAACTGGTGGATGGGCTTCGGGGACAACACGCTGGTCGGGTACTGGCCGGCGGAGCTGTTCACGCACCTGGCCGACCACGCGACGATGGTGGAGTGGGGCGGCGAGGTGGTGAACTCGCGGCCCGACGGTGGGCACACCACCACCCAGATGGGGTCGGGCCGGTTCGCCGAGGACGGGTTCGGCAAAGCCGGGTACTTCCGCAATCTCGAGGTCGTCGACGCCGACAACAGCCTGAGCTCGGCCCAGGGCATCTCCACCCTGGCCGAGAACACCAACTGCTACAACATCAAGAGCTCCTACAGCAACGAGTGGGGCACGTATTTCTACTTCGGTGGGCCCGGGAAAAACCCTCAATGCCCATGACCCGACCCATATAAATATTTTGTTGATCATCGTGATTCCATCGGGCTTAGATCAAAAATTTATCATGGGTCGTATTAATTAGTAGTGAAGGCGGGATCATTAGTCTCCCCCAGCTTCCGCGTCTAACATAATTCTTTGATTATGTAATTAATTAAGCAATTCGTACTATTTCCCGCTAAATTTCCAAGGCCCTCTAAGATTTTGGCTCGCCCCTAGTATCGTGACTTTAAGCCAGTTATGTCCGGTCCGAGCGATGACCCGACGATAATACATCAAGTAGGATTATCGAGCGAAGATTAGGGTAGTTTTGGAGTGATAATTAGGGTAGATTACTAGTTTATCTCAAGAACATACTGAGTTCACTTAATCTCGAAATCTAATGGGCCTGTACTTGATTTTGCACGGCCCGACCCGCTTATCACTTGATTTCAAATCATCCAGTCATTTTCCTAGAATTCCTACCATCTGTTCAAACGATGAAGTGAATCTTCTAGGCCCACTTGATTAATCGATCGTGTGAAATTCACAGCCAAAGCCTTCAGCTTGGCCAAGTGATTGGATGATTGACATGGCATGGATCGTGGATCATGACATGGGATCGTGACCGAGGCAGTGGATGTGGGCGAGTAGGGTTGGTAGGTTTCATATTCTAATCTGGATCCTACCCTCTTAGAACTTATTCCCAATTTATGGAACCTGAAATCTACCATGACTCCATGTTTTTTTTTCAGTTCGGCTCAATGATCTACCAGAGAACATGTTCTCCTTTTGTTTCTTTTCTGTTTTGTTTTTGTTTTTTGTGGCAAAATTATATTAGCAACAAAACCGTTCGAATAAAAGATAGTTGAGGGCAAGCGAGCACGAGCGAGTCGAAACAAGCAAGGGTTGCGAGGCTCGAACGAGTGAGCGAGGAGGAGCACAGGTCGAGATCGAGAGAGAGAGAGAGAGAGTTGTTAACTGTATGAGTGAGGTTGAAGACAGAAAGAAAAACATGCCAAGAGAAAAAGGAAGTGCTAGCCTATCGTTATTTCCTATCACGGTGATGATGTGTGAGTTTACTATTGAGATTGTAAAATATGTCATGAATTTTATGTCTCGGTCGGTTAATCACCGCCCGACATATATTTTGTGTGGCTCAAAAGTGGAGATTTAGTTGCTTCTCGAGTTGGACCGATAAGCCCAACTCGAGCAAGCACAAATCTTTAATGCGAATAGATCTCTATGGGGCCAAGAAAATTTTTGGCTCTATTTTTATCTGCGGTTAGGGTTTTTTTGTGTTGGAGACTTGTTGTTTTGCTCGAATGAATCTTTTGTAATCCGTACTCTCTTTAATTATAGTGAAATTTGTTTTGTTACGTAGATCCCTTGTCAACCACGTAAATCTTGTTCTGGTTGCTTTTGCTTTTTACAAAGAGGTTCGTTCTTAATAGATTTGTCAGAAAGCATTTTCCAAAGAAAAAGTAGGTTTTTCATGGAACCGATTGCAAATTCGATCCGATCAGTCCTATTCCTAAACAGTTCTTCACTCGGAATCGAAATTGGACTGATTTTCAAGGTAATCCAGTGCGGTTGTTCGATAGAACTGGTCCGGTTGCACGGACCTAATATGGATCCTATGTGGATTGAAAAACGAACCTAAGGCGTAATGGTTAATAGAAAGCCCTACAAATAATTAAATAAAAAAAAACTTAATACAAAGCTGGAGTTTTATTTATGTGGCAAACGGCAAAGAAGCTTGCGATACATGATTAGACCCTCTTTCCACATAGCTTCCAAGTCCTAACTCATACAAAGAGCACACCAGACATCATCGAATATTAAGAAATAAAACGAAATTCGCGTCTCTCCGATTAGTAATTCCCCCTGGTCAGTAGTCACCTCACCGCCTTCATCTTCATCGCATTTGGTTTCGCACCGACTTTCGCCTTTGCCTCCGACTTCTTCTCCGCACCGCCATTCCCGACCACCTCCCCCTCGAACGTTGACGCCGCCTCCGCCATCGTCTCGCCGCCGCTGTCGTCGTTGATCTTCACCTTGAGCTTCGAAGCCGCCTCTCTGATTGCATCGCACGATCCGACCTCCACCTTGTCCCCGATCTTGCATGTCGGGTGGCAGAACGGCCTCAGCTGCTCCATCATCTTCGCCACCGCCGCCACGTCTTCCACCTTATTCATCACCACGATCGGCGACGACGAGGAGTCCCCTCTGTAGTAGTCCCCCTCGAAGTCGGCCTGCCTCACGGCCTTGGCCTTGAGCTTCTCCCGCTTCTCGAACGCGCGGTCCCCGGCCCTCTCCAGCTTCCGTATCTGCGCCCGGGTCCTCTCCAGCAGCTGCTCCAGCCCGTCGATCGTTGTCGTCTTGTCGGCCTTCAGGAGATTCCGCTCGCATTTCCTGAGGTTGTTGATCTTGTCGACCATCTCGAGCTCGCCTCGCACTTGCCGGAGCTTCTCCTTGATGCTCCGCCTCGACTCCTTCAGCGCCGCAATCTCCTCCGTGGCCTGGAGGTACCCAGATTGGAGCTGGTTGATCTTGTTCATGCTGCTGAAGAATCGCGAAATGCTTCTCTTCAACTCCATTGTTTCCTCTTACCTTTCCGAGAATTCGTTCGCGACTTTTAACGATGAACAGTGGAAAAAAAAAGCGAGATGAAATGACTTCTGCATGCGCCATGCATAGCGCTTTATATAGACAAGGCTGAGGCGGTCACGGAGAATCTCATCACCAGCCACTCACGAGCCTACACGTGGCGCATACGTCGGCGGGCGTATGTGTAACACGAGGGCTGATTTGGTGGCGTAGCTGTCGCCAGCTGGATTTTCTCATTTCTTTTTTTATTTTTCTTAATCAACTCAATATTGTTCTCTAAGTAAATACCGACTGAGCCTCTTCGGGAAGTTATTACTTGGAAGTTGCGACGGTTTTTGGACGGGAAAAATTATTATATTTTTCTTTTAAATTATGGGAATTTTCATGACTTGAAATGCTTATATTAAACCGACTAAAAAAAAATACTTACATTGAAGATTTAAGTATTACCAAGATTTTTGTGATTCTGGCTGGATGAATTAAATTGGCACCGATGTAAAAACTTATGACTAAATTGATCCAAGCAAAAGATTTAGAAATGAGTTGGCAACAACGCAATGGATTTAAGACTTTTCTATTACTTTTTTGGCCAGCAAGGAAGGGATGAAACGTCTAAAAAGGGCCCTCGATGAGGGCTGCCCACAAGCCAGCTCTCCCTCCCACCATGTGGACCACACCCGACCCGGCAAAGTCAATGGCGCCCGACCCGAATAAGAGGTTGCCATCCGACGGAGATGGGCTGGCCCAACCATGGGCGGACCAAAACCAAGGAGAGGTTATTGGGGTAGACAAAGCCCGTGAAGAAGGTGGAGTATATGAGGTAGGCCACGAACTGGGTCCTCTCGGCAATGGACCCGCTGGTGATGCCGGCGGCGGCGATGGCGAAGGCCCACTGGTAGAGGAAGAAGCTGTAGTCGAAAGGGTCGGAGGGGATCCTCTTGAGGCCGATGAAGTGGCGGCCCACGAAGCCATTGGGGAGGGGAGCCAAAGGCAAGGGCAAAACCGAAGAGGTAGTAGGAGAGGCCACCCGCGGCAGCGTCAAGGACGTTGGTGAGCATGATGTTCATGGTGTTCTTGGCACAGACGGAACCGGCACAGAGCATGGCAAAGCCAGGCTGCACGGAGAAGACAAGGTAGGCGGAGAAGAGGAGGTAGGTGTTGTTGACCGCGTGGGCGGCGTCCACGAACTTGTTGGAGATGGCGTCGAGGTGGCCGCAGAGGAAGGTGGCCACGAGAGCAATGTTGGAGTTGGTGAGCAAGGCGAGGTCCGAGGTTGAGCGTTTGAATTCCATGGTTGAGGGTGGATTCTACGACGAAGCTGTTTTGAAGTGAAGATGAAGGTGGTGGTGTCTGGGAGAGAGAGAGATAAGAACTATCTGGTTATGGTCGCGACATGAAATGAAAAAAAAATGGGAAAGTAGATTTTTTTTTTTTTTTTGGTTCTAAGTCTTTACATGTATACAAAGCTCTATATATAATATAAGGAAATATAATGTAGGAAATAAGGTGGAAAAATTATCAAAAAGTCCTAAACCTAGTGTAATTGTGCTAATTCGGTCTAATTTTTTTTTTTTCCGATTCGGTCCTAAACTTTTTACAATTGTGCCAATTCAATCCATCCGGCGAATTTTGGGCAGTCGGCGACCTAATATTTTAATTATTTTTTGAGTTTTTTAAATATTTTTATTTTTATTTCCTTTTTCTTTTTCCTTTCTTTAATAAATAGATTGACGATGTCCCTCTTGTCCTTGAAAAGAGGGCATAGTCATGTTTGGAATGTTGAAACCCTGTAACTATGAGTGCATTGGTAAACTTGACGTACCATTGTCGAGAAAATTGTTTAAGTCCATATTAAGATTTATGGAGACGACATACTCGAAATTCCTCCTATCCGCGTAAACCTTGTGGAATATCCATATAGATTTCTTCCTCCGGATCACCATGAAGAAAGTAATTGTAGACGTCCATATGGTGTAAGAGCCAACTGCGAAGGCAGCGATAAATAAAAAAGAACGAATAGTCACCTCTTTTGCTATTGGGGAGAAAGTTTGATGATAATCAAAACCTTCTCATTGTGTGATAGCTGTAGCCACTAATCGGGCCTTGTAGAGCTCAACAGAACCATATGTCTTGCACTTGATCTTGTATACTCATTTTCTATATAACATACCAAGCATGATTCTCCATGAGGACATTTAATTCAGCCTCCAAAATTTGTTGCCAACATGGATCATGAGCTGCTTCATCATAGGAAGAGGGATCATATTCCTCGGATATGCGGCTAATACAACACATGTGCCTTGGTGATAACTGACTAAATGAAACATAGGAGGACATGATAAGGAGTGTCTAGAGAATCCAAAGTAGGGCATACATGATCTATGGTCCATGTGAGAGGACGAACGTTGCGGCCGGGATGTCGAGTTTGCCCAATATGATTCCGTCCGTTAGTGAACAAATGAAGAGGACCCGTCAAAAAACGATTGAGGGCGTGGCCACCGATGAAGCAGGAGAAGAGTTCTCCTCAGATGGCATTACTGAGTGCTTAATCATACTTTCCCAAGTTGACGAAGTAACTGAATTATCCGTCAATGGTAGAGAAGACATCGGATCCAGCGCAATAAGAGCACATTGTGGTGTCAAAAGCAAACCTTCCTCAGATAGAAACTAGCAACGATCAGATGTTGAGATAGATTGCTGAGGTGAAGATGTCGTTTCCTGAAAAGGTAATATATCTTTGCTTGATAACAACATCTCGGCTAACCAAGAAGAGACCTCTAGATATCTCTAAAACACGATAATCTTTCTGTAGAAAGGGATATCCCATGAAAATGCAAAGAATGGCACGGGTACTCATTTGTCCCGATGGCCCACGGTTGTTACATAGTATAAATAGCTAAAAACTCTTAAATGATCTATCTCTAGACGTTTCCCAAAAAGCATCTAAAAAGGAGTTCAACCCCCGAGGACCAGAGCTAGCATGCGATTGATTAGATATGTTGGCCATGTTTGATTCAAAGATTTGACCAAGCGACTTTGAGAAAGTGCAAATACCTTTAGGCTAAAAGCCTTTTCAAAATGCAAGTAGTGTTTGATAAAGTGTATTTTAAAAACACATTTGAAAAGTAACTTTAACGTAAATGTTGTTTGGTGAAAAATGAACTTCGTAAAGTATTTTTTTCTTTTCGAAAAAAGGCGGTGGCGACGATCGGAATCGGCGCGACCCGCGGCGACAACCAGCGGTGGCGGCGGCGGCCGGCGGTAGGAGACGACCCGGCGGCAGCGGCGGCGGGTGGCAAGCGAATGTGACAAAATTTTAAAAAAAAAAAAATATTAGTTGTATCTCGCCAAAGTCCCTTAGCTCAAAGTACCTCTAGGTACTTTTAAGCTAAAGGACTTTGGAAAGATTTGAGATGCAATTGCATCTTCCCAAAGTGACTTAAAAAAATAGTCAAACAACATTTGCATTTGGCTAGGGACTTTAGGGTACGTCTTTCATCTCAAATCTTTGAACCAAATGGGACCGTTGTCGTGACCACATAATCTCCCAAAAGATTTTAGGGATAGACGTTTGGTACTTAAGAGCAAGGGCTACTTCCAAGAGATGATGGTGTTTGCATTTAACAATCCCATTTTGTTAGGGAGTGTAAGTGGAAGAACTTTCATAGAGGATCCCATTAGAGGAGAAGAGGGACGGGCATTCAGTATTGAAAAATTGGCGTCCGTTATCAGTACGAATGCGCTGGACAGATTTGTCAAACTGAGAAGAGGGACGCGCATTCAGTAGTAAGTGCAAAAGGAGCAGATGATTGGTGGTTAATTGATATGAATCAAGTCCCACATTGATTGGTAATAAAATCAGAGGTGATATGCAATTTGGAACCCTTCATCAGTAGTCAATATTTGGTGCTTTTTCTAGACTCACTTGCATAGTTACAGCCAGGTTAGTTAGTACACATCATTACTAAACTATCAAGAGATAAAGATCAAGATCTCTCTGTCCCTCCCTCTTCATTCTTGGCGTAACATTGGCCCCTCTTAAAATTGAGGACTTTGTAACTTAATGCCTTCTCTCATTGCATTTTCTTTAAAGATGAAAGCAAATAAGAAAGGATGCATATTTTGCTGGTGCTTATTTTGAAAGTGTATAATACCAGTGGAACAGTAGACGGGAAGAGGTAGGGGAACAAGGCAACAACTGCTTCAAGATGCAATAAATCAAATCAGCTTCTCCAAGTATGCAGCAACAGGGCAACATGCCAAGAAGCATTCTCCATGCCAGAAATGTTCATGTACATAATGATATATTCTATCAGTATATATCAATTACCGATGGATTCATGCCCACAATAGGAATACATTTTCGGTCAAGTCCAGCTCTTCCACAAATTAATGGCCGTCTACAGGCAAAACTTAGACAAAACTATGACAATCTCACTTATCCTCAGATTTAAGACGTCTTGCAAGTACAATAAGACCAAAGGATGCAAATGCAGACAAGATAGCTGATGAGTAGCCCATCGCAAGAAGAGCACCCCTTAGAGACTGCATTGAAAGAATTCCATGTATCAGTGTTCAGTAAATGTAGTACCAAAGGACATCCACACAGGGTTGAAGATGGTGTTCTCAGAAACCTTGGCCAGCAGCAAAGCATTATCATTTGCATACTGCAAAGAGCTCTCTGGAATGTTTTGAACACCTTGAGCTAGTTGCCATGAAAGAATTCTGCATTTCAAACAGTGGTTTTCAATTTAATCCTCTTCAATCTAATATAATTACACAAAAAAATCACTCATGATAAAAAGCATCAGTCACCCAAACGCAAGACCAATAGCAGCCCCAATGTTGGCTTTATCAGATGTTATTTCTACCTGAAGTTCTCCAAACTGCATTTGAAAAAAATGAGAAGAACCAGTTACAGATCACATTATGTTAATGAGCTTGTCCTTGATACCTCAAGGAGAGAGCTAGAACCAACCTTAAAAGTTCGGGCTTCCTCCTTAGGTTCTTCAACCGTTGCAGCAGATACTTGGGTTGCAGCCAAACGCTTTCCAGTAGCAATCATTGTCTTTGCAATCTAACAACAATTTGAAACAGTTTACAGACTTCATATGAATCCAACAGTTATGCCACATTCAAAAGTGGAAAAGATATCTTTAAACAACTAAGTGCCAATCTTTAGGGTCCCTCATGCATGATCACTCATGGTTTTCTCTTCAGAGCCTCCAGTTCTTTCACAGAAGGAGTCAATGACAAAAAGAAATGTAAATTTGAGAAAACAAGGAAAAAGAGTTCATGAAGTGACTGGGTTCAAGAATTCAGAAGTGTAGGGGGCTAACTTTAATGATTTGATCAGGAATTTTTTCTTGCTAACTAATTATCTTTGCAAGTGTTCAACTCAGACATTCAACAAAGTTTAAATATGGATTAAAATGGTGTAGGGAAATCTGAATTTCGAGTGTGTATTTTCTGCTTCTTTGGCAGAGTAAAATTGCTCTATTTAAGCCACAGGACCTCTAGTTTTCGTTCAAGCTGAGAGTTCACAAGTTCTGAGAAATACCTTGTCAAGTTCGCCTTGACCATACTGTCCCATGGACTGGAACCTCCTTCCAGCGGATAATAAGCGCTTCCCCAATGCTAAATCACCAAATGCACGATCATGAGCCTCATGACAGATCCTTAAGCATGTATTAAGCATCAATAAGCCAGGGTTTTCTTCATGCCTGATTTCGCATTATCAGTCAAAGAGCTCTCTAGCAGAGGGAGTTTGCTTGCCAAAGTCGTAGATGTCAATGTATCAGCCTGCTCCCACGATTTCGACAAGTTTAACAATATTTCTCCAAGTTCTTCACCACACTGGCCATTGGAAAAAGGGAAAAAAACATAGAACTTGTTAGAGTTTGTATCCATCTCTCTTCGACCTTCTTCAAGTTCCCAAGGACAAGTAAGAAAATCTGAACTCCTTTCAATCAGTGAAACCATGCGCCTGAAACAAATGAATCACAAAAAGTAGGAATTGAAGCTTAACGACTAACCTCATCAACAACCGGCCCATTTGAAAGGTCAAAAGCCGCATCATTCAGCTTCAACATGTAACCAAAAAAAAAAAAAACAAAGTTCCAACATGAAAAAATCAAACCCATCCAAATGTTAAAACAAGGGCATATCTTAGGGACACCTCCTTCAATTTGTTAAAATGCAAGGATGATGCCCCCTTTTCAAAATAGATGGAAAAAAAGGTGCACAGAGCCACACGGACACCTATAAATCACATGGCCACCAAATTTAATCGGCAGCATCCCCTAATCTCCCCATAATAGTGATCAACAAGCATGGACATCTCCTTTAGTTTTAAGAAAATGCGTAAACTTTGGGGGTGAAACAGGATAACTCCACAGCTTTGACAAAGCTGGTTGTAACCTGCAATTTCAACTACAGCCCATGGCCGCAGTTACGCCCCTTGTAACAGTAATCAAAATTCATGCACGCCCCTCCATAATTCGACCAGAACGCACTGATCATAAAGACACAAATCTTATGCGCATTCCGAAAAAGCAGAGGCGTCCGCGTAATTTCACCATCTATCGCTACTACTTACATCCAAGCGAAGGTCGCTCGGAAGCTGAGCAAAGTAATCCAAAGGAAGGTCGAAGCTCTCCTGCAATTCAAACAGCACCCAACATGATTACTACGCCCATCACGCGAACCTACAAGCAAACGACAACGCATCACATCCCCACGAAACACGATCGAAATCCTCACGGCGAGTTCTCGGAGGAGCGAACCGGAGTTGGATTCGAGTGACTGCGGGGAATCCGACTCCGTCAGAGCGAACCGCGCGGTGGTGAGAGGTCTGGACGAGCAGGGCCTCCGACGAGAGCGGGCCGCGAGGCCGGTGAGAGGAAGGAGATGGCTAGGGCTCCGGCGAGAGGGGAAGTGGCCGGAGGAGGAGAGGTCGGCGAGGGGCTGAGGAAGAAGAAGGGTCGCCATTGTCGAGCTGAAAGTGAAGAGCCGGTGCGAGCCAGTCACATAATTTGGCAGTTTTGGACGTTAGCCGCTCCCTCTAAAAACATATATCTGAGTATTTTTATTTAATTTCGATTTTTATTAGTAAGTACTTCTTCAAAAATTTAAATAGAGAAACAAATAAATCCGAGCAACAAAGGAAGAAAATATCTATTACATATATATAGTTCGTAGAAACAAACAAAATATGTTGATATTTCTTAGATGTAAGTGAAAATTGGTAATTATTTAATTACTACTAGTTAGATGAATAAGTTCCTAAACCTAATTTGTCACTTTTTGCTATTAAAAGTTATTAAGCCACGTCGGAAGTTTACTTACTACATGGATCGAGTGAAAATTTCTTTTCCTAAGTAGAAATTACTTACGACATAAAGCCATTACTAATCACCAAGGGTCTTTAAAAAATATTTAATTAAAAATGATCGCATATATTGCTTGCCACAAGTTATTTAAATAAAATTATTATCGACAAATAAAAAAATATATACTTATTAACTAAATATGTTAAGCAATATAAATTTTAAATTATTTATTTTTTGCGAAACAAATGGAGGGTAATACAGAAAGTTACTTATAACATGAAGCATATCACCATAGGATTCATTGCTCTTAGAATGCAGTTTGTACAAGACTTTCATATGCCACGGAAAGGTAGTGATACTGCAAATTGTTGAAATCATGGCGCGCATGACAACACTTTTAGAGTAGAATTTCTACTCCAAAAATACTTCTGGAGCAAAAATCCAAGTTGATTTCTACTGCACAAGTGTTGCCGTGTATGCGCATGCTCTCTTTGGCGATATACCGACAGCAGAAACTCTTCCTGGCCCCTGACTGCATTCTAACGAGCATATAGCTCAATTATTTCATTGATGCAAGAATTCTCACTCAAGCATATGATCATAAATTAGCTCAGATCGTGCCTTGGCTCCTTCGCCTTCTTTTCTGCTAACGAGAGCCGAAATTACAGAGAGTTATGCACCAAGAATATCAGATAGCTCTCCATTCCAATTTCTGCACCGAGCACTGGAATGCAAGCTTTTGAAATGATTGCACTCTGCTCCACAACGTCACCCCACCAATGATAGATTTGCTACGACAAAGACGATAAATTGTTTGGCCGGAGAACCGAGCCATAAGAATTCTCCTTCTGGTGTCTACACGGCCCTTTTTAAGGGTTAATGACTCGGCTTTAATAGACAAAGGTGCCACAATAATGAATCACGGTAGCTTGTTTTCTTGGCAACTTACTCTGTGTCAAGGCTAGGAATCCGAAGGACATGAAGATCTCACACTTCAGTAAGCCTTTCAAGAGCAAAACAGTCTTCCCCACCAGTAAGAGAAATGAATGCATCAGTTCTGACTAAAACAAGATTTGGCCAAACTGACATCAAAAATCTCATTTCAAATAAAAGAAGGTGGTATTTTGTACCTTATTGCAGTCGAAAAAGTCTCGCTGCTACACCAGACATGGCGAAGATAGTGAAATTCTTATCCAGTAACGCTCTTCACAATGTAGAGTTCAGTCTTATCCTGACACTGAACTCCCAACTCCACTAAGTGAACAAATCTTTCTCACAACTTACTCAGTTAATTTTTAAAATTTAGATAGACTAAACTGCTCTACAGTGCTGCCAAAGCAATCCACACCGTTCGGTGAGTCCTCCCAAATCATCCATCCCCAAATTATTATGATTCTCTGCAAGTCTGATAACATGATACTGTGCATTTTACGCGGTGTCCTCTTCTCCTTAGACCATCTGCCGCAGTTTGCAGATGTAACAAGACTATCATATCATATGTAACTGGACCGTCGCTCCAAAAGTTATCGGACCATATGGGCAAAAACCCCACGTATACAAAAATTTGACCAGGGTCGCTTGGACTTAATATCAAGTGTGCAAATCTATTCTACAGCAGGCTCACAGACTTGAGACCAGCAAAGTTCACAAAGACTTCAGTATTAGCCGTAAGAGATCAGGATCAACTTCATTGGCAGATAACAAATTAAACAGCAACTCCATTGTCAATGCATCAGTAGAGAAACCCTTCTAGACCAAGAAGTTTCACTGCCATTAAGCAACAGATATCCTCAAATTGAAGTTTTGTAAGTGGCAGCATCATGAGAGCATCCATTCCATTACATGTCTTTAAACAACTCGTGGGCTTTGGCTACCTTCCCTTCTTTACATAAGCCTTCTACAAGAATACTTAATGTGCAAAGGTTGTAACCGTGCACCATGCAGTTTATCAATCTTCTGAGTTTTGCAAAAGCCGTTCAGCAGAATATAGGCGAAAATGTCTGGAAGTAGGCCAGCGCTTGCATCTAATCAAATAGCTTCTCTGCAGCTTCAGGTCAGCCAGTATGGAATAACCCACTGATCCGAGTGTTATATATGTGACTGGCATTTGCAATTGAACCCTTACCAGGGATTTCTGTGAAGCGCTCTATTGCCTCATTGAACTTTTTAGCATCACAGTATGCATTTATTTCAGTGTTGCAAGTATAAACATCAGGTGAGCAGTTTTATTCATCATCGGTTTCAGCAACTTAGCATTATCGATTCGACGTGTAAGGCAATAATCATCCATCAATATTTTGATCTAACTTTCAGGCACCACACTTCCTTGAATCATCCCATCAATGACACATTTCGCTCGGTTATCATCCCTTCCATACAAAGTGCCCTGACATCAGGGGACAAGGTTCGAACATCTGCAATCACCCTCCTTCGCACCATATCAATTAACAGCCTTCTAGCCTCTAAGCATTTACCGCAACTGCATAGACACTGAACCAACGAGGTATAAGTAACAGCGTCTGGGACGAAGCCTTCCCGCACCATCTGCTCAAACAAAACTAGAGCTTCCCTCCACCGACCATGAGGAGTTGCACCGTGAATCAAGTAGCTATAAGTTAATAAATCAGGTTGGACGCCTTTCCCTACCATCTTGATCGACAAAGCAAGAGCATGTTGCCACTGGCCTAAACAGCATAGACCCCAAATCAATGAATTGTATGTGATTATATCTGGTTCGATGCCTCTATCGACCATATCCTTACAGAGGTTTATGGCCTCCGACACTAGCCCGTCCTTACAGAGGACGTCGATCACAGTATTATAGGCAACCACATTCAGCCTGCATTTCTCTCTTTCCCACTTCCTCAGCAACTGAATCGCCAGACCTCTATCGTCCTTCCCCAACACACCTTTCAGAATGGCTCCATACGTGTACTCGCTGGGATTCAACCCATGACTTCCCATTTCATCGACCAACCTCACCGCTTGATCGATCTCTCCACCCTCGCACAGCCCGTTGACCAGTGTATTCACCATCACCGAGTTGACCTCGAACCCGAGCTTCAAAACCCTGCCCAGAACAGAAAAACCTAGCTCCACCCTCCTCAAACGGCAGAGACAATTCATCAAAATCCCCCAGATATAGGCATTCAAATCGACTCCACGAGAATGCATCTCCTCGATCAAAGCTATAGCTGCAGAATAATGCCTCATCCTAACCACCACAGACAACACCTCGCCAAATTCCTTCATGGGAGGCAAAGGTTGCATCTTGACGATCGCGTCGAAGCGGGAAACGGCATCGCAGAGTCTCCTAAAACCGCCGGCTCCAAACTCGCCGCTCGCGCAACTCGCTGACGTATTAGAACCGACGGAACGAGCCCTACTCGAACCAGTACACAAACTGCGAGAGCGAAACAAGCCGACACCGATACCGCCATTCTCGCGAAGCAAGTAAATGGAGACGGAGCAGAGAGAGGTCGCGTTTCTACCGGAAAACATCGAATTGCAGAAATGGCGCAGATCAATTCCGCGAAGGACTATCACCCGAACATCCGCATGCTCCTCTCAGTCGTCGTCGCTCTCAGCTCTCGCGCTCTTCTTCTTCGTCGTCGCGTCGTCGTCGTCGTCGTCGTCTTCGTTTTCATGCTCTGCCGTAGTTTGTTCGGAGCTTCCATAACAAAGCAGAAATTACTCAACTCGGCCCAAGGGAGCTCGGGCCTCGGCTTCAAGATTAAAGTGGGGGAGGACAGAAACAAGATGTTCAGAGAATTAAGGAATTACGTTTCTTTTTCAATGGAAAAATCGCATAAATGATCTCAATTTTGATTCAATATGTAATATTATTTTCAAACTTTTAGTTTGTTCAACATAATTATTGAAATTTTGATAGATGTTCAGCTTGGTTCCTAGACAATGTTCAATGTCTTTATTAATTTAAATTTAAAGACTACATTGGATGTTTTTATATAATTTAGAGATTAGATTAAACATTTACCAAAAATTTAGATTCATATTGAATGAATTAAAATTTTATGAATGACTATATTCAATAAATTAAAAGTGTTGTTCAAGGACGACATACGTTAGGCCATGTTCGAAAACCGCCGTAATTATCACATTTTTAATAAGATATTAAAAATTTACCATACAGAATAAAATTAATGCTTTTTTTAGGGTGTTTGTTTTTGTCCCCAGGAAATTATTGAAGTGTGTAAAGTACAATCATACGTGCGGAGCACCTTAATTAATTCTATTAAAGAACAGCGAATAGATTTAGGTACTTCAAATTAATCATTATTGCCGCGTAATCATCGTGCACAGTTGAGCTTAGTACATATGTGAGAAAATCACGGCGTGATTTGTAGGTAGATCAAGACTCGAAAAGGTCTTTTTTTTTTAATATTTAATTTTCTCGGCCAAAACCGCTAACCTCTTGTGTGAAAAAGAAAAGAGTCCTCTCATCGATACTAAAAAAACTCTCTGCTACAATCTGCATCTGATTTATTAGATCCTCGAATATCTACGTGGTGTCTATCGAAGAAATGAAGCAAAATGCCAACTAAATACCCGAGTCGTCGGATGCCAAATGAATCGACAAAGCCAGATTTTAGTCCGTTGAACGTATATGCCGCGAATATGTCATCTATTTTCAGTTTGAATTTTTTTTTTTTCTCCATATGAGTTTGTTTGTTGAGTCCATCTTGGCTTGTGGCTGCTTCCAATTCAGGTGGAGAATATGGACTTGAAGGTTAGGACAGGGGAAAGAGTCTTAGGACTGATGTAGGAGGACAAGTCTTGAGTCAATGTTGGGCAGAGGGGAGAGGCAAATTCCTATTTGGATTCAACTTCTATTTAATATTCAGGTTAGCTTTCTCACAAAATTAATTAAAAAAAATCACCATCTAGCTAATTGCAGAGTGAAAACATTTTTATAAATTAATTGCATATATCAACAAAAATACGAGACAAAAGGTTTTATATTTATGTGTGTATATATATATATTTATATTTGTCTAGATATGGAGATTTTAAATAAAAATGCGCTCATTAATTAGATTGACAACTATTTTTTTTCGATCGTAGATGTTTGTATCAATCAAATCAGTATAACAAGACATGTGCTTGGTTTTTTGGGTATTTAAAACACATCTTCGCGCCCGGCGCTCCTTTTCATGCGAGATACGGAAGTGGAAATAACTCAGGATTATTGATTCTCGAATGTGTGTGTGATTTCGCGAAAGCTGAGTGTTCGGTATTCCCGCTTTTGGTTTTCGTTAGTTCTTATTTGAAATTAAATTTGAGTTCTTAAAAAATAATAAACGCTAAAACTTAATTCAGTTGAGGGAGAAAAAGGGCCATATGTGTGTTTGAAGAAGGGATGTATGCAGACATGCCCTCTCTCCCTAAAAGCAACAAAAAATTTTAAAAAAGGCATCGTCCTATTAAGCAAATTAGAAAAAAAAAAAAAAAATGGGAAAAGGACAAAAAGGGAAATCTAGGCAGTAGTGTTTACGCAACAAGGGCAAGGGGGCCCACAAATTGCTAAACCACATCACAACAGGTAATCAAATTATCGCTTAACTAATTACTTAATTGTATTTAATTATCGATCGTAATTATTTGATTAAGAAAGAGGGCCCAACCCACATGACTCTCGCCCTTTTACCTTTTCCCTTCTTTGACAAGACGCCCGCACTAGCAGACCCCCACCACCACCGCCACCGCCACCACCCACCCCTCCTCCTCCTCCGCCGTCACACACACACACACTCTCTCTCTCTCTCTCTCTCTCTCTCTCTCTATCGGATGCCCTCGCTCGTAATCGCTTCCAAGCTAATCGCATCGCCGCTCGCCAATTTCCTCTCTCTCCGCTCCATTTCTCTCCGATCTCACTTCTCCCGCCCGCGCCCGCGACCGCCCCCGATCGCCCGGCGATCTTTGCTCCCTCCGCCCCCAATGGCCATACCGAGGGCGGCTCCGATGTCGTCCATCTCCGTCGACAGCGAGGTCGGGCTCGCCGGGAAGTTCTGGATCAAGTTCCGTAGAGAGTCGCTCTTCGCCATGTACACTCCCTTCGCTCTCTGCCTCGCCTCCGGGAACCTGAAGATCGACAGCTTCAGGCATTACATCGCGCAGGACGTCTACTTCCTCAAAGCCTTCGCGCAAGCGTGAGTTTTTATCTGCGCTGCGATTTCAGTCCGTCTGCTTGTTTTGACGGTTTGGATAAACTAAGTGTCTCTTTGACAGGCGAGGAGCTTGACGTCATTGAAAATCTATATCTCCAAGCCATGAAACTTGAAATAGAGTTCTTTCTTGCCCAACCACTTGCCCAGCTTCCAGTACCATTGTCCCCTTGATTAGAGAGCCCAGTTTGGCAGCGAATCGTCTTATGTTATTTTCTGATTTTGATCTGACTTAACTTTGGTTGTTGATTCTTCTGCCATTTTGGCTGAGAGTGCCATAGTTATTTCTCCGAGAACTGATACAAGTCAGTCTGAAAGTCAACTTGCTAGGATGCCATCAGCTGAACTGAGGAAGACATGGGACATCCTTTCCAGACAGTATACAGAGGAGTATGAACAATGCATAGAAAGCATTATGCCAGCTGAAAAAGGTATAGTTTGCGGCATTTATTGTTCAACGCCAACATTCTCCTGCCAGCACTGTCCAATTTTCTTTTCATTTTTGGTTGTACTTGGCAGCTGAGGCATTTGATTATAAAGCTCTGGCTAAAGCACTCGAGCAGCTGTCTGATTTTGAGAAACGGGCAAATTCCAGAGTGATCGAGTCCGAGGTTCTTAAGGGTCTGAATCTTGAAGACATAAAGAAAGCTAGAGTGAGAGGATGATTCTTCAGGATGGTTGCACCAGTTTCTTCAAGAAACTCATCAAGAATGAGATGGTGGATGTCAATGTCCATGTGTCTCGTACTGTTGGTGTGGTGATTTAATCAGATCAGCATTTTCTTGGGTAAACTCCTTTCCTTTTGGGGGGCTACCCATACTTTGCATAAGACTTTCTACATGCATGTACACTAAAATACATAGAAAGCACCTGGGAGTGCTACTACCATCTGTTGATTTCTCAAGTCATCTACAGTCTGTGCATTTGAGAGCTTTAGAGCTTGCTATCTGCCTAGGGTATGTAATTTACTTACGACATTCATCGCGCAGGGGATTTACAGCTTCTGAATGTACATACAAATGAGTTGACTTTTGATGACTTCTTTTCTACCGGTGAAATTGTCAAGAAGATGGAATCTCCCATTGACAAGGCCAAAGGAATTTGATGCAATTTTGAAGAACAGAGAGGACAACAAGAGGAACTTGACCATCTACATTGGAGATTCGATAGGAGACATACTTTGCCTCCTTAAGGCAGATATTGGAATTGTGATTGGGTCAAGTTCAAGCTTACGGAAGGTGGGAAGTCAGTTTGGAGTTTCTTTTGTCGAACTTTACCCTGGGTTAGTCAAGAAGCAGAAAGAGTACAAGGAAGGGAGGTCTGCTGATTGGAAGGGATCGTCTGGCATTCTTTATACTGTCTCTAGTTGGGCTGAAATACATGCATTTATTTTGGGGTGGTAGCTGAAAATTTCCTTTCTCATATCCACATTCTCTCTTTAGTTAGGACAAGAAAAAGGCAGAATAGTTTATACATAATGGAACAGAAAGACAAGGTGGTGGCTAATTTTATTTGGAGCCACGGGTCTACCTCTGTTTCCTCTCGATTTTTTGTTTTCCAACTGGCTCTGTACTTCCAAGCTTCGGCGGTATGCCAAATAACACAGAAGTGTCACAAACATTCATCTTACGAAGGGTTGCGATTTAATCATGTGGCTGTATGAGATGTTTTTCTTTGGAGGAAAAAGGGCATTGGAATTGCATGATGTTTCTCCGGCTGGCGAGTGTGGTTACTTCTGTAGTTCACCAATGTCAGCTCCTGCCGTCTCAGCTTGGCGGGGGAGATTTATTTTTATCACAAAGTTTTCTGATGCAGTTTTATTCATTATACATGGATGAAACATGAATTGAGTTAGCCAGTTTCTGGGTTGTTCCGAGAAGGTGTGCAAAGCTCATTGTGCGGTCGCTACTTCCGGAGGTTCTATCTTCAGTTCGTTATGTTGCAGAAATCAAGATTGAGTGATGGTTCTAATTGCGAAGAGGTGGTTCCATGAATCAGTAGCTTTTGCCTTCTCCCTGTTTTCTGTTGTGCGGAAATTACCGAAGACTCTCATTACATGGGTTGGACGAGTTGTCAACTTGTTCGTGACGATGGAAGCAATTTGCAGGGGCATGTGTGGAAACAAGGGCATGGCCAATCTGCAAAACATACAGAAACTTTGGTCGGTGCGCATGAGTTAGTAGCTCACGCTCAAAACTCCTCCGACACGAGTCCCAGTCATGCGCTGCGGCCCCCTTTCCCCCCCAACTCCGCGTGCGCAATTTGCGCTTCTAATTAGTTCCATTCATCCTCGACCCCAGTGAATGGATTATGAAGGGGGAACAAAGCCCTCGTGCTTTAGAACATACAGAAACTTTTGGTCAATCTGGCAATGATTTGACAACGCCCCTTTCATTAGGCAAGCTTGGAGCATGTGTGGAAAAATGTTGAAGACTTAAATCAATTAATCATAGTGGAAATTGCATATAAATCTAGTTGGATTAGCACTCGGAATTAAGACCTAATACACGAAAAGGTCCGCACTTGAATGTAGGAATATCCAGCAGATCTGAATTAGCCAATCAATTAGGTTTTGACTTTCTGATATGACCTCCCGCATTGTCTGCTCACTGTCCTTCCCCATTTACGCTCAATTTCAGCCGCAAAAAGAGATCCTAGAGATCATCTGACATGTTGAACCCTCTAATTCTACATTTTAATGGCCTAAAAAGTCCCATTTTTTCCCTCCTAAATGGAACTTTATTTGCTTGAGGGGCTTTTTTTTTTTCACTAAATGCTGTCCACCCTCTTCATATTTTTCTTGTTTCCCCACCGATTTTCTCTTTTTACTTTTTTCCTTCCATCTTGTTGTCGGGCCAAACTTAATTTCCACCGACGTTAGATAGTAGGGGAAATTATAAAAAAAGCCATAAATATATTAGAATTTGTGTCAATTTAATCCTAAACCTCTCTCTCTCTCTCTCTCTCTCTTCTTTTGGCCAATTGATTCCTAAACCTTTTGCATCTAGACTAATTCAATCCATTTGAACTCGGAACCGGCATCGATAAAAATATTGAGTAATATTTTTATATTTCTTTTTTTTATTATGTTTTTCTTGTTTTTCTTGGATTAATACTAAAAACCCCAAACTGATACATTTGTGACAAACTTAACCTCAAAATTATTTCTTTTACCACAAAAACCCTAAGCCTTATTACATGTAATAATTTTTCCCTAAAATTAATACACTCTAATAAGAATTTCACCATCTTCATTGTTTTCCATTAAATGTTATCATCAAATTGTTTTTTTGGCATGTCCGGATACATCGCGATTGACGGGTTAAATGTAATTTTTCGAGCGGTTATGATAGCCTTAGGGACAATTTATTAGAAATCCATAAACATAATTCGAAAGGAGGATGATGCACCTAGAATCTGAAGACCTCAAAGTCGCTTTGTTACGGGAATGGGTTCAAATTCCGTTTACAGCGAAACTGGCCTCCCGATCAATACACACGCCTTTGGCCATGATTAATGATGGATTTTGGCTATTTAGGTCGTTTAGGTGGATTTTTCTAATTTTTTGGACTTTATTTTACTATTAGTGGCAATTTTGTAATTTTGGGTTTGCTATTTAGAATTCTAGTAGGGTTAGGATTAACACCTCATATAAAAGGCAATTTATTATAGGCTTGAGACAAGAGGTATATTTGATATTGAATTTTGAGATTTCCCTATTACGCTATTGCGGCACTGGGTCATGTAACATTTTGAAATTTTTACTCTTTGTTTGCCACAAGTGTATTATTTTGGGATTTTTTGTGGTATTAGTCCAATTTGATGAAACTAAAGAAATGTAAATTTGATCACAGATGTATCAGTTTTGAGATTTTTATGATTAAAAATAATAATTTTGGGTGAATTTATCACGAATGTACCGGTTTGGGATTTTTTGATAGTCAAAAAATAATTTTGGATAAATTTATGATATGTATACAATTTGAGATTTTTCGTGATATTAACTAATTTTTTCTTTTCGTTCTTTTTTTCTTTCCCTTTGGCCAACAAGGATTGCGAGCTTCCGGAAGTGGCCGGCAGAGGCTTGCGGCTCTCAAACGGCCTTGCCTAGTTGAGTGCAAGGGCGGCCGAGGGCTTTGTGACCCTCACCTAGTGGTCGGCAAGCTCTAGCGACCCTCGCCAACTACAGGACTAACGAAAGAAAAAAAAACACATATAGAAAAGCAAAAGATAAGATAAGATAATAAATAAATAAAATGTTTAAAATGTTTATAAAAATCATTCACGACAGATCCTAGCCGATCAAATGGATTGAATTAGGACAAATGCAAAATGGTTTAGGACTCAATTGGTATTTAAAAAAATAAGACTGAATTGTAACAATTCCAATAGATTTAGGATTTTTTTTTTTTTTTGTAATCTTCCCTTAAATAGTAGGCCCAGGAAGTTGAAGTAACTAGGTCTATTCAAGAAACTACTAATACAGGCGCGGTTGTGATTTTCTTTTCACTTTTCTTTATAACGATGAATCATTCAAGAGCCTCGATAATGAACTAATTTGTACATAACTAGATCCTGGAAATTGCAAGTTGTTTGGTTTTTAAGTAATGGAAAAAGGTGATATTTAGCTCAGTAAACTATATTTAGATGCATGTACCATCTTCTTTTGAGGAACCAAATGATAATCACATTAGCTAATGGTGGTAATTTCTCGACGAGGAAAAACTAGATTTAGTCTGATGTATTATTCTAACTGGCTTGGAATATAACTTGACTGTAGAATAAGAGAATGGAGAAAAAATAAATTCATGCCATATAAATTTTTATTTTTTTCCTTATTTGGTGAATGATCATTTTTTTTGTTTATATCTTTCTTCCCTTGGTAGAGTCTCAATCTTATTTTTGAATCTGTATACCTTCTCCCAAAAAGTGCTTTGACGGGCAGAATTTTTCTAGTCAAATCCTTCAAGGTTCAGATTCGATTGATTGAGCTGACATGTCTGTTACAGCATATAAGAGTTTTGGGGAAAATTATCCCCAAAAAAAAAACCTTTCAAATATATTACATGGCTTGTGCCAATTTAATTGTTGAATTTTTCTAATTTACCATAGGATTGAATCTTAAATCTTTTCATATTTTGCAAACTGAGTAATTGGTAATTCAGACAATAGTTGATGTGAGCGGCGGGAATTAGATTCACTCTGCATAATCACACTTTAGACAATGTATTGTCTTATATAGTGACAAATTCCATTTACGTGGAGAATTTTTTTATAATATTTTAATAGCTTTTATATTTTTTATTAATTTTTTGTTTTTGCTTTTTCTTTTTTTATTTCCTTCTATAACTTTTTTCTTGTGGCCATGAGGTAGCCGAGCCCTCATTGGGTGTGGGTGCGGGGTCTCGGGCCTCGCAGCCTCATTGCGTTGGCCCAATGGTTTGGGTGAGGCTGACCTCACCCAAATATGAGCAAGGCGGCCTCGCCACTGGCGGAGGCTTACAACCCTTTACGACCATAGTAAATAAAAAACAAAAAAATTAATTATACATCGACAAAAATTTCAAAATTTAAAAAATTACCGACGCCAAATAGCCACGCCGCGCAGGATGACTCGATATTTACGCTATCAATTATAGTTGGAAATTAACCCTAGATGAACTGATTGGAAAAACATAGAAAAAATTTAAGGTCAATTATTTGGCACAATTAACCACTTGAGGGTTGCCTCGGGGACCACTCTTCTCATTTAGGAAGAGGGAGGTGCAGGGGGATTCGAATCTCACCTTTGCAGAGGTGGGAGAGAATTGGGGTGGGAAAGCGTGAGAAGGAGGAGGTGGTTTCCTGACCTTGCGACAGCCACATAATACATACAATGCCTTATAAAATGAATAGAATAAAAACAAGATCAAAAACAAAATTGGCATATTGAGAAAGGTTTATGATTAAATTGACAAAAGTACAACAAATTTATAGCTTTTTATAATTTTACCAAAGTTTTGACATGGAAAACTCCGGAGTGTAGTGTCCATATTGAGCAAATTCATTACTCAAGAAGTAGTTGTGGTACTGGTATTGATGCCCCGTCAAACTCTTACCAGCTCCTACATGTGTTAGCTCCATCTAAATTGGATTTGGAGAGCTAGAAATTTTTATTTTGTATTTTAAAGTTACATAAATTCAATGACTTGATTCGACAAAATTAGATTTCGAAAACTTGATTAAAGATAAATATGCAACTCCACAAATACCAATGGTGGACATTTTTATTTTCCCTCGACAGCCATAGAGTTATTTTTCTAATAATTTTTTTTTAACTGGGACGCTTATCTTGTAAAGATAAATCTTGAACGTAGGAAATACCACGAGAGAATTTAAGATTATGGATTTTTGTTCTCTCTTTTCTTTCTAAAGCAACTGTTCCGAATTTCCTTGAAGAAAAATGTACGAGATCTTCTAGTGTTTTCTATAAATAGAAATTTATGCCTTTTTATTCAAATGAAGATAATCAATTCTACAATGAGTTAGTTAATTCTAATATTAACAAAGAATTGAACAATTGTGGTCCACACACCCCCATTGATAGGAATGCCTGTGGATCCCTAAAATCCCGCCTCCCCTGTTGAGCTAGCCGAAGTTAGGGGAAAAGCGCCCGAGACCAGGGAAGGTTTTTTGTAGTTAAGCTCATATTTTATCATTGATAGTTTGGGTGGTTGGCTCTATGAATAACTTTCTTGGTGTATATTTTCCCTCCTACTTTCGCAATTGAGGGATGTAACAAAGGAGTATGAAGTGTTAATTATAAAGTTGAATCATCTACTAGATGTGGCCCTTAATTTAGGTAAATCGGGATAAACCTTGTGTATCGATTTTTATTTTACGCTTTTGCCCTTTATTTCGTTTGTGGTTTCCGTACGCCGAATCCTAACGTTGTTTTTTCCCCTTTTATTGGCCAATTTTGTCCATTGTTCCCAATCATCCATACTGAGTAAGTATCCTATCTTTTAGTTTAATTTTCTTGGTTTTCATTGTAATTTTTCACCTTAATTTGATCTTCAGTGGTTGGTAAACTTAGTTTAGTACTTTTGTAATTTTTGGTTGTATGTAGCCGCTAATTTTATGCCTTGGCCGATATCTGAATAACTTTGGTGTATATTTCTGTAAGCTCATAGCTAAGGCATGATGTCATTCTTTTTCTATTATGATTTTCTTTTCCTTATTTTTCCCTTAAGTTTTCCAAATTAAATTGTGGAGTGATTCTTGGTTAATTTCTTTTTTTACTAATTTCTTGAATGAATTAATTACCAGGATTGTGATGTCTATACATTTTATCCTTTTCTTTTCCTGGGTGTTGTTAAACTCAATTTTAGAGGTATTAATCATGCCTACTTCGAGAGCAATCAATACGTCCAAAACTATTAATTTTTCTTAATCGGTTGCTTAACAAGTTTTTTGGAATATATATTAATTGGAAGAAATATAAGTGTGCCTCAGATTCAGAGTAAAGAAAATTATTCTCTTTAATCCTTATAGTTGGTGCAACCTATGATGAGAAAAGCTGATACAGAGTTACACGTGGCAATGTCAAAAGGAAAAGCATGAACCAAAATCATTTCACCCGGGTCGAAATCATACTCCCTTGTTTCTTTTTCTTAGGTGAAGGCAATAGATACTCTTAGCATCAAGTGATCCACGTCCAAGCATGACAGATTAGCTGTCATGAGCAAGACACAAATAAAATAAAACGACAAGGAAGATAAAACTACGCGCTTTGTATCATGCACAGCCTTAGGTATGGATTATCCATAACGGCGATTATTATTAAGTGCGTGTCTCAAACTAATTCTAGAAGTCTTTTTATAAGAAGGAATTTGATAAATTTCGATTGAGTATTATATAAATATATCGTATTCGACACTGACGGGAATCCATCACATCAATTTATACCCCGATTTTATAAATCAATCTTAATGTATAGCTATAGTGATTTTAGTATTGATATGGGACAGAAAAAGGGATATCATATTGGCGCTAGGTAGGATATAAATCTTCACTCAAAAGTTTTCATGGAAGGCCTCCTCCATACAGGTGTCATAAAAATGAATTGTGACTGAACCCGTACTCAAAACTTTTTGTTTTTCCTTTTCAAAAGTTTTTGGTGTGTTGGACAATGAGATGGTTCCTTTTAGATTCCCACTCTTAGTTTAAATTTAAGGTTTTTATATTGTCTTTCTTTAGCTTAGTGACAGATTCTCTCTCTCTAATAATCAAACAAACATGTGAAGTAGGCCCTCCTATGTAGGTGGCAAATGTTTGTTCTCTTCCTTAATCCTTGTTTTATCCGCCTGCTAACACCAACAAGGAGATTAATAAACCAAGGAAATTAGAAGTCATCGGCCATTATATATGTCACCCAACAACTCGTACACTTTTCAACATCCTCCTCTCTTTCTCTTGTCCTCTTTCTTTCTCTCTTCATCCTCATCTTCTTGGCTGCATTTTCTCTTTCAAGAACAGTTTTGTTCTTTGAAACTCCATCTGGGAAAGAAGGCCATGTCTGTGGAGATGAGGAAAGATCATTGTATGAAGGAAACCTTTCGGTTTCAACCGTGGTCGAAGTCGAAGGGTTGGTCTCTCTTGATGGAAACACTCCATACGAGCCATGGCCAGCACAGTTTCCTCAGCAAAAGAAAATGATGACTTGAGGGAATTGTTTTGCAATCCTCTAGGCAAGTCTGATGCTTGGCTTTAAACTTAATCTCCCATCATATCCTGGTTCTTTTTCCCTCTTGGAACCATCTTGGTTCCCCAGAAGGAGTTGACATGAGTTAGACAAATAAAAAAGTAGACTAGTTTCTGAGAATTAAGCCATAGATTTCAATTGTGTTGTGTAGCTTCCTTGGCAACTGTTTGTCTTTCCTCTTCCGACATTGTAAAATCAGCCAGAGATGCTTTCTTCCTTCTCTATGGTACAGAACCCAAGAAATTCACTTCCTTGCTCTATCCTCTCCATGTTCTTTTTATCCATTTGCACTTACAGAATTCTAATGATCCTAGCCCAGCTTGTGAACCTTCTATGTT
>JAILYA010000110.1:377737-412737 GCA_021437795.1 Rhodamnia rubescens
TGGTGGTTTTGATTTTTGGCTCCTCTTCCTGTTCTATTGATCAGAAGCATCCAGCAGCGCCACGCCGGTTTCGAATTCGATTCGAAGTGAAAACGGACCTTATCCCCCCAGGATGTGATGAGTCGCCTTCTCCCATCGCACCCGTACTAGAAGAGCGTATTTCTTTTCAGATTCGAACAATCAATCCGAGGGTTTCCGCCCTCCCCTTCCATCTTGAATTTGACTGGAATAGTCTTTGATCTCATTCAAGGTGGACTTGGTCGCGGGGCAATCCTCAGTTTTTGACTGAGTTTTTTTCCAGTTGTTGTACAAACTGGAATTTTTCCCTTTTGTATTAATATGGAAGTCCCCCTCCACAGCTGTTCTTACTGAATCCATGGTTTCCCTTCGGCGAGATCACACTTTTTTCCGCTAAGTTTTTAGAAAGAAGCTCGTTCTCCCTTTCTTCCAAGGCGGAAGGCGCCGACGGTGACTCAGCTGAGCCTTCGGGTTCGGGATTGGGGCAGGGGTTTTTTCGGGTATGGTCCTTCCGGTGGATTCATCGAAGGGCCTGCAGATGAAGAGGCGTCAGGCTGCCCCCCCGATGGAATCTCTCCGCCCTCAGCCGGCGGAAATGGTTGATCCTGCGGATCCTGGCCCCAACCCTGCGCGGGATTGTCCATATACAAAAGAAAAGGGCTTTCGCCCAGAAAAAGTAGTTTTAGGGAACCCCAATCAAAGAGGCTAAGCCTCCTGAGAGGCAAAGTTTGACTAACAAATGGGTGACTCCCCTTGCCCCAAGATAGGATCCCATCTTTGCCAAGAGGGCAACAAAAGAATCAATCAAGTCACATTTCAGACAAAGAATATAAAGAAAACTAAGTATAATTGTCAACAATATGAAAGGAATCGAAAAGTCGCGCATTTTTTTCATTGGGAATTCAAAATTCATGATCTGGCCGAAGGATCGACCCAATCATGATATTGAAGGACGGGACCTTTTCTCGAAAAACGATCTATTTTTTGACGAAATTTTCTACCAAAGTAGGTTAGCTCGCGAGGCTAACGATGCAAGGGAAAACCAAGCCTGCTGACTTCCATGAGACCGAACTCACTGTTAGCTATTAGTGGTGCTTTCCAGCACCTAAGCTATCCCGTCCAGTCTATGAATTCGAACTTCATTTCATTACCGCGTAGTGGGCTCTAAGTGCGACTGAAGCAGCAGCCCGGTCTCGCCCCATATATCCAGATTAGAGTCGTGGCGGGCATAACATAAATCTACCTCTTTCGGGTAGCGAAGGGAGAGAGCCAAGTGAACAATCCAGAAACAAAAAGAAGTGGATCACTCGGGATAAGTAAGAAGACTCGCCTCTCCAAAACGGCAGTCATTTTTCAGGCCAGAACTGGAAACCGGATGCGAACCCATTTCCTACGGATTACTTTAGGTCGACATCACCTACTCAATAATCCGGAGACCGAGATTCAAATCTCCGAACGGTGACAGGCTTTCAAAAGGATTTCTTGTTTCACTCATCACGTAGTGGTTGTCCAGAAAGAGCTACAAAGAAACAAGGCGCTGTTAAGCCCACAGGATTTCTATTACGTACGGGGGTTAGGACTCGCGTAGACCGCGGAGAGGAGCCAGTTGTCGAAGCAAGCAAACCTTTGCAATTTTAGATATTGTTATTCTCTCAATTGAGTACACTGAACACAAAAAATATAAAAAAGAGAGAAATTACTTCTTTTTCAAGCGATCGACGAAAGCTTTCTTTTCACAGGCAGATCAGTGCTCTGATTCTACTTATGAGATTTTTCTAATGAAAAGCTTTACCGTGACATACTAAAAAGAGGGTCTTGCGATGCTTCTTCACCCCAGGGTCACCAACCGAAGAGTCGAAAGCGGAGTAGAAACGAACCTTTAGTCACGTAGGGGCCCCTAGAGCGAATCCTTCTTTGAGGATCTTCACTTAATCAGCAGAGGGGAGGACTAATTCAGTGCCAAGTCCAGGTCTTCAATTCCATTCTATTGAGGGGGACGTAAGGACCAAGTGCTTTCTTCGTAGTTTACCCATGTAAAGCGATATGCTGGAAAGCCGGATGCGCTACAGGAAGAAGATGAAATGAATGCTTCGTTTTCGCTCTTGGATTGAGTGAGAACTGATAGTTAGAGCTTGCTCTCAATGAATGGCGAGCGGGGCACCAGACTTTTCGTATTTAAGACACAATCTGAGGAAAGACCTCAACTACTGGCTCTACAGTAACCGTTGGGTCCTCCTCTGACCCTCTTTGTACGTCTTCTTTTCCGGTGCAGTCGTCTCCAACCGGTGCTAATTCCAGGGTTGGATAATTGGCTGCAGCATGGAATACTACGAAGAGGGAAGATTCAATTCATCATTGGCCCACTCTATATCCCCACGGAGCGATAAGGAGAGTCAGTTTACTCACCCACCCGACCAGACAGGAGAGGCACGAAGCGGAACTCCTTGAACAAAACAAGCACGTCGGACCAAACCAAAAGGAATAGGGAAAGCTGCCCTCGACCGCGTTCAGGGGCTTCAGACATAAAAAACAACGGCTTTCAAGCCAAGCCCAAGAAGCAGTTTACCCTTCTTTCCTTCTCAGGCGAATGATAAAAGAAGAACTGAACTTCAAACAAAAAAAGGCAATCAATCGAAAAAAAAAAAGAAAGAAAAAGCTTAGAAAAGAAGAACCAATACTATGAGAAAGCAGACTCTGAGTAATCGAGTCGTGAGTTCCGCAGCTCTCGTGTTGCCCACCAAACGACTATCCCAATGACCCTCTGATAGATTGCATTCATGCAATTCCTTTATTTAAGGAACAGAAACTTTTCTCTTTTCCACATGAGATAACGTTAATCAAAGAAATTCACTTATTGAAGCCCCTGCCTCATTAGCTCTTAGAGCATCTCAGATTGGATTTGAACCAATATTTCCCTTATCCGGGGTGACTTTCCTTTTAGTCGACCGAGAGGGGACGTCTAGTTTTGAGGAATGCTACTCTTTCTCTGGCGAAAGAGAACAAATTGATACTCATCCTATTATTCTATTCGTTCAGAAACAAGAAGTTTTTACGAAAAAGCCCACATCAATTGGTAATCAAAGCCTCACGATGAAGCATAACAACAAGGACGACTGTACCCAGCATAGTCACGATTGCAGGGGCGGACTGGATTCGACCCAGTTCCTGAATCACTCTTTAATTCTCTTCAGGAAGAGTGATTGGCCTTACAGCGAGGATGCTCTCTGAATCGCTAGAAGCGGCTACATTCGATGCAACGTGGACCAGCTCAGTCGCGTTCCCTACACTAAAAAATCTGTGTGCTGCATCAATAACAGCAGCACATGCTTCCGCCCCTAGGTGAGTGCTCCATAAAAAGTATCCTACTGGCATGATACAGAATAACCACCCTAAAGATTCTGCGAAAGCCCCTTGAGCAGGGCCACTTAACGATCTGAAACCCGAAGGCCTAGGTCCATGATTGTTAGCCCTAGCTCTTTGATTTTCCAGTGCTTGATTCACAATAAACGAAATGAATTCGTTTTCTTCCGACGGAGAGATGTAGTGCCTCGTGAGTGGGTCGTACCCCGGTGGATTATGTAAGCCCCGTTGCCCCAATGTGGAAGCAATCGCGCCCAGCCGTTGCCGAGCTCCCGACGGGCTACTTCTAAGAAAAGATGAACAAATGCATGCCCGTACCTCCGCCTAAGAAATAGCAAGGTGCGTTTCACCCTCTCCACTTCCATTGCCTGCTCGACCGCGGCAACTTGTTCTGGTGTGTACAGCGGTGGATTCTGGATTTATCCACTTTGAAGGTAGGAGACCGTGACGCCTTCTAAAAAATGAGACGCAGTTTTCCCTTAGAAAAGCGTTTCCTATCGCAATAGCAGGAAGGGCTTTTTGAGGAATCGGATGAATCGCTGAAGTAGTCGTTTCATTCCTCCTAGAATCAGACCCTGAACGCACCGCATTCAGAAATGTTTTCACAACACATTTGCTTCTTTTTTCTGCTTTTTGACCAAAATCACTAATTGGGGTTGTACCTACCCCCATAGCACAATTTGCCTAAGGCCTTCGTTTGTGAAAAGCCGCTTTACGCAGCGTTCACGATCATCGGTCCAAACGCGAGATCATCACTGACTCCCTCCGGATATTCCATCCAGCCACACTTCTCTTTACCGGTATGGCTACCTTGTTGCGAACGAAAGCCTACTCAAAAAGCGAAGGAAGCCCTCTTGCCCACTCTTCCTTCCCCACCCCAATGAAAGGGGCGGGCCTCGTCCTCGTCTTACTTATTTTTCTAAAGGACTACACCTATAGTTGATCACGTCGATTCAATAGCTTCCAAAAAAAAATTCGAATAGAAGGAAACACCAATATTAAAAAACGAAAAAGGTTTTTTCTTGATTAAGATGGGAATCAGTCTTTTTCGCCACATCGCGTATAACGGGAATCGAACAAAATTCTTCCACTACCCTATTTCTGTCTAGCTATAGTCCACTCGTTAAGGTCGACCCCTGTCTATTTACAGAGCGTCGATTTTCCCCGAAAACAACGTTCGACTTGCATGTGTTAAGCATATAAACAAGAAGCACTTTTTTAACTACCCTCTCGAGCTGTTTCACTAGACATTTGTCTTATAACAAGCAGCCGAAGGAACGGAGGGGAGATCATTTGGGGTCTAGTTGAACTGCTACTTATATAATATAAAGCAATTGGTCGATCAACCTTGATTTCATGTTTATATACGTCACCGGTGTACTTACTTCAAGACAAGAAGCGTGGGCCTCTTCGATAGAAGCACTTTCTTTGTCTTGGTCCCAAATCAACTACATCCGCTATAGCATAGAAAATAAGTGGTTATTGAGTTCACTTTCTCACTAACTGAACCTTCAAGTTCAGATAGTGAGAAAGTGAACAAAAAGGCACAATTCGATTCCGCTATCAAGAGAAGGCTTTCGCACCTCAACATCTAGTTTCCTCTGCTCGCTTGGAGTTTAGGTCAATAGACAGAGGATCACCCTCAGAAAAGAGGATGATACTGAACACTAAGCCAATCATCGGGTGGGTGGGGAGCATACTACGAATTTCCATCGATCGGACTTTGCCGGGTGTAAAGGAATACGCGGATTAGGCTATGTTGGAGCAGTCGTACCTTGAATCAATAATTCCTCAACAAAGAAAAGACTTAGATGCAGAGAATCCGCTGTTCTGTTTGAAAGAACAAGAATCCGCTTCCTTCAGTGCCACCTCCCACTTTTGGCGTACTTCTTTATGAGACCTATAGCGGTGGAAGTTCGCTCATAAAAGAGCGCTATTCAGCCTTGTCAGGTGAAAAAGAGAATTCTAAACCCGAAGCGAAGTACCATTTTCTTCTTAGAACGTAAGCTCTATTGTCACAATAAATGACAGGTGACTGGGCAGGGCAGATGGGGAAGGAAGGTATTCAACCAGAGAGAAAGGTAGAACCAAAGGAAGGCTTCTTTGATTCAATTGAAGGGTGTGAACGCGTTATCTAATCAGTTTCCATGGGAGAGCCAGTTGCTTCCCAAGGTCATGGAAAGGTATCGAAAGAGACTTTGGCTGAGAAAGAGACTGTTCACGGAATAGATCTAGTTGTGGTTGTTCAGGTTGAAGTTAGACGATCAGCCGCGTGCTTGGTAGAGCCGGGGGAAGTCTTGACTTTCTTTTTTCATTATGCACGCAGAGGGTCTGTATACCGGAAAGTAAGGTTGGGTCTCCACAATCTATTTTCATAATCTTTTCTAGTTGGGAACCACCTCTACCCCACTGGTAGGATGACCAAGAACCGATTCCGCCACAACCTTCACTATTCTTTCCTTTTACCTATAAAGCTCGATCCTTCCTTTCTCAAAAAAGGCCATTAAAGAAAGTGGATGGAGAGTAAGGATACGAACAAATAGCTCTTGCTTGAAATAGAGAGAAGAGAGAATGATTTTGATAACGATTGCTTTAATGTAATGATTGAAGTTCGGATTTCGTTGAACCAGTATGTCTTGTTCCCTCAACTAAATGGGATAAAGTGACTTTACTAAAAAAATAGATAGAATAAGGCTCGTGTGAGATGGATCGCTTAGTATAATTCCCAAAGTATCCACCAGGACAAGAAAATATAGGAAAGGGTAAGGGAAACGAAAGGTAATGCTGATTGAACGGTGTGATAAGCTACTAGTTCTTCAACCGAGAAATAGTTAATGGACTGCAAAGGCAGGCTAGCCACCCGGGAGAAGCACCAAAGGAAATATATAGATCGGAAGGAAAGCAGCTCCTACCTAATAGCAAGATAGAGGTCTTAGCCCAATATAGACGAAAGAATCAATCAGCTAGTTGTAACCCCTGCAAGTAGATAATTGAAGAAGTTGGTTCAGTGAGGCTTTTTCAAATTGTCATTCTTGAATTGCATTTCCCGGTGAAAGCGGTTGGTTTACTTAAATCCTATTTTTATAGTTGACAAATGAGTATGACAGGAATCGATCTTTCTAGAGGTACTTGCTCCACCCCGAATTCGTAACCTCTTCAACAACCTTTCCCTTCAACCACACAACCGGTGAAATTTGGCCTCTGATTGAAGGAGTGAAAGAACCCCAAAGAACGAGTGAATACGGCGGTTGTAGTTGAGAATGTTATGCCTGCTCTGGATTGCAATAAATAAATACAATACCCTATATGATAAAAAGAGGAGATTGTTTGCCCTTCCGGGCTACTTTCTATGAATGAGAGTGGCGAGATGCTATTCTTATTCTTTGAGTTCACGAAAGACTAAAACGGATGGTATTGACATAGAGAGCGCCCTGGATGTTGAACCACATTCAGAAGAGCGTGCCTGCTCACTCTTGTCGGAGCCTTCTTCTCCAAAGAGACGCACTTCTAGGGGAGCGGGGGCTCTCTACCAGGATTCTGGAGATCCGGGGAGAAGATGTTAGACTAGTCCAGAGACCGAGTTCAGTCAAAATAAGTCTACATCCATCACATCGTATGGAATGAAAGAAAAAAGGTTAAATACATACGTCAGCGACGGTGCGATCTTCAAAGCGAACCAAATGTATCAAGGAAAGGGAAAGAAGAACTCTTAATCAGAACCAGCATTTTCTGGTGGTAAGGCTTCTTTCAAAGGTACAGACCGGGGAAGGTGGTGAAAAACGCAGACAGCCGCGAAGGATGAGGCAATCTCAGATTGTTCACGTTCAGACACTGCCTTTTGTTCATCACCCGTTGAGAAGGCTGTAGAAGAGGTAGCATTCGCAGACCAAAGCAAAGCCTGCAGGGGATTCTTCATAGCATAGCAAGAAGGAAGGGCGTGCTCAATATATAAGGACTAGTAGAAGCAGTAAAGATTGCAATGTAGGTGCTTCACCATGAGGCAATGAAGATTGAAGTAGATAGGATGTTGAGATTGAGGCCCCGAAAATGCCCCTTCCTTTGGAGTTGGGGCTCCAAATCTGACTTTATCGTGCCTAGAAGCTCAGTCACGTGGCGAGTCAGTCAGCAGGCGGTGGAGCAATGAATTTCATTTCCGCACATCCTGGAATTGCCCCCATCGACGGTCATGCCCGAGAAGCCTGGTTTGAACATTCATGCTACAGTTACCAGGGAAATGGCGGTACAGATGCGGAAGTGGCTAAAGAAGTCGGAGGAAGAAAGTAGTGGTAGTTGGGCAACTGTATGCACGAGGGTACATTAGTATTCTGGGAATTGGCAACATTGACAGAAAGGAGAAGAAAAGGGGGTATGAATCAACTTTTTTAGGTGTAGCTATACTAAAGTAAGTAAGTAGTCGGCCTAACCTTCGGTTCCCCTAACCAAGTTTTTTTTATCACTCCTTATGTACTCTTTCTTTCTTAATCCATACTTTTTTACTTTTTCTTTTTGGGAAAAGGGCGCCCTCTACTTATACTTTTAACTAAAGGTGAACAGCCGGCATTGCAAGCAAATAGAGAGCCCCCGCCCGTTTGAGTCGTTGCGAGCCGGAAAGCGTACCGGCAGTTTGAGTCGCGAAAGGGCCGCTTTCTTCATTTTTTTATTTAATTAATAATAGAATAAAAAAAGAAAATCATTTTTCCAATTGTTCATTCCTGGAAAGAGGAAGAAGCAGATAGAGCAAAGGCCTCCTCTTTCCGTCCGCTCTTCCCGAAGTGAGCGAATTGCATGTAGAGATCCGTAGGGGCTTATAGTTTAATTGGTTGAAACGTACCGCTCATAACGGTTATATTGTAGGTTCGAGCCCTACTAAGCCTACCACCCTCTTCTCTTCACCCGATACAAGGCAGTCGAAGTCCCCGCCACCCCTCAGATCTCAATCTAGCAACGACACTTGGAACCGCACTGCTGCCGCTGCCCTTCGGGCACGCCTCCTACGCTTACCACTCACCTACGCTCTTGCAGCATGCCCCGTTCGGGCAATAGGGCTTTCGTAATACGCGAAGCAGCGATGAGCGATAGCTCTTCGATCGCTCTTGCGATAGCGAAGGCGTGGTTCATCCTCTAAGTCTAAGAGAGAGTAGATGCGAAGGTTCGGATCGAAGATCTTCGCGAGACGGTCCATGAATCTCGAGAATCGAGCGTGGGGCTTGAAGACCCTACCGCATTCCGGCCCCGGGGCCCTCAATTGGTCCTTTCTCTCTCCTCTTTCACCAGTGAGTGGTGACTTTCCTTTTTTTTTTCTAGGTGGGTACCTCTTGGATTCAGAGTTTGTTCCCACAGCTGCCACACGTGAGATACTGATCGTCGTCCCCCCAGTGTTGTTGCCTGCTGTGGGAAGGAAGGAAAGTAGGGTTTCCTTCCAGGACCGGAGAAGGTCAAACTCTGGGCGGTCTGCCAGGTTTCGCCTACGCTACGGTTTCACAAGATTGAACCTTTTTTCTTCAACCGAAGTGTTGGAGTTCCAGAGCACGAGGGAATGGGCTTTCATTCCCGGGACCGCCTCGTCTATGTACTCGGCGCCTCCCCGATTGCTTGAAGATGCGCGCGCGATACGATAAAGGGCCCCTCCCCTGGGAGGAACAAATGAAAAGCCAGGGTAGAGTCTCGGAGCCGGCCCAAGCGAAGATCGGCACTCGAAGGCTTGAGGAGCAGACCGGGAGGTTACAATTCCTGTTTCAATTTCCGGGAGTGAATGTAGGAAGTGCAGACGGTGGATCAGGTGTGAACATTCAACCAAAGGCGTCTTGGGGATCGGCAATAGCTAAGCATTGTGGCCATCACAGTTCAAGCTACGTATGGCTGGCGTACAACCTACGGGCTTCTTAGCTAAAAGAAAAAGAACAAAAAAGGATGCCTGCTTTGGTACCTTTAGTCCAATCTTAGACAAAGAGCAAGGAGGATTTAAAGACACTCTTCCCTCTGTCCTTTTTTTTCCTTCTTTTATAGCTATAGTGCTTATCATCCCTGAAGGTATCTTAGCATGGTAGCTAGTTCCCTTTTCTCTTTCTTAGTCTAAGACTCAAAGTCTCCTCAATTGGCTTTAAAGAAGGAGAGTCGCATATCCGCTGTTGATCTAATCTATATCTAATTCGCAGATCAGTTGTTAAAAGTCTTCTATTCAAGTAAAGATTCAATTAGATTGAAATATAGATAGAGATCGCATATCGGTTTTGACTAACTCTCTTCTATGGGATGTCGCATATCGACTGTATGCTTTCCTCATTACCAGCATGCCGGTCCCCTCTTTCAGTTAAGTTTTTCTTTAAAAACGAGCTCCCTTCTTTAACAGCTTTTTCTACCCGATTTCAGAAGCTTCTATATCCACTAAGAACGAAATCACTTTGAGTAAGAGAAGAGGGGGCGCAGCAAGGCAGAGGATAGAGAAGTAGGGGGAAGGAAGACAGAGCGGCAGAGGAGAGGAAACCTCTTAGGCGAAGATCAATTCCTAGCGGGGCATGACACCAGATAGGCGGGGGAGGAACTATGAAATGAAGGACTTTTCCTTTCCCCTTTCAAGCACTTTTCTTTCACTGTGTCATCGAGCTTAGTTTAAAGGTCAGGGGAGAAGCTACTTGCCCCAATAGGGGAACTCATCCCGGAAAGCCTTTGATTCATAGTACATGGGACTGCCCTTTTTCCGCTCCTCTCGCTACCACGAAATCCTACACCGGGAACACAACACCTAGCCACTCTATTTCCAGCTTCGCGAGACAGTGCCATCCCAAGTCAAGCGCTAGAAGAAAGGAAATGAGAGAACCGTCAGCAGTTCGCGTTGACGGCGTTAACAGAATCGGAGAAGAAGAGCTTAACGCAGCTCGACCCTCGGGCTCGGGAAGTACGGTCAGATTCATAGGACCGAGACTATCTCAGCTCATATCGGCCGTTTTAAGCCAACTAATAGGCCAAGAGCGAACACTTTTCCTAAGCCTAAGATCCGTTCATAGCCACATTTCTTCTTTGATTTCTCATCGAAGTGACTTTCCCCGGGAAGGCAAAGAATGAATGGGAGAAGGAAGGGGGGTCCCGTATTTCATAGAAATGGCTGCTTTTAGGCGTGATCTATCTCTCTGCTTTTCATAGTCAAGATAAGATGTGCCCGTGGGAAAAGACTGTCTCTTTATGGAGCGACTCTCCTTCTCAGATTCAAACGCGGGATCTCCTCTTGATCCGGTAGTAGGGGGTCTTAGTTTTTGCTGTTACAGAATCCCGTGCTACGAATGAATCTAGTCACCATCTGATTTAGCTCTTTTTAGTATGGAAATGGCTTAAGGAAGCGAATGACTCGAGTTCAATTAGTTTGTCTAAGCCGGCAAGAGAGATGGAGTCACTAAGCCCTAAGGTTAGATCCATTATCTCACAGAGTGAACGAGATTCGGATCAATCATAAAAAAGTCAAGTAGGACAGAACCATTCGCTGCGAACAAGTCTTCTTTCAGAAGCAGTTCTCTTATCCGCTCTTGTTAGCTAGGGATTCTGTGTTGAAGCTCATCAAGCAAAGCGTGTTCTTGAACAACTGAATCGCCTTCCTTCAAAGGAAGATCGGAATGCTTTACTCACAAGACTGTTCGAAGCTTCCCATAGCATTTCGGTGGAAAGCTGAAAGCTTGGACATTGGACAACATTGTAGGGAACATCATGGCTAGTAGCTCCATTGCGTTCACTGATGAAAAAATGCCCCCAGAAGAACGAGGTCTGGTCTCTCGATCCTCCACATTCCAGTAAAATGGAAAGAGGATATAGCCTTGCAATCTTGCTTTTCAATTCAAGTAATGGACATAGCTCCATCTTACAGTTTTTTTCTGGGACGTCCTTGGATTGGATCCACATCGCTGGTGCTCTTCCATCTACCTTGCACAAAAAGATTCAGTTCATCTTCGACGACCAATTGATATGCATATATGCTATGCTGATTGAGGAAGACCTATTAGTAACCAAACCGCTCTATGCACCTTAGATAGAAGCCGCAGAAGCAGAAGAAGTAGATTCATGCTTCTACTTTCAAATTGGCAAAACGCCTTACTTAGCAGAGAAGCGATAAAAGCGTTTAGCTCGGCCGAAAGGAAAGGCTTACCCCAGAACCAGAACTCAAATTTGATGTGCCTGAAACGGAACTCACACTGCCTGCAAGTAGCGATATAGTGAAGCTGGCAGCGAACTCACCTGGCCCTGCCGGCTGTAAAGGGACGAATTGAAGAGCCAGGAACTTCTACAAAGGGGAATGGCACGAGTGGGACTTTTCAAAAGACTGTCACTCCACCTTCCACTGCAACTCCAACTTCCACTTTCTTGGCTGGCCGATAGAAGGAAAAGAAAGACATGTCAGGAAACTCTTTCTATCATAAGATAAGTCATAAGACAAAAGAGGTGGGAGGGACTTACTCTACACTAGACTATAAACTTTCAACTCCTTTCGATCAAATCTTACCTTTCAGTCGAGTCACTTTACACTGACTACTGTGACGTGACTTCCTGGGAAGAGTTCGAACTTCCCACTATTGGGATAGGGTTGACCCCAACAATAGAGCCTAAAAAATGCTTCTCCAATGTAGAAAGTTTTGTTATAGTTAGAGACGAGACTTTTGTTCTAGAGCTAGAGGAAGTTAAGTCGAACGAGTGTAGTATCCTTCACTAAGAAAAGAGTATCTTATAATAAATAAAAAGTGAAAGAACGACTCTCTCTATCCTATCCGCAAAAGGAATAGGAAAGCTTACTCCCGAGTTCTATCTTAACGATTATTCAGAAAGGGAAGTAAGCTTTGGCATCATCAGCCACTTGCTCGACCACCAATGTCTTACACTGCATTGCCAGCGGCTTTAGCCTCTTGTACTTAAAAGGACTACAGCTCGTACGACTGCCCTACTTACTTACTCACTTGCATGTCGTCTCCGGCTCTTGACATTGCAGATCTATCTTCAACTCACTCTCGAGCGAGACCTGACTAGACATGAAATGAACCATCCATCCGTACTTCTTGTCTTAGCTCTTGTATTCGACGACGAGCCCTCCCCGTTGCACGGCCTTCCTTTGCTAGGAAGATAGCATTTCCATTCACTTACTTGTACGAGGCCCTATCAACTCCTCTCTTTGAGTGGAACGCTTCTGCCGCCTGAATCTTGATCTCTATCTCTATATAAATGCCGACCCTTTAAGCTGCAAGTGTCTTTTTGAGAGGTTTCAGTTCAACTAAAGTCAATCAAGAGGCTAAACTCGATCTATCTTTCCGGCTTTCGCTCCTCCGATATCTCCCAACGTGTGGCACTCCGGCGCCTTCCAGAGTCAGCCTCCCTGCAACTCCCCACGTGCACTATTGGCCAATGAGGGATCGCCACCCCAAAAGACCATCAAATGCATAGCGACGGTCTTGAGGTATTGGCCGACAAAGAGAGGATCAGACGAGCGAGAAAGTTGACGTATCGCCTTACAAAACAAGAAAAAAAAAGAGGAAGACTAGTTCAATAGCCAGTTCATTCGAGTCTATAAGAAGCATAAGACATAGGCCTGCACGAAGCCAAGCCCCAGCCACTGACTGACTGATGGACTGACTGACTTGGGCTACCTTTAACCCGGAGATCCACTCTCCTCTGACCTACAGCTTGCTTGCTTTCTTGCCTTGTGAAAAGTGCTCTTGCTCTGTCTCTCGTTCGTCTTCTTCCTTGCTCCATAAGTTTTTGATAAAAAACAAGATGGATGGCTGTTCTTCTATCAGCTGGGAATGGAGTGGCCTAAGGGATTCTATCTACTAGCCGATAAAATGGAGGCGTCAAGACATCTAGATGACAAAGAAGGCCTTCTCACGAATTGGATTCGAACCAATATCAAGCGACTTTCCTTCTTAGTAGATCGTGAGTGGGTCTGTCGTCCTCCTCATTATAGTCCTCCTAAAATCAATAGCATTTCGTCGGAATACATCCTGTCTTTTCACCTTAGTAGTCCTATGCATAGTCAGTACTATAGCCCCAATCATGGCTACTAATAAAATCAGACTCGGAACCAAAAACCAGACGGAATAGTAAGTATAAAGTAAATTGCCCAATGTTTCCAAATTAGTCCAACTTCGTACCTTTCCGGCATAAACCGTATATCTCAGAGAGGTCGTATTTCTTTGGGTTGGTAGTAATGGAATGCTTTCATTATCTAAAATGAAGAACATTTCCCACCAAAAGATCAGTCCAATAAGACCACTCACTGGTAAATAGCGCAATACTTCTTCGTGAATCTCCGCTATTTGAATATGGAACATCATAACAACGAATAGGAATGAAACGGCTATAGCTCCTATATGAACTACTGGGAAGATCATAGCGGAGAAGTCGAGACCTAACAAAAGAAGTAACCCTGAAGTGTTGCGAAAGACTGGGATGGGAAACAAAACGGAATGTACCGGATTTTTAGCACGTGCAACCATCAAACCAGAGACCAAAGCAGGGCTCGACAAAACAGAAAGTATCATGGTACGTCGTCCTTTCCTGAAATGGAACTTTCATGCTTGAGCAAGAACTAGCATGAAAGTCGATCTATTACGACCAGCGCGGTTGTTCCAATTTCATTTTCTTCTTCCAAGCCCTTCTTAGCTTAGAAAGCACTCACTGAGTTACTTACGGAATCTCAAATCTCTTCTCTCGACGCCGAGAATTTTTTATGTGTCTCGGTCGATCAGAGGTTCGGCTTGCTTCTCCCCCACCTTTTAGCGTTCTGGGCCCCTGAAAAAAGAAAGAAAGCCGAAATCAAAAAGAAAGAATAGAAATGGGGCCATCTTTGCCGAGAGAGGCCGCCTTCTCTCAGGCCAGCAGTCTTATACTTCTAGTCGACTGCTCTATCACGGGCTTCCCTCTTTCCTGGGCTCTGCTCGCTCGTCTACGCTCCGACCCAGAAAGTAATAAAAGAAAAACGATGTTTCCTTGCAGATTTCAAACTTGTCGTAAAAATAAAAAAAAAATGGAATGAAATTTTGAATCAAGATCTAGATGGATCCCTATTTTTTTCTCTATCCACGGAGATACCTATCTATATGGATAGAAATCTATCTATAAATCGATCTAGACATCCTCTATCCGGATAGATTTGTCCCTATGAGCGACTACGCCGATCTTTATATGTTTTGGCCACGTCCGTTTCCGCTCCGAAGAGGAAGGTTTGGATCTTTCAATCTTATGTCGTGAGGGATGTGACCTATGTTAGGTCCATAAGATACCACAGCTTTTGGTGTTCTATGATTCACCTCCGAATAATGAGTAGGTAGTTCGATCCTTTTGATTCTTCTCTTCATAGTCAACCTATACAAGGGGGGGCTGCGGAGCAATAGGTCGAATTACTATATAAAGAAGAGTTGTAAACTAAAGTACTTCTTCTTCGAGTAGGAAGATATCGGTTTTTCTCCTTCCTTCTCTTCGAAAAGAATAGGGATTTGAAATGATACAAATTCCTCTTCATTCTGTTGTGCTCAGCGAAGGAACTGCCTAAGCATACTTTTTCGGATCCAAACTTCTTTGTTCTTTCTAAGTCTTCTTCTTGCATAGAAGAACGCAACTGTTTCAAAAACCGGGATTTGAGTAGTAGGTGGCATCCCCTCTTAGTTTTGAGTAGGTGGAACCATTCTGTTTTCGTTCTTCTCCACATTCTTACCGGCAGGAATTTGCCTATGATTTTATCAACTGATATTTCGATATAGAAAGATCTCCTTATTTCTTCACCGCGGATTCTCGCGTCATTTTCTTGAAAAGATATTAGATCACCGTGGGACACTTTCAAATGAGTAATGCTTACCATTCCATTATTCACACAAAGCCTTCGATGACTTATCGGCTGCCTTGCTTGAGGAATAGTTTCACGAAAATGGAGACGAACCGGAATAACGTCCGATCTTGTTTCTGGATTGAGTGGAAAAGGGATATATGAAGTTTGTTCTGTTCCTCTGTGCATCTCTGTGATGGGTAAATCCCCATAAAAAAGGGACAACTTTCGTGTAGTTTGTAATTGGATGTAACTGTTAAGATTTTCTCTCGAAGAAATCTTTCTCTTAATAGATCTGTTCTTCTTCCTCAATCTTCGGAGAATGCGGCGTTGTATTATTGTAAGTTCTCTCTTCCGAACATTTCCTGAAAGTAGACGACAAGTTTTAAATCTTAATGCAGGCATGATGTATTGTTGAATCAGTCTTTTTCGCCACATCGCGTATAACGGGAATCGAACCCCCTCTGCTGCTGGCGGGCGGATGGAGAATGTCCTACTTCGATCCAGCAACTTGTTAGGAGTTGATAGGTTGTTGGTAAGCTTCCAAAGCTCCTTCCTTCAGCTGGTGCGCAAGAGCGCACTTCCCTTTTCCCCTTACTAGTCAAGGAGGTGTAATGAATAGAGATCTCCCGCCAGAAGTCTTCTCTTCCTATCACTTCACTTCGTTCGATAGATCTGATCTGATCGGACCTCACCGGGCCGGGCGAAGGGGAAGGAAGGGATGGGTGGTCCGGGAACAGCAACGGGAGAGGGCTCGTAGCCCCCCTCTCCCTCTTCCCCGCGCCTATTTGTTCCCCGGGCCCCGGAAAGATGCGGAACTCTTTTTTTTTGAAGAAAAAGATGAATGGATAGGGCCATGATACATTCCGGAATATTGTAAAGGTAAATAGACTCTTTTCGTCCCCTTTTCGATGCCTGCCTGAGGACCAATGTGAATGTTTTGGAATGGGGATGTTTGCCTTTTGTAACAAGTAGACCCACGATACGGACTAAGAGATGTTCCTACTCTTAGCCCTAAGTAAGATCTATTCATAGTTGGTCAGTCCCCCACGGCACGGCTTCTCGCTTTTCATGAATGTGTCTCCCCTATGCTTATGTGAGTTTGACCCGCCTTTGACTCTGCTTGCTTCTGACTCCCTATGAGCCGTTTTACGACCTGACTTTTTCGGAGGGTCGGCGGGACATGGGAGCCTCAGCTCATGCATCGGTTTACCGAAATCACCTCCGCTATCCCACTTCCTTCTATTCAAAAAGGCGAGCAGCCCTTAAACAAGAAAGAAGGCCGAGGGCTCTTTTTTATATAAACCATAAGCCCTAAGTAGTCCCGAAAGCCGAACTCAGCAACTTGTTAGGAGTAGGTTTTGGTTGGAACCCTTTCTATGTTATTAGTAAAGCGCTAACGCCCTATCTATAGTCAGGGGCCTTTTCAATAAGGCTCGCGTAGGGGCGCTCACGTTTTTTGGCTCCCTTCGCTACACTAGCCTTGATTGGCGGATGGAAGTACCCAAGTGCGTCGGGTGGTATCTTATAGTTGATAAAGGCTGCATTTAGGAGTGATCCTTCCCTCTAATCATAAGAAAAGAAAGGTTTTGATTCGGGCAGTCGGACGCAGGTGTAAGCTTATAGGCAGTAGCTAAGCGCTAAGAAGTTGGTTTTTGCACTTTGCTTAACACATGCAATTCGAACGAAGTTTTCTCGGAAACGATTTGAGATTCCGTAAGTAACTTAGTGCAAACATAGGGTTTGGTTTGGCAAATGAAAATGAAATACGAACAACCGCGCTGGTCGTAATGAATCAAAGAAGATCCAATCGCACCATGAATCTCCTTCGCCCGTTATCTCCTCATCTTCCTATTTATAAGCCACAGCTCACTTCGACGTTTCCAATTTCCCATAGAATCTCCGGGGCTTTCCTAGCCACTATAGTTTTCTTTTTTATCTTCTTTGTCTTTTTCTCGGCTCACTGGATTTCTTTCACCCCCTACTTTCAAAGGCTGGGATCTCTTTTGCTAGTCGCAATGTACATTCTTTTTATTAAAGGTTGGGTGCTCTTCGACTCTGGCCTTTGTGATTGTTTTTGGTGTGAGGATCGTCCGTTAGGACGAGGTCGAAACCACTATAAATCATATGGAACAAGCTGGGCGGTCTTCGGGCGCAAAAGCTCATTCCGAACCGCGCGAACCTTTGGCTGAGTCATCCTCTGCAACTTCCGCGTTGGATGTAAAAAAAGAGGAACTTATTCGAGAGAATTTAAAAGAGAGAAAGGCCGCTCTCGGAGATGGCCAAGAAATCTCACAAGTTCGGAAAGAAGTCCAACAAAACTTAAACATAAACACAAAGGGGAAAGAGTTCAAATTAGTCAAATACAAGAAAAGAGACTCTCATGAGTGCGACTATGCGCATGGATTAGAACCATAAAAATCGTTTCCGTATCATTGCATTTCGTAACATCCATTCGGCTTAAAAGCAATGTAGTCATAATGAAAGTCATCCTTCCCTGATAATAAAGCTCCCTTCAAAAGGATCGATCCCTATGAAGTAGTCTCCGCAGGCTTTTAATACTTTGAAACCGTTTCAGTCACTAGTCCTAACTTTTTGCACATGTAAACCAGACCCACCTAGTTTGAAAGGCTCAGTAAGAGGCAGTCTCTAGTCCAGTCTAGCGGTCATGTTTGAATCCGAACTAGCTGGAGATTCGCACATGACTCTACGCAATTTCATGATGCAAAAGTCAGACTAAGCCCTAAATGAGTAAGGCAACCAGGAAATCAACCTAGTTGATCCAAATTTCCGCTTTTCTAGCTGATTGAAGCAGGGATAGCCTCCACGTAACTAACATGGCCGTCTTGAGCAAAACAAACTCAGCCCTACTTAGCCCTACCTAAGACGGAGCAGCACCGCTTGCCCTATCCTATGGTCTCGAGGCAAGGAGCCGAGTTTACGAGGCGGCGAGTTTCATTAGAGGGTTGGGGAGCTTTGAGCTAGGCTGCTGCTACGATGCTTGAGGTGTGGAAGTGAACCGATCCAGCTTTTGTCTTTGAGCCGGTCGATGGAATTTTCTAGTTTTGCTTTAGCGAATGAGAAGCAGGGCTTGCCACCAGGGGGCAATGCAACAAGAAGATAGCCCTAAGTGCTGGGCTAGCGATACCAAAGGGGTATGGATTGTTGGCAAGGCTAAAAAACACATCGCGACTGATGCCGTTGTCGCGCTTGACCTGCTAAGCCTTTTGGGCTTCAATTCGGAATCCAGGATAGGATGGATTGGCCGAACTTCGCCGCGTCCGGACTTCCCGGGAGTATCTGTCTATAGAAAGGAACCTCGCTAAGTGCGACCACCAAGTTCAACTTATCATTGAACGGGCGGGGCAAATCCTGTCAAATTTGGGCGTCCAAATCCGTTGTGTACAGGCGCTCTTTGTTAACCCGTCTGGTGCGCAGCTGTATGCCTGTGTGGGTGATCTTTCGCGGGGAGCTCTTGGGCTTTTTCCGCTCGACCGCACCTAGATGACTTTGAAATTAGATATGAATCTGGACATTTGAATTCCTCGACCTGCTAGCACTAGATCTGCTTCTACTGATGATGCTTACACTTTGCCATCAATTGGACCTGCTTCCACCTATTACTCTTTTTCTTCTAATATATCTCTTGGGTCAAGTTCATCAGCTCGGGCAACTGGATCAACAGGTGCTTTCACTGCATCAACTGAGTCAAGGTAAACCACTGAATCAATGGGCTGTGCTCCTGGCTTCGTTTCTGGGTCAACACCAATGGGATCCGCAGCTCAAGTTGAGTCGACTGTGATTCTTCTTGAGCTATCGAGTCAGTAGCTGCCTTTAGAGGTGGGATAAGTTTAGATTAGGGAAATGCTCTTTTGAACGAATCCTAAGAACAATTGGAATGCTTTCAATGGCCAGAAGGGAGGAGAGGAGCTCATCCCCGGTTATATGATTGTTGGTTAGGAGTTTCATTGTTAGCAAGATCTCCAGCTATGGAATCTGTTGTCGTCGGCGGGGCTACTTCTTCTTCTTTCGAAATGGGAAGAATAGCGTAGTCAAAGTAGGCCAAGTCGGTAGCCCTTTCTTCCACTCTTGGGAGAAGGGCAGTAGGATTATAAAAAGGCCTAACTGCTGTTGAAGGAATAGAGGTCGGCTCTTGGAGTAAGGGGAGAAGGGCTGAGTGCCGGTGAAATGCTTTTTGAGACTTACCCCGCTCAATGGAAATTTCTTTAGGCAAGATCCCACGTCCGAGAGTCTGATTCTGCTTTCACTCTTCTCAAGGCAAGGAAGGAGGCCACCAAACAAACCAAAGGGGAGGTCTTTGCTTGCTTTTCCTGTTAGAGATGCTAGTCTTTTTGTAATAACTGCTCTGCAGATGTTTTCAGGAATAAGAGAAGACGGTGCTCTTTCATCAGCTCTTTGGCTATTTGCTTGCGATAAAGAAAGAGTGAATTGACCCGAGCCAAGTAGTTCGGCTAAGCCGGAAAGAAAGAGTGAGATCCTCTTTGAGATGAAATGCGGAAATGTCCTAATCAAACCAGGCTCAAGGTCAATGATTTAGCTCAAGAAAGGAATAATAGCCTTTATGCCTTGAGCCTTTTGCCTGCTTCTGCTTCATCTGCAGATCGGATTCTCAGCATCCAATCAATAAGTCAGAGCTGGGCCTTTCGGCTCGGTATTCACTCACAAAGAAGTGAATCCGGAAGTCTAGCCTTTTGGCTTAATTAATAGTTCTTCCTTAGAGGCTTTCGGGGAAGAAGATCCATTTCTTTTGCGATTGATCTCGTCCTTTCTTGAGTTGCCCATCATAGACAACACGGGAACAGATTGGTCGACGAAAACTGGAATTCCAACTGTGACTTTTCTCACCCCCGTTTTATTTAATTATTTTCTAGATGAGGAAGCCCACTTTCCAAACTTTCGATATGCGCGTCATTACCATGAGATCTTTGTTCCTATCTTTTTGGGAAAATCGAAGGAATTTTCTGTCCCAAGATTTAGGGGTCTATTGGAAGAGCTGGGTCTGTTTGTGAACGTTATAGATATAGTTCCGGGGGGCGTCCCAATTGACTGCTTTATTGTACCGGTAAGCCCTGCCTATCAATGCAATAGCTTCAGAGCAAGCTATGTGGTTCTACACCAAATGGCTCCTAAAGCGAAGCAGCTACTAGAAAGAAAGGAGTAGCCGCTCGCTATGTGTGATTCGATGTCCCCTAAAGCAAGCTATTGAATTGTTCCTAACCAAAGAAAGGAGAGATATAGATTACGTTCATCTCATAAAGATGTTCCTTTTCACTCCTAAATGAAAGCTAAACTAAACGACAATAACATAACTCCTAACGCAAAAGAGTAGCCGCTGCGATGCCTATGCTATTTTATTTCCTATAGAGCTTGGGCCCACGCGCAAGCTCCTATCGCAAAGCTAGTAAGTAGCCTTTTTGTTTCTATAGCTTCAAAGCCAAGGATTTTAAGTGTCACGGGCAACATCGGTTGTCATATATGACAATCCCGGAGGCCAAACAGAACCCGGTGATGACCCGTCTTCCGATGAGTCCGAAGACTTGGCACGTACCGTCTCATCAGAAGTGTCAAGAACAGAACACGTCTTTGTAACCAACGAAGACGAAATATCCCCCTAAAGAAGCCATAACTCAACAAAACGAAGAAAGGCTAGATAAGATGATGGAGATTATAGAAGCTATGCGAGCTCTTATTTGCTCAAAAGACAAGGCAGAACAAGGCCAAGGTCAGATAAAATTGGCGAAACCAGTAATCCACAGAAGAACATGACCGAGGGGCAGTCCTCGCGACACGAGGAGATACGCCAATCTGAAGATGATCAAGTAGCTTTACTAATAGGGCGGAGGGATCTTCAACCACTGTCTATTGAAAAAAGATTCTCAAACGGCGAAGCCTTGCGGTCTCTCTTCACTTCCACACAAAAAGAGAAAGAAAAATTGCGTATATGATCATGGTTTGCTATCTTCCCGAAGAAACCAAGCGGAAGAACAATTGGGCGGTGTGTCCCCCAGGGGTATGAAGCCCGTAGACAATGGCTTTAGAGAGATGCTTTTATTTAAGACAGTGAACTATAGCTGGCTTTAGAAAACAAAAAACTTTCTTCGATTAGCTACAGAAAGAGACCTAAAGCTTAGTTCTGTACAGGTACAGCCAACCAAGGCTACCACGAGCGGCCGGGTAAAGAAAATATCCTAATTGTAATCACTAGCTATCTCTGTGCTTTGAAAGCTGAAGGAAGTTATAGCATTGGAGCTGGTATGAAAACTAGACTATCCTAAGGAGTAGAATCCAATCTTCCGGTATCCGGTAGTAGAGCCATACCTTCGGTAGTGAAGCTATACCTCTGGTAATCCTACTAGTAGAGAGAATAGCTTGGCATGAGTAGCTTGGAGTTTCTAAATTGTTTTGGACTTGCCTGTAGTAAAGCCTGCAGTTAGAAGGCTTTTGGGGTAAGCACGCAAGGAGCATTTGATGTGGGCAAAGAAAGGGGCTTTGGTAATAGTGGAGACCCTGAAGCAATACTCTCTGCTGCGGGTGAGTGACTTACTGGAGCTTTTTCTTTTCCTTGAATTGGCCTTAGCTAGTCTCTTCAATCGGAGGTCCTTGCAGAGCAGAGCCATCTACTTCTCTCACATACCCATAAAAAGATCATGTCCGGAGAATAAGAGGACCCTTTCTAGTCTAGTTGGGACCTAGCTGCTAGTGAATTCTTTTCCGGGTCTTCAAAAGTCCATTCTTTCGATTGTATTCGTTCGAGGGGTAGGGTATATGATCGTTTGGAATTAAGAAGGATCGAAGAAAGACCGTAGATCGTAGAGAGGCTTCAGCTAGCACCTATCTATCCTCATTGGAAAGAACATCGCGCCTATCGTGATTTGGCCCAAGCAAGGGAATATACCTCGGGCAAGTACTGGTGGAGTTCGGGCTGAAGCTGTAGTTTCAAATCCAACAAAGAAAGTATTAAGCAGAATCTAGGGCTAGATAGAGCAACCGGGATTTAGTACCCGACTTACTAAGAAAAAGGGCTTGTTGCCCGCTCTAAACGAAAGTAATAATTCCTTTCGTTTTCCAATGCAGAAGTTTCGTCATTTCAAGAGATCATAATAGGGACGAGCATTACCATACGAGAAGGAAAGCAAATAGAGAATACGACTTGTTAACCCTTCTAAGAAAAGAAGAAGGTTGTTTCAAAAGAAAGAATTTTATGGAATCAGATGCATTAACTTAAAAAAGAGTCAAAAAGGAGAAGGCTTTTTGTACTTAGAAGGTTGTTCGATGATTTGGTAAAGAGGGTGGGTGGGATCGCGATCGACTAAAAGGGAAGTCCCCCGATAGGGGAGATATTGGTTCAAATCCAATTCGTGAGAAGAATCCAAGCGAGAGACTAGTTGAGTCAAGGGTCCCTTTTTTCACTAAAGGATAGGAGAGCAACTTCAATCACTGAGCGAACAAAGAAAAAATGCTTTCTCCGGCTAGCTTTCCTCACTTTCCGTATCACGGTACCTCTAATCCCCTCCTTTAAGTGAAAACAATCACTTTAGAAGACCGACTAAAGCCTTCTATCACAGGACGGGTTCAAAAATTGTAGGAAATGGAACCATCCATGGAGAGCCGCTTCAACTAGTCATCCCGGTAACACGAGCCTTGGTTGGAGAATCCATACCGCTTACTTGGAACAAAAGGATTCTATGAAACTAATCCAAATAAGAGTAACAGCTTTCTTTGCTTCTGTTTTGGCTTCCGTGGTTGGGCTTGGGTTGCTACTTCTACGGGCTCTAGGTGTGATGTAGATTAGGTCCCAGTGCGAGTAGGTGGATGCTCCTTCTGTTCGAGCAAGAGAGAAGGATGATGCCCGAGTACGATGGAAAGGGAAAGAAAGCTTTCGAAAGCTCTCGGAAGGCATTATCTATAAAACCATTCCATGAGGTGAAAGTTCGAGGGCCGGTTCACTCGAATCGAATCCAGGCAGACGTATACCTTAGTTGCTGCGACGGTAATGTCAGTTGCACTTTCATCAGGGCGAGAGTGGAAATTCGCTCCGTTTTTGGTCTCACGTGTGCTTTCATGTCTGTCGTCGGGCCGATATTTAGGTTGTGGCCAGCCACCTTTGTAGCTCCTGTATAGTTGTGATCCCCGCATCCCTCTTCGACCTCATTGAATAGCGTGTACCATTTGTTCGTGGAGCCCTAGTGGGAAAAGAGGATAGGCGGGACAGACTCTGACTCGTACAGCCCACTGGTCCAGGGCATGGAGCATACTATTTGACAAGCAGCGGAAAGAAGTTAGCCGGCTAGCGCACTTCGGCCACTCAAGGTAGCCCCCTATCGAACGCATCTCTCAGATAGACTTCTTTTTCCCTGTAGGCCGACAGCTCCCATCCCATCAGTCACCTTTCGAAGCTCTTTCCCAGTCAGCCCTCAGGTCAATGGGCGATATAGAGTGAGGCGCCTATAGGGAGAGTTCCCATTATGTAATAGAAAAGTTTTGCGAACCAATCATTCACTGACTTCAGACCAAGCCAATCATCATTTGGCATCAGACAACTACCGTTAAGTCTGTCATCCGCCATAAACAAAAAGAGGGGGTACAAAGCTAGCCTATTACGATCTCCTTCACGCTAAGGGGATTGGCGGATGCTGCAATACAAAGAAATCGGTCGAACTCAAGCATTTGGTTTGACAAAAGCAATGGCTCTTTCCTACTTGCTTGAGGGACAGCCGATTCATATTACTTACTTGTATTCTGGTTGGATTGGGCGCTTGGTGGTAAGAGCCCCTACTTGAAAAACCAACAGCTTGCTGCTCACCATCATACGCGTGCGCTATAAAAGAAGCCGCACAACGCCCTTCCTCTTTCGAATCCTTTTGGATGATAAGGCATGCCTATCCATCTTTTATCCAGCCTTTGCTCCACTATCCACCACCGGAATGGTTATTTTGCCTGCCCCGCTTTCCTCTCCCGCGGCAAGAGCTCGTTCGCCAAGTCCGAACTCCCACTTTCTCGTCGATGACGGCTCTCTTCGATGCTAGCAACCGCCTTTGACCCTTTTCCGCTTCTTTCCATTTCCAACCATTCTACCTGAACGAGAGACTTTACCTTTACTTAGAGAGGGGCAGCGGTACCACCCTCTTCTCTGCTCGTAGGTTGACTCCCCATCCCGACTAAGGTCTCACAAACGTGCACTTCCCTTATGTTATGCATCCAGCCGCTTCACTAATGTGAATAGGTTATACAGAAGGGTGGGTTGGTTATCTACTCTTATGCGCCTTCCTTCTTCGAACCTTTTGGTATGTATTGCCCCCTAACTATAGATCAGATCCACCGGACGAGAAAGTCAATTCCGCACTGCTGCTGAGTCGTCGGACTTATCCACCAAGGGATTCGTGGAATTTCTGTGGATTGCGTTGGGGGAAATCTACCAAAGCTAGGCAGATAGATAGACTCCTTTCCCGCTGCTAAGGGAGAGCAAGAAAAAAAGAAAATGATTGTTTTTTAATCAGCGCCCCCTTTTGGGTATGCAGGTACTATTAGTCCTCTCACTACCAACCAGCAGACATCATCTGGCTGGGTCTTGCCGGTATCAACAACGAGAAAAAAAAACAACCAAATGGAAACAGCAACTAACTATGGCTCTTGGCCCAGACAACGTCCTAGGCGTAGGGGGGATCGGAGCAAGAGGGAAGTCCTAGACGACGTTTTTCTTCCTGGGCTGCAGTAAGTAGATCGAGAGGTCGTTCCGCCCCTTGTCCCCGAAGATGGGTAATCTGTTCTCCAAAAATGTTGCTCCAATCTGACCTAGCTGGCGAGCGATCCCAGTTCGCGGCAGAGAACAAGACAGCAAGCGAGCGTACCTTTGTTCGCTTCTTCTCCACCAAGCACGGAAGTTTAAGGATAACTGTAGGTCGGTGGCTACCTAAGGAAACTCCGATTCGATCTTCCCCCCGGCTGGGAGGCATCTACCTGATCCCGATCACAAGGAGAGGTTCACCATGATGGGGGGTACTTTTTTTCCCTTCCGGAAAGAATGAAATGCATAGGGGACCATCCTTTTGTTGCGGCATGCTCTTCAGATTTACGGATTCGCAGGGGGCCTCAGGCCCTACTTAGTTGACTGACAATGACAAAGGCTTGCGAAAGTAGGGCCTTTTCTTTTCCTTTTGAATAACCCATTCTCATTATCTTTCATAAGTCAAGTAGGCGAACCTATAGGTCCTTAGTAGCGTTGACAAAGAAGAACAGCCGGTTAAAAGACAGCGAATCTTATATATATATTCAAAAGATATCTATATCTATCTAGATAGATATTCTAAATAGTTAGTTAGGCCAGCTTGACAGGCTACCCTTCCTCATCTGAGGTGCTCAGAGAAAGATCTCTTTTTTAGAACTTCCAAAACTTCATCCCGGCCCGGAAAAGTGACCGACCAGGGCCCTTTTGATAAATGAAAGAAAGGGTTGTTGAGCCCTAGCCCTGTAAGCCCACACCTGTGTAGAGTAGATCGTTCAACACCTCCGGCACAAACCCATTTTTGACCTATTGGTCCTAGTATCATAGGCGACCGAACGGCCGCCCCCTAATTACTAGACCGACCTGCTGTAATAATTCCATAAACACCTAGCGAAGATATGGCAAACAAATAAAGTAGCCCTATGTTCAGATCTGACAATACCATACCATAATCAAAAGGTACAACGGCCCAAGCGACCAGACTTAACATAAATGTAGCCACTGGAGCCATTCTAAAAAGGGAGAAATTAGCACTACTTGGTGAAATAGGTTCTTTTAGAATCAATTTCGAACCATCTGCTAGAGGTTGTAACAATCCGAACGATCCCACTACATCAGGACCCTTTCGACGTTGCACAAAAGCCATTACTTTACGTTCAGCTAGCACTAAAAAGGCTACTCCTAGTAGAAGTGGTAGAATTATTCCAAGTATTTCAGCTTGAACAGCTATGTACGTTTTCGATTTTCTATTCACTCATGATCTGGCCTGGTCGACCCAATCATGATATTGAAGGATGGGACCTTTTCTCGAAAAATAGAAAGAAAAAGGAAGAAACGAAACATAGAACATAGAATGACAATTAGTTCTCGTTCTCATCCTTGATACAGTCCCATATGATAGTACTAAACTAAATAGGTTTTGTTTTGAAGGTAGAGGAGGATTCAAACTCGCCAAGGAAGGCTTTTATACTAAGGGATTTCACTCACTATTCACATTCAAAAGAGCCGGGGAATAATTTCCCCTGAGCTTTTGAGTAATATAATAATACAGCGCAATCGCAGTGAGCAAAGAAGCAGCTTCCGGGTCTTTCTTTCCTTTCTTGAGTTTTCCCGGAGAAGACAGCTTCCCTCGAAGTTCCCCCGCTCTCGAATAATAAGAAGTAGTAGGCCTTAAGCCTAGCCTCAATAAGAGTGTTTTACAGGATCGTGTTAAAGAAGGTCGAATAGCTCGGCTTCAAAGCTTGGAGGCCTTGCCCGCTCTCCGTTCTAAAATAGAGAAAGGGAATAGTGGGGCCAGGGAAGAATTATAACCAGGGGAGTTGACTTGAGTTTGTATACGACATTCTTTATTTTGTAGCTTAGAAGGCTGTACCCATCCGTGTTCTATCTATCAGATAAGAAGAATTATAGCAGGAAGACAGCACCAACCGATCTGGACTTTCTTTAAGGGGGAAACTTAGAAGCTCGACTTGAAGGCCTTACTCAGAACTAACTATCAGGGGAGCCCATACCTAAGAGAGTCAGCCTGTCAGAGTTTGACTGGCAAATGAGTCTTTCTATCTATTGTATTAATACCGCTGTCGCTAAATCTTTCCGTTGAAGAATCGGATGAAAGACTGCCAGAGGAAGGCTAAACTCTCGGAGCCTAGTATTAGCACTTCACTTACGGTTCTTCGATCTGAGGTCAGAGGAAAGTAGAACTATTAATCAGAGCCAGCATTTGCTGGTTGGTGCCTTCTTTAAAACGAGCATTCATAAAGTGGTCCCAGCGGTCTAATGGGTATAATGTCTTCGACGTACAGATCTGATTTAGTGAAATCCCTTTGCCAGGTCTTAAATGAATTCTATTTCGGATCCCGGTGTCAGGTGGGATATAAAATCTTGGCACGGGAACAGAGAACTGGGGTAGTCAAAGTCGGATGGTGTCATTCCGCCTTCTCTTGTCACTGATGGATCGAATCCAAATGATGGAGAGTTCGCCTCTGCACCCACTGCTTGTTCGGATGCTTCTCCCACTGGAAAGGAGGAAAGAACTGAGACTAGACTCGGAGTGGACCCATTCGGTGGGTCTAGGCAGCGACTTGGTTCCGTTAATGGTTGAAATGGATGATTTTGGAAGCACCCTTTCCTCTTTTTATACACGGCGTGGGAGCTTTCCCATTAGAGATCGTACCCGCGATCGAAGGAATGCCTTCCACCTCTTGAGCTTTCATTCGTGGGTTTAGAGATCGCTAGGGCCCAGCCCACCACCTACTTTATTCCTTTCTCCGCTTCTCAATGGCTCTATCAGAGGTACATAGTGACTCGACCAACCTCTACTTAAGAAAGTATAGTTTACTGGATACTAATGAAAAGCAATTTCTTTCCCTCATGGTCTCCCCAGAGCTAGGGGACATATATTTCTCGTTCACAATTAAGACCAGGTGCTCATACCCAACAACGGAAAGAAATCAGACTTCGAAACTAAGACAAAAACGCTTTTAAGCATCATTCAGATCGAGAAAGTCCGGTCCGATCGAAGAATCTAAGGGAAAAGGATTTCGCCCTAAAGCGGGCTGATTCTTGTTTCGGGGCACTCAAAGTAGTTCTTAGGATAGGCTGCGATTTGACACCCGGAGGGAAGGTGGGATCACCACTGTTCGCCCTACTTAAGTAGTAAAACGACTCTATAAGTAAATAAGTGAACGAAATACTATTAAAGGGTACGTGGTCGCGACTAGAAAAGAGTACGCTTTGCTGTTGGGCTGCTCGCCGGGTTCGCCTTTCGTCTTTAAGTAGCGCCTTTTGAAGTGAAAGCTTATGTTCAATTTAGTACAATACAAACAAAAACTACACCAAAGTGGAAGTGGAAGGGCCACTATAGAAGGTAGAAGTAGCCTATAGTAGTAGGCCTAACCAAAGCGTCACGACATGTTGTTGATATTGATTGAGTTAGAGGGACGAGGGTTTACTTCATCCATCCATATGGAACGCGGTTCTTCTATGTTAAGGAGGATTCTAATCATTCTCAGAAGGGGGGATTACTTATAAAATGAAAGGGGGAGGTCCTTTATTAATCTTTGCGAATCTGGCATCACTAGGTGAATCCTCCTCGTCGACAGCCAGCAGTTGCCGGACTAGCTTTCCTTGCCTTACTCCTCTTTTAATTAAATATCTTTCTCGCCCTTATTCCTGTTTGGTATATTGTTCCACTTTTTCCCTCTCTTGGGGCATTCAAAAAAATGAAAGTGAATCCGGGTCCGGTAATACAGTAAACCTTGGAATTAAATAATGCATTCCATTCGCCCGGCGTGTCCTTAAGATCTTAAGATTAGAAAGGTTTTTTCTTACCCTGGCTTGGCTGTTCTTCCCGCTGTAGGTCGAGCGGAAAAAGTTCCTAGACATGGCTTCTTTCCCTCCCTATTGGGAAAGCTCGATATCTAGTCAATTCAATCATGCATGCGTTCGGAAGCTATTACACTCACCAACCATAGGAGGCGGCTCCATAGCACGATAAATTCAGCCGTGAATGACTGTAACCTTCGCGGTATATTTGAAATCTTTGTTTAGTAGCGCGCTCTTGCTTCATTCCACGAAAGGATTCAGAGTGATCGACCAGTCATCTTTTTAGCTGGGAGTTGATATATTTAAAAATGACTTTCGCCCTCCACCCTATAACTCTATGCTTAAGTTATGAAGAAAGAATATAGAATCTTATTAGATCGTATGGAACTTATCTTTATATGCTATGGAAGGAACTATTCCCTTGCCTATCTTGCTTCAAAAACGATGCTTCCTTGGCCGTGCGCGCCAAAGACCATGACCTCTTCTGACCCCACCCTCTGTCCATGGAGTGGAATCTTCTCTTCGCGCTGTTCCTTCGAGCTGTGCTTTCTTTTTCTTGTTCGCTTCGGTGCTATATTGGTTATGCCCTTATATAGCCCTGTGCGTTAGCACAGTGTTTCTTTCTACTACGTCATATTTTCAATCAAAATAAAAAACGTCCTTCCCAGGATCAAGAGCCTCTGTTTAATCTGTGTCGATTTATTCTCCATTAGCAGATGAAGCATATGCTTCTGGTTATAAACCTTATGAACCTAGCTTCACCTAATTCTTATGCGTATGCGTTTGCTCTAGCTATGTATCACTTATCCTTTTCTTTTAGACGACCTGTATGGGCGGATTCCAAGTCAATCCTTTTGTTCGCTGCTTCATTGCTAGCTGAAAGGCTATCTATTGCTTTTTTGAAGCGGACGATTCCGCCTCATCGGTGTCAGCCTCTGTTGTCGAATCGGTTCTAGAAAAACCCCCTCCTTCCCCGGAACAGCAACTAAAAGAGTGAACTTCCCGAGCTCACTGCCTCACACCACTGGCATTGAAGAATGGCCTTAAGTCTTAGCTTAGGTCAATCAGTTCCTTGGAAGGAATTTCCCGGGATCAGTACTCCTTTAATAAAGCGTCGAAGGGGCTAATTTGGTGAATCAGAAGCAGTAGCAATAGGACCAAGCATTGAGAAGGGGAGACTAGTAGGAATCCTTCTCAATTCAATAGAGTCTGGAACTTTGCTTTATACTGATTCACGAGGATTGATAAAGGGCCCAGATAAGAAAGAAGAAAGGTGAGTTTAGACTTTATCTCACAGAATCTGGACTTTTTCTAAGAATCTTTAGTTGGCCTTTGACGAGAGAAGAATTCTTTTATTGATTCATTAGTCAGGGTCTTAACACAACTTCTCACCCAATTCCATTAAAAAAGAAAAGAAAGATTTCATTTAATTGCTGCTTATCAAATTATTTCTGCTTTCTTAAAGTAAAGAAGGCGGGGAGCACCTTCCTCATGCATCTCAGCTCATGGATTGATGCTCGTTCCATTCTCTATATTCTCTTTTGACTTTGACAGGCTTCGCCTGGCCCTGCTATCATGTCAGCATATTGCTTGTAAGATCCTTTCGCGCATTCAGTTAATGCTTTCTCGCCTCTGAAGCTGCCGGCATCAAACATAAAAGAAGACAGATAGAATTATAAGGGATGGCATTATGAAAAATCTTAGCTGCATTAGTTCGAGTTGAGCACATGATCCTTACTAAGTTCAGGTTCGCTGAAAACCAAGGGATTGGGGGTATGAAGGAAGGAGGATATCCCTTCCTTCCGATTGAGGGCGGAGGCCTTAATTCACTATATAGGTCGAAGGGGATCAAACCCATTTTACTAAGAGAGGGGTTGAGCGCTTGTATGACTTGATGAGCTCCATCTTATCTGAATCAAAGAATTGAGATGGGCCTTTGTAGATTGAGATCTGTGAGTTTCACTTAAATACATGGTAATGAGATCATAAGCCGAGATCATCAAGAGACCTCACCACAAACTAATTCACAAAAGGGGAACCTGGATTAAGACAACGATTTACCTATCCGTGGAGAATATAAGAAAGGGGAACTCGCTCAGTAGCTCTTGCCCTTGATTCAAGTATCAGACCACATGACCGCTGAAAAGAAGAGAAATAACATTCTATACTATGTAATGCAGCTCGGGATGAGAAGGCTTCTCCTCGCAATACAGTCCAATCTCTCTACGATGCCAGTCCTTGACCCCTTTTTCCTACGAGAGGCCGCAACAAGCCTCTTTAGCCTTCTGAAGGATTGAAGTCAACCTCTTGCCCTTCGTCTCTTCTTTTAGGCGGGCAGTGAAAACTCTCTTCTTTCATGCCTGAGCCTTGGATCGACGAACTAGCGAATTCAATCATTCATTCATTTGTTTACCCTCTCCCTCTGATTCAATAGCATCTCCTTCCAAAAATCCTGGGCTTAGCATCGCAAGGATTAAGCAAGGGCACCCTCTTGTGCTCCACCGAAGGGAAATGGGCGTGGATTGGGTTGGACTTCATTGGTTAAAAGAGACTGGGTACTCATTAAATGAAGAAGCAACTGGCCCTTGGGTCTTACCTTCCTAGACCACTGCTAAAGCTCAATAAGGAAGCCGATCGATGGATCCATTCTGCAGTAGTAGGGATCAACCAAGATGAGCCAATAAGTCCATGTCTTGCTCTCTATCTCTGGTCTTGCCTTTCTACGCGATTTGTGTTAATTTGATGATTTAGTGCGTGCCTTAATCTTGGAATCTCAACTCACCAAAAGAGAGAACTAATGGTCTTCCAGCCTTCATCTGTCAAAGTGCTAAGAAAGAGAATCGGGATAAGACCCACGAAGGAAGTCTCGCCATAGAGTCTAGGTCGAGTGCCTTAAAAAAGGGAGTCCATTAAATCAAGAGTAGAGCCAATTAGCGGTGGATTTGGAGTTCCCCTCCTTCTCTGATATCCGCTTGTGCGTGCCCTTTGGGCTCCTTTTTACGTACGGCGCTTCTTTACGATCTCAGCATCCTTCTTAAACACCCTCTACCTGAGACAACAGGCTAGCTCATTGAAGTAGCTAGGCACCATTGATAGGAAGTCAATCTCACTGCCCGGCCAAGCCCTTCCATTGTGAAGCAAGTCAGCGTCTATTGTTTCTTGGTCCCTTCCTCTGCCCGGATGTTCGATCGAAGGATCTATGAAAAGAACAGAACACTACGAATTCCTAACCCATTAATCTTAATAAAAAAAGAGATAAGGATTCTAATAGTAGACACGCTACGATCTTTAGTATTCCAGTTTTCCCAAAGAGCGGGGAAAGCTAGAAGGAAGGGAATGAGCTAGAAGATGCCTGATGTTTGCAAGGCAATTCAATTCTGACTGTCCTAAAAGGTACGGAAAGGAGGGAACTGATTCCCCTATCTTCCAGGGTTAATGGGCGAGTCAGGGGAGGTTGAATCCGCTTTTAGCCTTCATGGCTTTCGATCGTGTGCGGGTGTATTTCGTCCTGGTGCCTTTCTTGGTCAGTATGCCTAGTCCGTTGCTATAAAATCCGGTACTATTGAATCTAGCTAGGGCTATTTGAACTAAGCCGAAGCTTCATCTGAGGGGATTTGAGGAAGGAACTGACATGACATAAACGGACACTATTCAATGTCCGAAAGAGGAAGAAAAAGTTCGACTGTTTAAAGGCATCGAGTCTCGAGAACCCATAGACCAATTGCCTTTCGTCACTGGATTTCCTGCGTCGACTGCTTTACGGATAAGGAATTACCGGTCTTGTGGAATAACAGCTCTTTCTGAATGCGTAACCGCTCTTTGATAGAGGAACTTCTTGCTCTAAGACTGATACTAGGATAAGAAGTGACATCGTGCCCTATGCTACAGTTGGAGAAGAAGCTTCTACTGCTCTCGAATCTAGCTATTTCTTACCGGAATGGATGTCCGAGGAAGGAACAGCAGGCAATGAATAGAAGGAATATGCCCAGTTAAGAGGAGAGATAGCATAGAATCAACTACTGGTGTCGGGTGCAGATGAATAAAGAAACGAATTCCGGATCCTCCTTAATAAGAACTGCATTTCTACCGAACTCTTTTGATGCTTTCGGCCCGTTTGAAAGAGGGAGAAGACAAGATATCGATAGTTGAGGCAGCAGACGATTTCTAACTACGAGTCTGTTTGAAAGCTAACTTCATGCCCAAGCGCTGGTACAGTAGCAGCTCTTACTCTTGCAGTTGCCCTTTCCTCTACTATTAGATTCGATGTCACTTCCTTGTCCTCTTCTGATTCAACCTCCTATTACTCGTACAACAACTATGGCAGACAAGAGCGCTGCTTATTCCCCTTCATGTTTAGATGTTTCCTGTACTGCTCGATGCTTTGAATAGGACCCACGGGGCGGTAACTAGTCTTTACCGATGAGATCCTTTTGTCAGACCGCGCCCTTCACCCCACCAGAAAGTGGGTAGTGCCTTTCCCACTCGGTCTTGATATGCGAATCTGAAATCTGAACGAAGGACTGACTCGAACAGATCACAGGCCCCTGAGCTCCAAAGGAATCAGACCTTGACTTGAATAGTGAAGAAGTATAGCACAATGACTGACTGCACTAGTGAAGTATAGAGCAGTCTAGCACAATAGAAAGCCGTATAGCGCACTGACTAACTACACTACTACTTACCCATTATTCACCCAGAAGGAAGAGGGGAAGGAGGGCGGTCCGATCAATTTCTATCAGATTGAGAACATACCACGTCTGTGCCGAATCCTGTGTTTTAAGAGGAGTAGCCAATTGGCTTTTCCGAAGGTTAACTTCCTTGGATTGAAAACCAAACCTTGGTCTCGTCCATGACCATTAGTAGCGATAGAACGAATCCCGGTTCGGAACCAAATCATACAATCACAACGGAATCAGAGGATTATCCTTTTCCTATTGATTTTGAACCAACCTCACCTCGCATAGATCACGCCGACCCACCCCCTGTGTGTGGGTGTGTAGTCCAGGCTAATTCAAAACGAAAAGGTTTGCATAAGGGTATAGAGGTCAAACCTTCAAGGAGAATCAGCAAAGGATGGTGGTCCGAGTGTGTTCTGGGATGGTGTAAAACCAGAGCTTAAGGAAATTGTGTTCTCCATTCAACATTTGCCAAGGCCCTATCAATGTACTCAAGATACGGCTTCCTATACAATGGCCTGTTAACTCTCTGCAATCGAGGGCCATACATCTGTTCGATTAAGTTGGCCAAAGACTCCTGGTTAACAGGGATTGTAGGCTGAGGTACTTGGCCCATCACAGGGTTCTTAGGAATCCAATTTTGACCATAATTCTTAAAAAGTTTTTGTCCCTGGAAAAGAGCTTGGGGTTGCTGATTCCCAAAGACAGGCTGCTGTGGTATGTTCTGATATGGTTATGTATTCGGTTGTGGAAAACTCCCTACAATATTTGGTTGCCCTCCTAAGTTAGGTTGATTCTGACCAGGGTTATAACCATATGGGTTTTCTACATTGGCTTGGTTCTGACCATAAGGCCTCCCAGTGTTCAGTGTTTGATTTGCCATGAATGGCTGATTAAAACCATAGTTGGCAGCCTGAGGAGTTTTGCGTCCATACCAGCTTATCTGCCTTCTTTGTCTTCGGTAAGCGAATAGCTTTAAGACTCTCCGCAGCCTGCGCACCCCAGTTGGGATCCTAAAAGTTTATGGACGCACCATTCCCTACTCGCCAGAAAACATTGTTCGAGACTAAACTCCATTCCCAACTAACCGCCTTCCACACAGCAGAAGTTTGCGATCTTTGTTTGGGAATTAAGCCCTACATACTGATACAATACTTCCCCGTGAAAATTCTGCTTCAAAGACCATCATTATCAACTGCCAAATCCCAGCTCATGTTTCCCAAAAGCGCCTGGTTTGCCATGGAAACTCTCCTTATACCGAGACCACCCTGTCGAAAGGCTTTTTCACAGTTTCCCAATTAACCCAGTGAAAGCCTTCCAATCCTCCATAGACCAAAAAAAAGAAAAAGTCTATATACTCTTATTCAAGCTCTTCAACAGAATCCTTAGGCAGGTCCTCTAATGAATCATACAGAGGTTCCATCGATCGAGGAGAAATCGGGGTCATTTACACTAAATACATCAAAACATTTATTTGTACATGTGAAGTACAGGATGGCCAAAAAATTCCTTTGGTAATGAAATATTCTACATTCTGAATGATTTTCGTTGCTTATCCCAGATGGCGATTGCATGCCCCTGTCAAGAT